>CM029119.1:7767911-8190411 GCA_016859345.1 Istiophorus platypterus
TCACAGAATACAATAAAGGATGCACATGTCCTGTCCAACAGAAAAATAGCTTGTTAGTAGATCAGATTTTATTAGTTGATTAATTAATTAGGTAATTAACAAAAAATTGACTAGGAACAACTTTGGTAATAGAGAAATTGTTTTATAATTTTTCAAGCAAAATTACATAAATCCCATTATTTCAGGCTCTAAAATGTGATCATTTCTTATTTTTTGGTTTGATGATAGTCAACTGAATACCTGAACAACTGAATTGGGTTTTGGACTGGAGACCAGACATAACATAACATTCCAAAGTGTCAATTTGCACTTTTGGAAATTATGATTTTTCACTATTTTCTGATAATTATAGATCGAACAGTAAAGAGAATATAAGAGAAAATAATCAGCAGATTAATCATTACTGAAAATATTTGTGAGCTGTATCCACACTGTACTTAACTGTTTCACAAGATTTTTAAATTGTAAATCCTATACTTTAAAATGACAGGTTGACATCTGTGTCAGGGCACTGTGTCAGGGGACTGCATACATTCAGGAAAAAAAGAAATTCATACGTATTTGACATAAACGTGTAAAATAAATAAAGAGAATTTGTAGCTTACATTTAAATTATTGATACTCATTCCGAAAGATATAAATGATTCAAATGTTGACTACCTGTGAGTTAATATCTAGCTGCATGTTATAATCCCACACTTTCACAGCATTGTGTCCTGCTGTCAGAAGGAATCGACTGTCCTCACTCACAGCCAGGGACGCGCACTGGTGTTTGTGCACCTTAGAAATCTGTAAGGACGACAGAAATCAAAACCATACTCCCACAAGTGGCTAAATATAGGATCAAATAATTGTGTAGAGACAACCTGTACATATCAGAAACTCTTATTCTCTTGTTACCATCTCTATTTACAGACATATTTTCCACATTCTTCTACCCCTGAGTTTCTTCTCTGTCAGCTTATGTTGTGTAGTAATACTGACTAGGGAAAGAACTGTAAAAGCATAATCTTGGACCCTTTCAACAAATAATTCGCTGATGTAGATATTTTAAGACACAACATCAATAGTGTTACCTCTCGGAGAAGACGGCCTGTCTTAGCGCTCATCCAGAGGATTTTGTTAGTAGATGAGGCCACCAGCAGGTGTTCAGTAGAGGCAGGAGAGAAGCAGACCTTCAGCGCATAATCCAGACTTGGGCTTTCTACATCCAAAATGCTCACATCTATATGGAGCAACTAGACAAGGATGGCATGAGTCAATGGGACACATAAGAGCGAAGAGTAAGACATAAGAACCTACAAAAACATGACTTCCAAAGTCCAGGTGACAATGACAAATTCATTGAACTAGGTGGGGGTATTATTATATTACAATCATTTGGGTTCCTTTTGTGAATATCCTCTGTATTGTATAGTTTTTGGAAAAACCCAGAGAAGAGACTCTCACATAAACAAAGGGTGATGCTGCCTCAGTGCTCCTTCAATGAAATCCCATCTTAATTTACTTGAGCAGAGCAACAAATGGTGCTGAAAGGGGACAATGTACAAGATACCTCATCCAGAGACCGTGCGTCAGCGATGGTGACAATGTACTCAGAGGGACCAATAAAAGCCAGACAGCGGCTGTCACTGCTCACTGTGAGGGCGTCTGGAGCGCGCTCAGTGCCTCGAGCCACCACATTACCTAGCCAATCAGATACAAATTGAATCTAACAACACTGATGTCAAATATGGCTGCCTGATTAGCTAACTTGTGTTTGTGATCCAAACCAGTAAGCTATTAATAAAACTAAACTTATCTCATTGTTTTGTCAATTTCTCGATAATGAAATAACTGCCTAATAACATTTTAGCTTGCATGAAAGTTTTACCATATGATTAAGCTGATTTAAGTACACAATGCTGATATGTCCAGTGTATGTTGTACTGTGTTTGTGTGGTGGTTTGTATATGTGTGTACATACATGCAACTTTGATCTCATTGTAATCTTCCTCAGAGGAGTTGTAAAGTGCAAGAGAGCCCTGAGAGTCAGCACTGTACATGAACTCCCCATCTGGAGAAAAGGCAAGGCCCACCACTTCACCTCTGTGCTGCCTGTAAGATATATTATATTATAAATATACACATATACACATACAAACACACACACACACACACACACACACACACACACACACACACACACACATGTGTATATACACACAAACATATAGAGAAACAAGAACACAATCGCAAATGTGTGTCTTTAATTTCAATGCCAATTTACTAATCTGCTCACTTTATGGTGTATTTTGGGCCTAGTCCTCCTGTTTGGCAACATCTCAAATCATCATAAGCAATCCATCATTTTGTGCAGCTGGCCTCTAAACGAAACTGGATGAGCTCGGAAGAATTATATCTAGTCTTATTTCCCAGTAATTAGATACAACTTGATGTGTCATACTATAGCATATAATAATGACACCCATGCAAACTTTTGGTATCCAGGGCAAAAAACAAAAGCCATTGTTTGAGTGCCCTTAGCTTAGACGTACTTCTGTTCAGACAGCAGCTTGGCACTGGCGATGTTGAAGACTCTAATGATGCCAGAGCTGAAGCCACAAGAGAAGATCTGCTCACTAGGATGGAAGGCCACTGAACAGGGGCTGTCCTCAGACACAAAATCGTACAGCTAAATACAGGAGACAACATAACAGATTTTTAGTTCAACAGTAAATAGGTTGATTGTAATGCACTGGTAGTGAAGGCAGTGTACATTTCTTTAGGCCAAAGATACAGACATTAGTGGAGTGGAGTGCTTTGAAATTTCCTGAAAATCTGCAACACTGAATCCATGAATTAACACTGTGATTCTCACAATGGCAATGATGTTACATAGGGGAAATAGATAATACAGTATGAACTGCATGTTTGGTGATCAGTTTTGCAAACAAACCAAGACAATGTTAACAATTAGCTTTCTTTTTCTAAGCTACAAAACAGTTGGACAGGGAACAAAACCAGAGCCTTGCTCCAAAGGAGAAAGGACAACTGACAAAGAGTCACATAGAATGCCAATGTCTAGTCTTTCTAAAATGAGACTCTGTACATAGACCTGAGCCATTTGTTTCAACAAATTAAAATACAGATATATATGACATTATGTAGATATTAAAATGATCTCCCTCAAGCCCAGAAATATTGACCTGATGTTGATTGACCTGTTGTAAAGAATCCATATTCCAAATGCGCACTGTGCCGTCGGAGGAGGCTGTTGTGAGATGCCGACGGATGCCATCCACACTGAAGCCCAGCACATTGTCTGTATGTGACCTCATCAGTGTGTTGTAACCACGGCTGCTCACATCAAGGAAACCCAGGTTACCAGTCGAAGTGGCCGCCAGGACCTGAAGGCTGTCTGATGAGACTGACACCAGGCTCACAGGTCCCTCATGTTCTGGAAAACAATGACATTTGTCTTTGTTGTTCTTCCAATAGATCGTTTGCTCTGTCTTAGGATGTGACATATCTCACACATATCTCATATTTGTGGATATGAGTGTCTGTACAGCGTGTATATTTTTTTCTGTTATTTTAAAATAACCTGACTTGTGCTGGCAAAATGTAGCAAAATTCATGGTACACCAAAGTATAATGCAGCCATTACATTCTTTTACAGGACCCCAAAGAGTGACTGAATTTGAAACTGTGTCCTCAGTAATTCAGTATTCAGTAATTCACTGACAAAAATTACCTTTAAAAATTATCTTTTAAAGTATGTTTACAGCTTTATATGTTTGAAGGCTTGTAACTTCACTGCCCTCTGCAGTGATGAAAAATAATTGTTATGAATGTTTATGGTACAGCTAAATAGGCTGAGAAATCATTAAAGATTGTGTGAAAGCCAGCGGTTTCTCTGAGGCAGCCCATGCAAATCTTATGCCAGTTGGCAACATGTGATATTAGCAGGGTTATTCTTTTAATTGTATTGAAAATTCAAAAATTGTGTGAAACTCCAGACTCTAGACTGTCATTCAGAGCAGATGCAACTTGTGACTTCACCCTGTTCACTAGAAAATTGCTATCTAAACCTGATGAGCTTAGATCATGTCATGGTCTGTTGAGGGGGACTGTCAGCTATTATTAGTTTGATGCAGGTAAATGTAATGCCATGCCCCACTGTGCCTACCAGCCTCCAGGAATATGGCAGAAAAATCAAGGGGCCAGAGACGCAGGAAGCCATCTTCAGAGCCCGTGGCACAAAATGATGACGACACACTGATGCTGTTGATGGCAATGCCTGGACCTGACACACACACACAAACACACACACACAGATAGACACACGCACACAGACACACACAGAGACACACCTCAATATCCTCACAGGCTCTTTACAAAGTTTTTTCTCTCTACCCAACCTCTGCCTCAGGCTACTAAATAACGAACATTTTCTCTACCCAGCTAATTTCAGACCAACCTTTGTTAAAAGTCCATTTCTCCCTGCGATCTGCATGCTGCTGCTGTGCAGGCAACAGCATCCTCACATTTCTAATAACAACTCTGCTGTAGTCGATCTCAAAGATATGGCCACTCCGACTGCTGGCAAATCTATTGGAAGACAGTCAAAGAGGGAAAATAGTAATATTTTAATAATAACATTTTCAGTGTATGTGGATCAGATTTTTACTTCTTCCAATACTAAGCAAACCCTGATGTTTTAAGTGACCTGTTTTCTCACTCACAGTGTTCGATCATCAAGATGCTGGGTGGAGGAGTTTCCCTCCTCAAAGGCCACATCAGTGAAGTCCAGTGAGTGGTATTCACCCAGGTTTATTGGACAGGAGCGTAGTGAACCATTCCGTACTCGCCACAGACGAATATTGTCACGACCACATGACACCATCCTAAAAACAACACACTTATACATTAACCCTTGGACTCAGATTCTAGTTTACTGACTTTCTCGACACATCCTTCTACACAGCTCCGAGGGATGTGAATGCCAGAGATCTAACTGATATTCCTCGAGGGATCCCTGAGCACTGTGGGATTCTGCAGACCACAGACCACAGAGCTTCCTTGCTGTCACTGCAAATTGCCTTACGTACCATCCATGAATCATATTATTCTAATGTGACATTCCAAAGTCCTCATTTCATAAACAATGATATTCATAGGACTTTAGGTGGTGGAATCCTTGTCACAGCTTTTTAGCCTTTAACTGTATCTGGTCTTTCAATGTTGTTTCACTACAGGAATCTATTCCCTCCTCATATTTGTGTTGGTTCAACTACTGACTATTATTTACTGACCAACCAGCTGTTATTCATCATGAGTCTTAAAGAGTGTAATGACTCAACCAGTCACTATTAGAGAACTTCATCCTATTAAGTAAGTACCCATTGAGACAGTATTGCCTTTCGATATCTCCATGCATATATATTGTGTAAATATTTTTGATAAATATCAGTGCCTATGAAGTTTCTAAGAATTAAGAGTGGAAACTTATTGCCTGAAAAAAAAATCCATTGTATATATTCACTACAGGCATCTAGCATGACATGATATCATATATACAGATTATGTAATGTGTGGATCATTGGCTTTTAATCTTAGAAGATATGGGGAAGCGCACCTGTGTTATTAACATTTACTCTTACCAGATCAACAGATGGAAGGACTTATACACAAACATGATCTCAAATTAGCAAACATGCATGGCTGTCTGGGGAAAAAAAAAAGTACAAGCACAGGAACAAGGTTACCTTGTATCATCAAAGAAGGCAACCTTCATGGTGTGAATGTCCACATCTGTGTGTGCTTTGGCTAAGATGGTCACTTCTCCACCTTTACTAACGTTCAGAGTATTCCACACCACCACCATCTAAGAAAGGTTCAATTAGGGCAGCAAACAGAAACAGTAAGCCTGCAGATTTGCTGAGTGATATACTTTAATAAGGAGAACAATTCATAGCATGTCATTTAAAATTATAACTACATGTGTCAGTCAAAGTGATGATGTGATGCTTAGCATTTTTTCATCTAGATTTAATGATACCCATAGCTCTCTCTACAGATTCTGAGTGCAGCTAGTAGTAATTGCCCTTACACATAAATAGGAAAATAAGCCCTGTGATTTTCATGTAGGAAAATTTGCTTTCATGGCACTTACTGTTTTATTGTGGCTGTCTTTACCCACTCCACAGAGAATACCACCACTGTATGAGAAACTTCCAGATGGGAAGAGATGAACAAAAAGGAGAACATTAATAGGGTGAGCAGCATTCAACATAGGCTTAGACTCCAGGGTTCAGGTAAAATAACTGTGTACATGAGTGCACGTGTGTATGTAGTTGGTTACCTAAGAGAGGATAATGAATGCGCGTGAATCCTGAACATGGCCAGACAATTTCCTTTGTTGTAATTCCATAGTCGAACTACACTATAATTGCCAGTTTGTGCTGAGGCCAGCAGCGTCGTGTTGCCATTAAAAGCTAGTGTAGACACCTACAGAGAGAACACACATGGCAAGAATTTAATATATATTACAAAAACATAGAAATACAGAAAAGGCTTTCTCTTTACTCGATGCAATCGCATTAGAAGGCCAGGAATCAAGTGAATGCAAATATCTTACTTAGGAAGCTGCCAGAATCAAGTAGGCCATCCAACACATTGGAAGAGATTCTGCTGCAGGGATAGCATAACATATCAGAGCTCATTTACCTTATCAGTGTGGCCGATGAAGAATCTCTGGTGGTTAGAGGATATCTTCATGGAGACGATAATTGCATGACACGGATATACCACTGCATCCCCTGATTTGGTCCACAGGGCCTGCAGTGTAACACAGTACAAACATTAAACCTCTCTCAGTCCTTTATTTAATGCATTCTATCTATCCTAGACCTTGGAAACCACAATGTATATGAAGCCAGCCTGTTAATGATTTAAATTTTAATAAGCATACATATTTAGCAGTGGCTCCTCCAAAGCCGATGATTCGACTCAGCCTGAGAATCGGGTCTGGGAGCAGCTTCTATTAAGGAGAGCCGAAAAAGGAGATACAAAGATTTTGTAATGACCTCTTAAATCTTGGCTGCTCTCATTTCATTCTCCATTGTTCTCATCTCCTACCTGCTGTTTGGTTTCTTTGGATGATGACAGAGGGACAGGATGTGGAACAGGACTGCAAACAAACTAGGAATATAACAACATCAACAGCAATTTTTTAGTGCCACAACAAAACTATACAAAAATGCATCATTTAGAAAAGGAAAAGCATTGAACTGAACATGATGTATAAAAGAGAGAGAAATGTGAAATATAATTGGTTTTCTTATTCTTTTAAGCTTGACTGAATGTACAGTCCAACAATATGAACCTTCACCTCTTCTTCACTTTCCTCCCCATGGCTGCTGAAGGCGTCCTCAGGATGGACAAAGACATGAATTCCATTGTCATTATAATCATAGGGTCGCGTGGATTTGAGCGGTTGGGGGCTGAAGCATGTGGACTCCCGCTGCTGCTGGTCATCATTATGGCAAAGCGAGCCAACAGTCCGGTAAGTGGAAACTACACCCAGCTCAGGTAAGTCATTCACCATAGGGTTTTGATTCTTTGGGAGCTGAGAAGGCAGAGGCAAAAAAATGAGAAAATAAAAATAGCAGCCTCTAAGAAAACTATATTCTCAATTCAAAGGCTCATCTCAGCCATTTGTCATACTTCCCAAAAAAAACCCATAAAACTAAGTGAAATCACAAGGGCTTGATAAAAGGTACTAAATGTTATCAGCCTTACTGATTTTGGGGTGGTGATCTGCTGGATGAGGGACACACGGTCATGAATTGGTTTGCTGAACTTGACACAGCAGGACTCCTCTTTAAAGGGAGAGCCTGGGAAAAACAGGGGTATTAAAGTCAGTCATCTCCCATACATTTCTATTAGGAATAGCTAAAAGTGTGTAGGCTAAAGGAAAAATTTATTATAAATACAAGCATAATTTGTTTCTGTTGCAGAAAGATGAAACATTTATTAGAACTTCTTGTAAAAGTATGTGGGAAAAAATAAACTCTTTACATTTTTTGAGGACAACCCCCCCAAAAAAATTTATACCCAAAGAACATAGCAAAAAAGTGCAGTAAAAAGCTTTCAATACTGTATGATCAGAATGATGAGCAGTGTGATACTTCATCACTTACTGGCCTTAGGCCTTGGATTGCCTTTTTGAATGGAGTCAAACGGTAACTTGGTTCCTTCTGAGGGAAACCTGTTGGGGTAGGAAAAGATAAGAGACTCCATAGCAGTACACTGTGATAAAGCGGTTAACTGTAGTTTTCTTAAAACTAAATAACGGACGCATATTACTTTTTACAACTGGTGTTTTTAGCGTCTGTAATAAGCAAAAATAAGTAAGTATAATAAAGTAAAAATCCCCCTTAATATACTCTTCTATAGCTGCATGATGACATGTTATCAACCTGAGCATTGAAATATTATTTTGTGAATGTTGTATTTCAAATCTTTTCTGCTCCCACATCATTCCATCTCATGACTTATTACATTTTCATGAATGATTTTCTTCCTGTATGATTGTTTAAAAGAGGATAATCCTAATCACTTTACAACAAAACATTACATTTAGTGTGTGCAGAAACATGGTTCCAGAGGGGATGTTGCATTTAAAAGAATGCCAATTGTGCACTTTCTGTTCTCTGGTGAAGTAACCATACTTAATATAATCATAGAGGTCATGCCAGGAGCCTCCCTTGGGCACAGGGAATGACATGTCTCTGGGCATGGGACCTGTTCCCTCAGACGATGCCAGACCCATCAGCTTGGCTTCAATGAAGGAAACTCCTTTTGAAAGAGAAAATCAAAAAGGAGATGAAAAGGTGGTATTTAACCATGGCAGATGTTTTGTCCTTGAATTGAGTGGTTTGGATAAGCAGGGGTTTAAGATTGACAGGGCTCTTTGAGGCTTTAGTAAATAAACCATATTTTTAAAGTCTGTGACACCAAAAAACACTGTCTTCATTTTTACTATGTTGAAGTGTCCTTTAAAGAAGAGCACTGGTACTTTTTTGCTTTTCTCTTATTAATCAATCAACATCACCCATTAACCAGAACAAAGCTAAAAATACAGCAATAGATTTGGGTGAAATTGATCTCACTCAGCTGAGTCTCACCTGGATCTAGCAGCAGGTCACTTGTAAACATGTTTTTCACTGCCATGTTGGCACAAAGCTTGATGCTCTTCAGGTGCCTGTAGCAACGGTTGAGGTAGACAGAGAGTGTGTACTGTAGATCCAGCATCAGACAGGTCCAACGCACCGAAGAGGGGGCTGGACCCACCAAACCTGGAGTGCATAAAAATAATTAAAGCCAGTACTGCTAGGTTATTTGTATTTAATACAAGAGTACAGTGTACTATCAGTAGTGATTAATGAAAAACAAATGCATTTGAACAATTGCTCATGTCTCTATAAGTATGACTGCATGTGTGTGCATGTATTTTACCATGTCTTGCGGATTTGGCTGTGCTGTCATAGACTGAATCCTTTGCAGCTCCGCATAGGAAAGGAAACTGAAGCCAGGTAGCAGTGGACTTGAACTCTTTGAACATGTTAGAAAAGGAGATGCGAATCACCTGGCCCTCCTACACATCACAGCACAGAGAGAGCGAGAGATGGAAAATGTTTTCTTATCAACTTTAATCACTGAGATCTTCACTTGCACCACATAAGTGGAATTTATATTAGATAAAGCTTGAATATTTCACAACTAGGCAAGTTGCTAGGACTTTCTTTTCAACAGTAATAAATTGCCAACATCTACACTACATACAGTACCACCCAGTGTCTGAGGTCATCACACGATAAGTGGCAGGCATTAAAGTACTGCTTGAATATGAGCATTAATCTATCTATTATAAATAAATTAGAACAAAGAGTTCCATAAAGTGTAAATAGAGTAACTTTAAATTAACATAATTTGATGGTATATAATTAAAGAATGTGTAGAGCGTTTACTCCCAATTCAGAATTTCAATTAGATATAAAAACAAACACATTAAAAAGCACACTTTGAAACGTCAAAGAACTACAATAAAAGCCTATAAGACAGAGCTCAAAATAAACTCAAGTCATAAAAATGTATATACGAGAATAAAATGTCTCGTTAAATGATAGTTCAATTAGATAGGAGAGATACATCAATACTCTTGACTTCATCACATATACATATTAGCACGATGATCCAATATGACTGGGTCCGATACCTCCGCAGCAACATCCAGGTGGACCACAAAGTATTTGCCAGGACTGGGCCTGAAGAGAAGGTAGAAGTAGCGCCCTATCAGCCCCAGGGACTGGTTGCTGTTCTTGGGTACCAGGATGTAGCTATTGGCTGGAACGGGGCCCCTGATTCGGTACACTGAACACTTCAGTGTCTTGTCCTAGGAGGTGTCATGGAGAGTTTAGATAAATACACTAACTTTGGTGTCAATACTGATACTTAAAAGTGATACACCACCCAAAAAAATCAGTCTTATGGAGAAAGGAAATCTTCCCCCTCTGCAGGCTTGAAAGTTGGCCAGGACTGAGAAAATAGCAGTTTTATTTACACGAAACATATCACTAAACACCACCGGTTTGAATTAGCTGACACGAAATTAAAACATAGATGCATCTCTGCCTTACAAAACCGAACAAGGCTGACGACAAACAAGCATCCACCGCTCAAGCCCACATCTCTGACACTCAAAACATAGTTTGGGGTTCAAATAAAACCTTAAACATCACAACGATTGCAGCAACCAAGTTACCGTGTACGTTGACACGTCCCCCTGTTTTGTAGACCTTCTCCAGTCTTCGACTCTGACATGTTTGAATATGTTGACATAAGGATGCTGCCAACCTGCGAAGTCGAAACGGGATCAGCAACAGCGAGACTCCACAGAAATGGGTGAATTAACTCAATAACTTAAAGGCATTAACTGCTCCCGCGCGGTCTCTCGTATAGTCTCTGCTCTCGTGTGTGATCTATCTATAAAAAGCGATTTTAATTAAAAGCTTTTCAGTTCGTTTTACCTTTGGAGGCCATTGATAGCGAACAACCCAAACGGGGAATCCAGCTTATGTCTCAGTCTTGCTGTGACTTGTTCAAGTCCACGGTGGCTTAGCTAGCACACGGTTGAAAGGCTGGGACGCTCCCTCTTGTTTCCGCGGTAATTAAAACGATTAAAAACGTTTTTTTACATCGTTATGAGACACAAGGTTTTGTCCATTTCTTCCAGCCGCCAAGTAAACAACAGTTTTGACTTGACACCGGGCGCCTACCGCGGCATTTATATCCTTCCCGCTCCAAACTCCGCCGTTGCCAACGACAGCACGACGCTGTTGACGTGCGTTTCTCTCTTGGAATTCTGGGTAATGAAGTTCAAGGACCGGAATCAGTACAGAGGAGAACCTGTGGCATTTTGAAGCTGTGAACTTCCTCCAAAGTTATGTTGCAATGACGACACTGCATATGTTTCTTGCAGATATTAACTTTACAGTTTGAAGTTTACAATACTTGAGTTTCTGTTGATGTATTGTTTTTGTTCACTAACCTACTGTTCATTCTACCAATCTGTCACATAAACTCATAAAACAATTACCTCAACCACGGCTTTCTTAGAAAATTAATGACCCATCAGGCATTACATATATACTTCTTCCCTCAAAAAGAGTCAATATAAACAAATATGCATTCAATTAATATACTCCATTTTTATCGTTTACTTAAAGATGTCTTAAATGATCACAGTCACTTATTTACATATTAACAGTTTCACAATTTAAAACTTACTATAAATATACAATGATAACTTATTCACAACTTTACATATTCAAAATAAACCACATATAATCTTAAAATTTACAGTGAATGCAACAACGTATTCATTCTGAATCTATATTTACAACATGCGGGAGTAACTCCACAGGATCTTGGAGATGAATGAGGAAGGACACCTGCATTGCCACAGAGGACTGTCCAGTCTCATCCCGATCTCCACGCTGCAGAGTGGTTTCCATGTTTACCACTGATGGACAGTGCAGCATAGAAGCATCAGCATGTGGGGAAGTTGGCTGAACTTGGCGTCGGAAAATCAATGAACTCTCAGGAGTCAGCGAAGCGTCAGGCATGGCCCTCATCGGCGTGGCAGAGGATCTGTTGCGTTCTGGCACTGTTGCAATGGACAAAGTGTCTATTCGAGAGCCGAGAACGGCTAGTCACTGGCCGCAGCATAGGGTCCCTGCTTCTGTCCTCCAGGTACGTAACTTCCTCCTCAGCTCTGTCCTCACCTGCACCCAGAGTGGAGGTGAGCCTTTTCAGTGTTAATTTGCCATTTTGTTTACAAATTTTGTGTTATTTTACAAAAGTCTTTTACTTTATCTTTTCAATAATTGATAAGATCAATTAGCCATTGTAAAAAAAAAAACAAAAAACTCAGCAAGCAAAGAAACAACAAATACAGATTCAAAAACTCAGTCCTCTAAACAAAAATGGATGACTGAAAAATTATTTTATTTTTTTTCTAATGCAGTCTTAAATGATCTGACCAGCTGTGAGTCCCCGAATGAAAACCCTAAATGTGTTTCTTAGGATGATGAATGGATGTCGATCAGCCCCATTACCAGGATTATTAATAATGTTAATGTTATTAATAATGTTTTAATATGATTTAACACTAATTTTACACTTTACAGCCATGTAGATTGATATATTTTTTTTCTCATACATTGTGACTGGTACATCCGGCTAAAGAGTAACTTCTAATTAGGGTAAGAAATGAAATGAGAATATGAGATGAAACAACGAACCTCTTTGTTGGCATAGCAGTACAGCACAGCCACCAGAAAGCCCTAAGGAGAGGCCAGATTTTAAGTAAAGTCCTACTAGTTTCAGCACACAAGTACTACATTTGCTAGATGGAACGTGAATAAATTAAGATAATGTCTTGACAGTTACACTGTTTACCATTGTTTGACATATCAGCAAGAGCAAACAGTCATTCTCTGGTTCAGTTAAACCTACCTGAAATGAGTTGAGAAAAAGGGTGAAGAAAACTTTAATGAAGCGCAGAATGCCAGTTGTCTGCTCATCTGTAGCAAAGATGAATATGACCTCATGAATCCCAAACAGAGGAATGAGGGTAAGGGTCGCCTTGGCAAGTCTAACAGGGCAAATCAAAACACTTGTTACAACATCATACATATTGGTATTGTTTTTCTTTTTCCTTTTCTTTTTTTTTCAACATTAATTTTTCTGGCTACGTCTGCACAAAATTCATAACTGCTTTTCTGTGAGAGCCAGAGTCGCGGCCTTGACTTGGAAAAAAAAAAAAGAGTAGAACAAATCCAATTTATCATAACAAATTATGCTGAGACAACTTGCCGGAGTTTGTAATCAGGGTATCCACTTTGGTTGTTGGCTCTTAATTTGGAAAGAATGACCTTCAGGATCTTCATGAAAATCAGAAAGTTGATCTGTAAATCAGAAAATCCAAATATGAATTGTATCCACTGATGCAAAACTATATATTATGCCATACATTTTGCAAATGCAAGAGATGGAATTAAACACTGAGTACGCTATTTGCATAAGTCACCCTTACTAGAGAAGCAAAAAGAATTGGGAAACGAATGATCCACCAGTAGTACATGTTCTCATTGACAGCCCAACACCTGGGATAAAAAAGGAGATATCACTATTTCTCTATTGTCTGCAGATAAGCAGGGGCAGGGGTCCACACATGAAGAGATCAGGCACATGGGGACAAGACACACACATGCAAAACACTTACTCTTTGTTTTCTTTCAGTAGCTTCATCACTACCCAGGGAACCACAAATAGAAGTGGTGTTCCTAAGATCAAGACAGTAAAAATGGAACTCAATAACAAATAATTATATAAATAACCGTGTAAATGTTTGCATGGCACGTAAAGTGGAATTAGATTTTCTTAGGATGGCAGCAACTCAAGGTGAGAAGTCCTAGGAAAACTCTTTAGGTGTTTGTTAATTTGGACACAAAGAGATGGAACTTACCCCAGCCAAGACAGATGTAAGGCAAGTATTTGTTGTTGTCGATCAACACTGAAGCTATAAGCACAGAGTACAAATAAACTGCCTCTCCAAAGAACCAATAGTGATTGGCCAGGACACAGTACTGCATCATCACCTGTGCTATCCGGCAGCCAAAAGCAGCCTTGAAAAAATAGACATGAAAATCCACATAGTGTTTAAATTTGCCCGATTAAAGGATGTATTGTCTTTAAATAGGATATATCAACTAAAAATCCTTAGTGTTAACCCACAATAGGTAACAACAATAAACTATTAACATAAATTTCAAATAAGACCCACCTGGTGACTGAGCATCTCACTCACATCAGTCTGTTTCATGATTTCTCGTCCCCAGTGGCGTTCTAGCATGGTGTCCTTGACAATGACGGATACAGCTCGCAGGATGAAGGAGAGGAAAAGGTTAGCATGAATGTAGTTCCTGGTGCAATGCAGTTTCCTGCCAGGGGACATAACAATAAGAAAAGGTTCCTGTGAATTAAGGTTTTGAATATGTATGTTCTTCTAGCTTATTTTTTCTTGATTTAGTTGCCTTTCTTACAATGTTTCTTGAACTGGTTTCATCTGATCTGCAAAAGCACCACATTAGCACAGCACCTATTTTGTATTTGATATTTTTAAAATATGTAATATGTAATATGTTATGTATGTAATAATGCCATTGTTTGAACACTTTTCAATCATTTCACTTCTTGACAGTTCCAGGGTACCTTATGTATATTACGATTTAAACTTGTACCATGTTATCTGTATTCATTTGAAAGTGCCTCTCTCTGCTTCTGTCAACCAGGATGGAATGAGTCAGTAGGCATTAGTGGTAATAATCTCTCATGAGTCATCATCTTTCCCAGAGTGCCATGACATGTATTTGACATATTAATATGACAACAAATATGATTGCAAATCTGTTAGACAGCTTACCTAAAGCTCAGGAGAATGATAAGTGCTGTTATGAGCGTCAACAGGGACAAGGAGTAGCCAACAGTGTACAGCATCCTGAAGCTCACCATCAATTGTTTGAACCACAGCTGTAAAGACAAATCCACACGAGACATTTTTTGTTAATCGGATTTCATGTATTCACTACTATAACCTCAATGAGATTGACACTGACAACAGAAGAAGAGCTAAAGTCTCAAGGCCTATTGTTTCCAGGATTGTTTCCATATTGTCGACATTTAAGTTGATATGGCAAACATGTATGCCAACAGCTGGTAAGCAGCTACCTATTTACACATTCCAGCAGACCTAGAGGAAAATATCTTTCCACTATGTTCTCCAGCTTTTGGTGCCGGATAGGTAGCGTATAGTCTGTTTGATTTTTGCTCAAAACAGCTGCCTGCAGTTAAGTCACAGTCCATTAAACCAAAACAATGAGCTGAAAGAGTGACATCTTTCACATCCATGAAATATATTATTAATATAACAACAGTGATTATACCTTACACCTGCTTTGAGGACTTTTTTTTTAATTGGCTTTTAGTTTTACTAGACAGACTCTATATATTTGATTTTTTTAAAGTATATTTTGTATTTCACATGAACACATGTGAATGTATGTGGACAAAGAATAAACTGAGTTAATTGCATCTGGACTCCTGCCTTTGCTAATGGTCCTACATAGGTGAGTTATGTTTGGATGAATACCAGTTAACAGTATGTGTCAACTCCCTATGCACCATATGTCTACATCATATCACTGACAGTTCATTTCAAATACTGATGACTCTAAGCTTTTTAACATCTGCAGTATAGGGATAAAGGGTTGGCTCTGAGAGTTGAATTGTGTATCTTTCAAAACTTGCAAATTAAACTATTATTCTTTGCACCTCTTTTACAGTTGACAAATGCTGCTAACTGGCATTCAACCTCGAATGAGTACACATCAGTTAATTCAAATTTCTTTTCCATTAGATGTTCACATGATAACCTGTGTTTGCCATTAAAAGACCCCTGTTTCAGCAGTGCAGTGAACGCTCTTCCTTGACATGATACAAACATTTGAGCGAGGAGAAGCGCTTACAGCTGCGACAAATTGACCCCCTAGATGGAAGCAATTTGGTTGCCATACCTCCTGAGATGTAACCTCTTTTTCCTCCTCACACTGGATCATGTCCCTCCACACCTGCCCGCTGTCCTCTCTCTCCCAGAGGCCATTAGAGCCGCACCGCTGACGCACAACTCCCTGGGACACTTGAGGAAAAAACAATCAGTCCTTCAGTAATTCTGCACTAATGTGGGTCAAATCAATCACAGCATGCTCCGGGCAGAAGACAGGTAAGTGGCCTGGACACGGTATCATTCCAGCTCACAGGGAAAAGAACCTTAAAGATACATGCATGCTCAGGCACAAAGACACATACACATAGGACATGTAAAATGATCACTTAACATGTCTAAAATATTGATGATATCCAGAAATTATATATTCTAAATTTCTTTAAAGGATAGTTTGACATTTTGGGTATGAAGATGGATGGACCTACTTCCCTAACAGCTGCCAAAAACATACTCCAAGAGAAAGAGAAATAATTGAAATGAACACATATTTCAGTTTGTTTGATCCGTCAGAGTTAAGACTCGCTGAAAGTGTTTTTTACCTTTGTCATACCAGGGCAGGTAGAAAGGACACGAGATGTTGACCACAGAGCCGGCAGGAGTATCTGGCCAGCAGGCGTATCTGTCAAATGTCCTGTTACAGAACAATCCTGCCAGAGAGAGAATAGGAAATGTTAGTATCTCCTCAACAACGAAGCCACAGATGATTTTTGATTCAATTTCAAATAGCATAGCCTGACAGTTCTTTTTCCTTTCCCCTTTGCGTGAATGAAGTTTCTTCATACCTTGAGAGGGCGGCTCATTTTCTATCATTTTGACACAGTCTTCTTTATACTGGAGCCATTTCCGATAAGTCTCCTCTAAGACTTTTCCACTAGCCATCTCAAACTGAAAGGACACAAACAAAAAGATACTTCAGAAAACTTTCTTTCACTCTCATGTCAAACATTTTATCAAGTCTTTTTGGAAGAATTTAAGAAGGTAAAACATCCTGTAGTTGAGTTACCTTAAAAGTCATCGTCTGTCAAACTTTTCTCTAAAAAGAAAAAGTATTAATTTTGCACTTTACCACCTTTGGCTGTTTGTGAAATAAAAGGCTGATTAAAGCCATTATGTCTTGTGTCCTGTCCATCAGTGCAGCCTTTTTTCTTTTTGAAAGACTGAGAGGAAGAAGGACAACAGAACAATTTTGACTGCTGGACGAGCTGGTTGTAAGTGCTGAGTTCATCTGCTATTATCGGTAAAACTCCAAAAGCATGATTGTGCCAAGATTTTCAAAACAGATGTGAACTTTTGTACCTATAAAATCTTAAATTGTTGTAGATTGTGAATATTTCTTCCTGCACATCCATCATAAGGGAAGACTTTTCAAGAGAAATCAGTGCTGCTTGTTTACCATGTTTAGAGGATACAAATTATCATCCATTTTCAGTAACCTCACAATAAGGTTTCCTGTCACAAGCACCAAAACCGAGCCAAACTAAATGAACTATCATACCGATTCTGGACATAGCAGATTATTTTGAATAGATTCAAAGGAGCCACATTACTGGTTCTCATGAAAGTTCTTTAATAGTGGTCAACATTAAAAGCTTTTTGCTTTTTCATTTAATCTGACCTTGTCTTCTATTTCCCTCATTTAAAGGCTGTCTCATGGTCACACATCAGTTTCAAATCACTTATGGAGTTTGTGCACAAAGCACAGAAGCTGCCCACATTTATTTTTTTAGTTCGTATCCACTGTGCAAAGTAGAGAAAATTTCTTACTCCTGACTCCTAATGGCAGTAAATGGGCCCAACATGACTCATACTATGTACCATTCTACATACATGCTATCTGTAAACAAAATGCACTATATACAGTGCTATTTGTCACTGTAATGTATATTGTTTTATAATTACAATAAACAAAATCATTGTACTTTTCTGTTTTGTAATAACAGAAAAATATGCAGTCATGACAGACATAAACTGCACAGGGACCTTGAAGTCCCCTGTCAATTAAACTTCATTCAGTAAAAGAAAAGAAGAGTACAAATATTTAATTTTTTAAGTAACTTAAGCATTACTATTGATTTGAATTTATTGAATCACGAACGACTTCCTAACTAGTATTATCAAAAGCCATCTTGTATGTACACTTCATAACTCTGTATTAAGGTGAGCACATAGAGCCTCTCCCCCTTCAGCATGAACGTGAAATCAGCCTTTTTAAATATCATTACGCATAGTAAAGCTCAAACATCCAAGCAAACCACCTTTTTGGGGGGATGCAAATTTTTTAAAAAACTTGTTCTTGCTACTCATTGAAGAAATAACTGGTATAACATCCTCTTCAATCAGTAAGAATGTTGTTACAACAACTGATATGTGATCTTTTTAATAATTCCACCTGAAGGCCTCCCTCTTTGCCTTGTTATTGTTAAGCACTTGTTATTCTGAATAAAGTTGAGGGGAAAATATATATATACACATTTTTAATATGACTTCCACCTTTTTAAATGTATTTAATTTTGTCACTTCTCTAACCCTAACACACTACATACTCAAAACCTTCTAAAACTGAATGTGTAGTATGGGATTATAATTAAGTTATAGAGTTGGAGTCACCTGGTCAGTTTCATTTTTTCTACAAAGAATAATTTTCTGAATCTCACCGGGAGTTCTACCATATATATTGTCATTGTTATCACCCACACATTTGTTTTCTCTCATGCTCTTTGCCTTTTATGTACTTTTGTCAGCTACTGTACAGGATGCAGTCAGTCACATATTTTCTAGCTGGCACCCCATTAGGTTATGAGGAATGTATCTTTCTGATATCAGCAGTAGGCTTCGTCCCCAGAAAACTGGACTGTCTGAGTGATGGCAGGAGCATGTGTGATACAGCTGCTTCTTGTTTTGCCAACCTGATCGCTCCCACAGCTGCTGTGGGGTGGGATGATGGCACAGTGCATAACACTGCATGAGCCCAGCTGTAACACACCCAATCAGTTGCCTTGTGGCCCTCCTACAGTGGGCCTCAGAGGAAAGCAGGTCTGTTGGGGTCCCTCTTAAGGCTCTGCCCCTGTGTATCAACAGACTTTCAAAACACTTTTGGGATTTTTCTCTCAAGGTAGATGGCATTTTAACAGTGATCACCTGTGGCAGCTCATGGAATAACACCACATCAGGTTTGGTTTCTTATGGGCCGAGGGGCTGCCCCATGTGGAGCCCCATCCCCCCACTTAGACATGATAGAAGGAAACATAATTTTTTAAAAAAAGACAAAAAAAAACAGAGTAGCTGTTCATACTTCAATATTTCAACCTCCCTTTCTACATTCTGAACAGGCTAAAAGGGATTTCAAACCTGAACTTTTAAATATGGGATATCCCAAATCTTAGTCCAGGCCCTACTAAACTCCCCCATGCTGGCCTTACCGTCTACTGTTCAGGTTACCCCAACAACCCAGGCTTAAGATCACTAGTGAACAACATCGATTGAATCTCTGTTTTTAATTAGGACTCAACAAGCTGTGAATGTTCTGATTATATCTGAATCTGCCTGACTCTGATTTTCAAGCACTGAGTCCTTAAACCTGGGCTTACTGAAACTGCAGCTGTAGTGTGATTCACAGCTGGTAGAGGGTCTATTTGCCTCTTGGCATGTTGTGAGTCAGTGCAGTGTGGAACACATACCAAGAGGCAAATAGACCCTCTACCAGCTGTCTTTCTAGGCTTGTTAGGTCTCCATGCAGGGCCAGGTGAAACGGTGGTGTAAGGAACCAATTTCAGAGTCACTCTTCCAACTGACTATTTACTTGAGTGGTTCACATCCGGCAGGAATGGGTTTGTTATTTCACTGTAAGTTAGCAGCTTCTGTGCTGTTCTGTTCTATTTTCATATTGTTTACAAGCACACATGGGTGTGAATTTATTAACAGACTCTTTACGGTCCTATGCATTTAATATAATGTATTGCCTGAGTGATAAATGATAGAACAAGAACAAACAAAATGAGCAGATCGAGAAACATTGTGCCAGAGTATCTACAGCAGCCGCAAGCTGCTGAACATCACATGAAAACCCCAAAAGCAAACAGATCTCATAGCATTTACTGCAGCATCATGTGAATAAACAACCTATGATGCTTTTAATTGATAGCGCATGCGGATTTGCAGTCACAGGCTTATTTCAACACTTGAGAACACTTGCGATGCAAATACCGTAGATATTGCAAACCTTCAGTTATGCAATAAATAGACCTGAAAGATCTAATAAATACACGAGTATTCTCTCTGATGCATATGGCTTCAATCAAGTTGTAAGAATTATCAGCCGATTCAATACCACAATCCAAAAAAGTGGCTATCATGAAACATACATTTATGCACAGAAGTAAAAAAAAAGAATCTAATAATAAGTTGTCGTTGTTGTTGTTGTTGTTGTTTACTTACACGTTGTCGATGCTGTAACGTGCCTCTTAGCGCGAATAATTCCTTCTGCGGAGAACAGCAGCAGCGTCTGTCACTCGCAGAATGACGGTCCCTCCCCGAGCGCCTGTCAACGCGCCGGTGTCGCCACAGGTGTGACCCCCTCATGACGTGTCCGGGGTCGGGTGACTACTCCGCACACGCAGCCCCTCGTCCCGCACAGCCCGCAGAGGCGGATCGCGGCCGCCCTCAACAGGTCGTGCGTTGGCGCTGGATCCGACCGCGTCCATCCAGTGCCTGCGCGTAAAAACAGCGATGGATAAAGTGACGCGTGGGCTTTTGTGCAGACTCGCCGAGAGATCGATCTTTTATTATTGTTAAAGTACAAGCAGGATGGTGTGTGTGTGTGTGTGTGTGTGTGTGTGTGTGTGTGTGTGTGTGTGTGTGTGAGTGTGTGTGTTTGTGTGTGTGTGTGTGTGTGTGTGTGGGGGGGGGGTGTCGATTCACTGAAATCACATTGAATCAAAGAAAGTCAAGAACTGCACACGCTGAAGCCACTAGAGAATCCACAGTTAATCTATAATTACCTAGAGAAAAATACACCCACACATATCTCATTCATCATATTCCTCTTTATTATCACCATAAAAAAACAACACTTAACGGTGTCAGGGTCGTATTTACGTCAAGGCGTTTAAAACTCCACAGGAAACTGCTGCAGGAGCTGAATCCAGACGAAACCCACAGCGTGAAGTTGCCAGGACACGTTCACAATCCTATTACCGACTCGTGAAATTATGACAAGTGTTGTTTCAAAGTCGTGAAACTGCTTATAAAGTGATCCAAGGTCTCATGAAAAGAATTAAGACAAGGATGACTATTTTATAAATCACTTATAGAGTTTGTAAAAGCACAGAAGCTGCCAGCATTATCTTTTAAGTTTGTATCCCTGTGCAAAGAGGAGAAAATTTCTTACTCCTGAATCCTAATGGCAATAAATGGACTAGACATGACTCATACTATGTACCATACCAGGATTAAGACTAGGGTGTCCATTTCGGGGTTACATTTTGGGATTGGGATTAACCATTTGGCTTTATATTTCTTTTCAGGAGGATTTGGGTTGTGTGAGTTTAATTCTACAATTTAAGCCAATAATTGGTCAGTGAACACTGGCGACAGGAGTGTTCAGAAGAAACATGGTGTAAATGTTGTGATTACATGACCCTCATTTTAGGCCACTGAGCCACAGAGAGCACTAAAATTAAAATGTTTTATGCTGATTAATAACTCAATTTAGGAAATAATTTTTAAAAAAAGATCATATTCAAAGTGAATTGCTGCAACATGAAATTTAATTTATGAATTCAGCAAATTTCATTTCATTTATGGCATTTGACTGATGTTCTGTTACTTCTGAATTAAATTTTGGAGCCCTGAAAACTTTTCACTCCAGCCTTTTACTATAGTTATAGGAGTGATCTTACTTTTGAAACAGAATAGGATGGCTGTTGGTTGTTTATCTAAGCAAACCAAACCTGAAAACGATGCCATGAGAGCGATGAAACTGAACCAGAAGAGTATGGTTGTGGGTTGCAGAACTAAAACGATGGGCTGAAAGACGCCATGAAGCTCCCTAGAGATGGGGTAGAAATTTCTGGTGATGCTTTACACTGGATTAATTTCTATGAGCAACCCCTTTCCAATTACAAACAGTTATTTGATCCGTTGCTATTATTAACAATCTTGATTATAACTTATTTATGACTCCTCTAGCTTGTAAGTAGAGAAAAAGCAAGTATTCTTCATCTAAACCTCATTAATCATGATCGGAATGTCATGAATACATAACAATCCTTCCTGAATCTTACGATGCATGTCGGGATAGCTGGATAATCTTTTTTGTACATATGGTGTGTGCTGCATAATTTAATTCAAGTTATTAGATTAATAACCAATCATTTTAAAAGAGATGAACCCAGTGCAGAACAGATCACCAAGGAGAGAGCCTTAGGGGAGACGAGAATAAGTATTTGCTGATGTGTGACCTTGGTCCTCTGAAAGAGTCTTAATTCGGATGCACTTTTTAAATAGAATAATCCTACCTGCTGGCCAAGATCCAGAACCCAACACACCCCCGCAAAGCCCACACACACAAACACACGAACACACACACACACAAACATAAACATAAACACACACACACACACAAACACAGAAACAAACTTTTCTAATCATTTTCAGAACATTGAATTGATTTGAATGCTACATGGAATTGACTGAATTCTGGTTTTGATTGTCAAAAAAGTAAAAATTTTTTAAAGTGACGAGTGTGAAATTAATATATTGGAATTATTATGTCTCCCAATTGCCAACATATAGTTAGTTGATAGAGTAAAGCTGCATCGCAGTATTTTATCAATGCTGAATAGTCTACAATTAATTTAAATAATTTGGATGTCATATCATGACATATCAAATCATATCTGAATAAGACTGGGCAGCAAATAGAAGATTTAAAACACGACCCAAATCAATGATCCTAGTGGTTTATAAAGCCAGGAAAATAAAAAAGAAGACATTTAATCAGTAATGTGTTGCATCTCTGTAATCTTCTACTAATGTGTCAGTCATGTAGAATCAGCTCCAAATGCCAAACTTTGTCTACTCTTATCATAGACTGCCGAGTGAAGCGTTCCATAGCAATAAATATTTTTTTAAGAAGAAAATAAATTAGCCCACATTGAGAAGATGATTGTGAGGTGTTTTTCTTAGCTTATCTTAAAGATGGAAAACAGGGGGAACATTTAATGTGGCACTGTCCAAAGGTAATGAAAGTGGTATTGATCTTTTGATGTAGTTAAATAAATAAGCAAGTACAAAAAAATAATAATTTTTCCCAAATTACTAGAAAATTCCTTTAGATATTACTTTCATATGTGGGGTTCTTGAGATTGACAGGTTTGAGATGTTTGTTGTTGTGTAGTAAATGTGGAAGATTCACTCCCTAAATGAAACCATCAGTGCATTTATGCCACAACAGAATAGAAAAGGTTTGTCCTCTAGCTTTGTTTACCGTCCTCCTCCAGAAATGATTTCACTGAGATTATTGAGGCTGAGAATGACCTGCGCGCAACCTATCTGAGGGCATTTTGGTATCATTTCTCCAGGCTTGTTTTTATTCCTTTTATCCTGTTGTCTGTTTCTGTGATATCATTTTCTCGACACCTGTCCTCAGTTGAACTTAATTTATTGTCTTAGGGAACTGGAAAGCTGTAAAGAGACTGGGCTGTCTACTCTGCATGTTAATAATACCTGCTCCCTCATTGCTGATATTGGTATGTGTGGGGGATCCCAAGGACATGCGGTTAATTCTGTGTCTGATGGAGCTAGTCTGGAAGCTAAGAAATTCGGGAGAAATGGAGAGAATCCTAAGAGAAGAGTGACATCAGATTACAGACAGGATCGTTGCCTAATCATAAACCATTGCAGACATTTTTGGAGAGGGGAAAGCCATTTCCCTATCACCTCTCTAAATTCCTATCTGGATCTGTGATAGAAATACTATATCATTAAAATTCAATTTATTGCTTCCTAGAACTATCAGGACTAAAAATGTGCAGGACCCAATGACTCCCTTTAGCACAAATAAATGGAAATCTGATGATGAATTGCATTTATTGCCAGATGTGACATGTAGTAAGATTTTTTTTAGTTCAAATTTCCTAGATGTGTGATAAAGTGTCTGAAATCAAGTTTACTCCAGATACTGTATGAGTAGCTTCATTATATTTTAATTTAAAACAGTTAGTGGGCCAGTGCCAGGAGCCCTCAGAGGTCTTTTGGGTTTATGTTGTACAAGAAGATTGGAGATGCATGTTATAGAGAACTAAAGCACTATTTTTAGTGGAATTTTTAGACAGACTGGAAATTTTAGACCTGGGGGGCTTAGTTTTTTAAGGCATCACGCAGTAGTGTTCCAAATGAGCTGTTGGAGAGCTTTTAAAGGTGCAATTACTAGATAGCCAACGTTAACTTTAACAGCTGTTTACTTACCAGTCTAAATGAAACACTGTGAGCATCACTCTTCATTGTTTTACTCAACAAGAGCTGTCTCCAGTGGTGGAAAGCAACACCAATGTCTCTTTTCTTTCTTGCTTCTCTTTCTATCACTTCTTTTCTTCTATTGAAGTTAGCATGCTAACCAGCTAGCCCCGTTTTCAAAGTCATTTTTAATGAATAAAATTGAGAGAACTGGTTCATCACAGTAGCCAACAAATGGGCAAGGACTGAGTTGTTCTGACCAATTAAAGTCAGGGAAAGGATACCTTATTTTTCAATGCATGTACTGTCTTTCCAGCACGAGGGGGGTCATGCATGAAGACTCAGAGTGATTCATGCACATTTTGGTCAAATCTGAGTGTGGGGAGCATTTTGTACACGTGCAGCAGAGAAACTGATTATGCCGCAAGAGTGGATTTCCATTTATGTTCTGATAGACTTTTAGATTAGTCCTGTTCGAATACTGCTGTCACACGTTTTATTCTAGGTTCATGTTCTGATAGCTTGTGTAATCTTTTAGTCTTCTATTTAATCAGCGCAAAAGGAGACAATGTCAGGGTGCCCCTCATGACTTAGAGGTGATTCGTAACATGAAGGGCAACATTCCCCGTTTTTATGGCAGGGCACTGTTCCATCTTTCTTGTCTTGTTATAGAAATGACCTGACTGAATTCTGTGTGAGCGGTGCAGTTAATTGACTGTTTTTATATAGATGCTGGTGTGAATTCATGTATGTTGATTATAGAGCAAGACCTGTGCAACAAGTTGCATGACGCCACAGGAGTCTGAAAGTCTGGGAGCTCAGATCTATAAAAAGGCAATACTGATATAGCACCTTGCAAAACTTTAAAAGCTTGGGATATCCTTTGAAACTTTATAACCTTAAAAACAGGAATCATTCTGTGGTGTAAGTCCAACATGCTGGTGTTTATTTTTAACCATAAAAAAGATATACACGTATTTGAACAGAAACTGCAATTAGAGTATTATGAGGCAGGTGCTCGCAAAAGTGCTCGCAGAGCTGCTTTAAACTCTGCATCAGGAGCAGCTCTTCTAAATGGATAATCAGCTGTATGAAGTCAGACATTATCTCTTCATCTGTCAACAAAACCACTGGCAAAGAAACTATAATTATCATCATCATCACAAGAGTAAGAGAAAAGTTGGTCATTCAGTGTTCAATCTGCCTCCTGAAAGCTCAGCAAGTAAGATACTTTGACATGAACCCCCCCGGAGAAGGCGCAAACAATACAAAACAAGGTCCCCAATGTGCCAGCTGTTGTGACACCAAGTCATTTCATTAACACGTTTATAATGTTTAAATGCATAGAACAGTTTTCTCTGATACCGGTTTTACCCCATGCACTACTGACATACTGCGATTCCAAGTAGTGGAAGTGTCCTTCCTTTCTTTCTGTTTTTGTCTACGCTGTCTCTGAAGTTCACTTTGTGATGACTTTGCTCTGTGTGTCCTCAAACGTAATCAGTCCCACCTGCTTAAAAGCAGCACAAAGCCTGAAGCTGCTGTTATGGTAAACATGTTTGAGACATGATCTTCCCTGTGGTTTGAATCATAAAGCTAAGGATTTTAATTTTCTTTAATTGTCGTGGATAGTGGCTCCTTCATATAATATGATTATTTCCTGAGCAGACCCCTGGCAGTCAACAGTTTCCATTCAGCTCTTCTGATTCAAGGAGGTTTTCTTTGTTGAGCGTGTTGGAGGAAAGATATAAGCATGTATAATACTACTAATTGCAACCATAATATAAATTATTACTTAATTTAAGGTTTTTAAGTAGTGTAATATATAGTCAATACAAGGAATAGGATGATGAACTCATTAGCATACTTGGCTAAGTATGCAGTATGTCACAATAATTATGGCTGCATGTCAAGCAGTGACTCTTGATTGCCCTTTAAAATGACCAATAGAAAAAAAATGACCAGCTCCTAATCACAATTTCTTTTTAAACTTGTGAGTTGACAGAAATATCTCACTGAAAATTCAGGCTGCCACTGCAGTTATCGAAAAGCCCTTGAGCTAGAATGCAATCTGGAGGTACTGTATGCTTCCAAACCTAGGTATTCAAATGCAACAGAGCAGGAGAGGTGTGAGGAAGCAAAATGGAAAATGAAACAAAACACAGATTAGGTCTTTTTTGTGAATGCAGGCAAGATGGGAAAATCTTTCTAATTATTGATGGGAGCAAAAAGGTAATCCAGGGCTTAAAATATGCATATGAATACTCTGCCTCAGATTGTAAGTATGGTTCATAAATCTCAATCAATGTGTAAATGTGGAGTCATGCAAAGGCCTGATTTCTGCTCCCACACCCATGAATTGATGTAAATGTGTCTGTGATAATCTGTTTGCCCAACCAGTCTTTAGGTGTGTCAGTGAAAAAATTGGCAAAGATGAAGTTCATGAGTTGGAAATATTGTTTCCATGATTTTGTACAATCTTTCTTGAAGCTGTTCAATGCCCCCTACTCAATGACCTTTGACCCCATCCCATTCAGTGTTTGAGTCTGGTGTTAACATACAGCTAATATTGTGTATTTTCAATCTCTCATTGCATCAATGATTTCTTACCCAGAGCTGTCACATGCTATGCTATAAACCACCCCACTTGAGCTCTGTGCTTTTTCTTTCCTTGAATGAAATATTGATTATTATGTGTGTTCAACTACTCAAAGAGGTTTTTTTGGAAGTGGATAATTGAGTCAGTCTAAAAAAAATTGTACATTTGAGGATTTTAAAATACAGGATTCAAATTTACACTCACAGAGCTTGACTGCTTGAATGTTGCTGGCATGTGTAATACCCACATGGTGGTGGTGAAGGGTTTGTAGATTGCAGGAAAGCCAAAGACAGGATGATGTGCAGAGCAGACATCACTTCTATTCTATCCTTATCTGAAATTGGTTCCAAACAAAAAAAAACCCAAAACTGCCAAAAAGCATTTTGCATTGTCATGCAGTGTAAATTTTGATGAATCACCCAAGATGGTTCATTATCTGTACACAAGCCCTCAAACAATACTACACTGCCTTCATCAAATAGAACCAAACGAAACCTGTTTGCATTTTAAGAACTTTATACCCAGAATAGTTAAAAATTACAATAAACTGTACATAAACTTTAAACCAGTCTGGCCACCTGCACTTTGGATAGGTTTTACTGTCTAAATTGTCATCCATCACCTCTTGTGTGCAGTGGCTGTAATGCAGCACTGAAAAGGAAAATTGTGTCTTAATACACTGAGCAATAGAGACACATTATTTCTCAACTTTATCAGTTTGTCATTGGCATCCTGCTGCTTCAGGTCACTTTCACTTTGTTGTAAAACCAGTCCCAATGGTACAGGTCTGGGCCAAGACAGTACTAAAACACTTCCATAGAAGGATCCAATAAGCAGTTACAAAATAGTTTGCTTATTGACCTTGCAGCATCTTACTCTTGACAGATTAAGTGCTACCTATATACTGATGAGTGCTGTGTTATATTGACCTCTGCCAACCCCTATTTGTTAAAACTATGCATAGATTCAACAGAAAACTTCCCTGGTACAAAATACTCGTACATTCATACATTCCACTGTTTGCCATTTTTATCCCAAATGTTTAACAGTTTAATATTTAGTCACAAATTTATCCTAATTTCTCATCTACTGCAATTATCATCAATTATCAGTTACTGCAATTGTACAATACTTTAGTTGTGAACAAGTACCTGCAAACCCTATGGCATCAGTGCTCCAGTGGCGCAATCGGTCAGCGCGCGGTACTTATAAGACAGTAGCCTGCGGAGTCATGCCGAGGTTGTGAGTTCAAGCCTCACCTGGAGCATGTAGTTTCCATTCACTGCATTTAATTGACTTTGCGCCTATACTCTGCACAATGAAGCTGAATCTAAGTGATCCTTGCTTTGCATTTATTGTAAAATGTGTTAACATATGCTAAAGAGAGGTGGTTAACATTGTACCTGCTAAACATCAGCATTGTAACTTTGAACATTAGCGTTTAGCTCATATTGCCACTGTGCCTAAAAATAGCTTCACATTTTAATATGTGCAGGATGCATGATTGTTGCTTTCTGTGAAGCCACGTAAGTGAATAGCAATATGTGTATAAGTAAGCTAAGCTTACTTACTGGAAAGAGAAGCACAAGACCGATAATTCAATTGGCAAACCTCCCTCAGGGGAAATCGGAAACCACAGTAGATGATTTGGAGGGAAAATGGGTGATGCAGAAAATGGATAGTGGTGATAGTGAGTCCTGCATTCAAGAGAAAATTTGCAGCTCTGGCGAACATTCCCAGCTCAGAGAACACACACACACAAATGGCAAATTAAGGAGGGAAGTTAATGGTGTTAGATGGGGAATTTACAACCTTTGGCAGTATATGGCTATTTTGTTAGCACTTTCGGCGAGGTTTTTGAATCTAAAGTTCAGAGCTTATTCCATCAAATCATGCAAGGGGAGGGAGAGATTAAGGCATCGTTCTGCCCAGTATGGGTGCTTTTGTGGAGTCTCTACCTTTATCAAGACACAGTTTTTTTGAATATGTGATGTCTACCCCGGTAAGGCTCTGGACTGTTTGACTGTAATTTTCTCAATAATGACCACAAGTGAAATCCAAACAAAGAAAGAATAGGTCACAAATCGTTGACTTCTCTTTAGAAAAACATCTCCTTTGCTGTGCAACCCAATGATGTTTGTTGCCATGGATACCAGTCAAAGCTTTAATCGCTGCTTTTCAAGCCACTTTATTATACTGTCTCAACTCAATGCAGATGGCATCCGTGTTTTTTTTATTTTTTTTATGCTGCCTGAATAAGACAAAATTAGCAGGCAGCTATAGATACACAAGTGTATATAGTCCTGCATTAGCGTTTTCAATAACTTCCTGGATGCCGTACATTCAGAGGCTTGTTAGAAGGAGTCAACAGATACAAGGATCAATTCCACATTGAAAAAACACGTTCCAGAGATCCCATGGCAACTAACTCCTATGTAGTTGATAAATACAATAAGGTCAATAATTATTATTAAAAAAATTGATATAACGAATATGAATATGATGGGAATATGATTTGGCAAGGACAGATCCTTACCTCTAAAACAACAAGTGGAATAAAACTGCTATGTAAATGGCAAAGCCTATTTTTTATCAATTTTGTTTCTACACACGGAACTCACTTGAGCGAATAGAGCAAATGTACAGAATAACATCTTAGTTAATAACAATAATAAGGGATGTAGTTTCATTTTATCTTAGGATGCTGAATGTATTTTACATAAAATATGATCCAAATCCATACGTGTCAAGTCTTTTTTTTGTCATTTGTGGCAACTACTTCTTCAAAATGAAGAAAATGTTTATTATCATAATAAATATAAAAATATGTATCTAAAAATACAGTGAAATTAGTACAATACCTGTTCAAGATTGCCATCCAGTACCATTATATGGCTAGTTTAACAAAATTACATAGTTTACATCTATATCTTAGCTACATGTTCTGAATGACCCTCTTCAGTAGAAGCTGCTCGTTCCTTGTTCAGATGTCCACTACACAGCCTGGAGCGTTGGCTCTTATGGCATCAGATATGACCTTTGCTCCAGATTCGCCGATGCCATTTCCCTGCAAGCTACACAAACATAAAATCAAAGGCCGGTTTTTGATATGAACAGAACGGCAGCATGTGGTCATCCACACACATAATATATCCCATACAATGACGTGTACAGATATAAGAGGATTTTTGGGTGAGGTACACAAAAGAAGCTCACTTGATGTATGTCAGTTGGTGGTTTCCCTTCAAGGCTGTTGCAATGAATATGGCTCCATCCATCCCCAGAGAGTTCTCCTGCAGACTGATTATACACACTGGTAAGGAATAGGTTTTTTTGTCTTTTGAATTGTGAAAAAGACACACAGGCAAAATTTTGGTTCACATGGATCATGATAAGCTCCATGATAAGCTCACTTCAATGACTTGAGGCTTCTGTTGCTTTTCAGGGCATTAGCCAGAGCCTTCGCTCCGTCCATCGCTACAGCGTTTCCACGTAGACTGAAACACATATGGAAAAATGCGCAAATATTGAGCAACATACACAACAATAAATATACATAAATGGCAGAGTGTGTTTTAACACTAGCGATACCGTACCAAAAACAACACAAGGGAAATTCAAGTGGTTACAGAGAGGGACAAAAGGCATTGGGGACACAACTGATTACTGAGGAGGCTTCTTATTGAACCAAAGCTTTCTCTTGTAACTTCTTTTTACCTGGAAACCGACAGCTTCACAGTGATGTGCCTTGTGTTTGTTGCATGACAGAAAAAGTTGGAGAATTTCACAAATATCTAAAGTCCCACTCCTGCTCTGCCTTAGGTTCTGTTCAACAGCCTTCAGGTCACGTTACACTTTCTTATAGAATGTTTCTTTTGTCAAATCTTTAAAGCAGTAAAAATGAGAGGGTAAATGCTTTCAGACAGGCTGAGTAATAGAAGGAAATTATACTCTAGAAGAGTAACAGTACTTCTCATCAATCCAGCAGTCCTGCTTAATCTCTTTTGAGCCAAATGACGGCCTGTTTTATGTACCTAGGATACAATCAGCTGTAACTGACAAGGTCGAAGGGGAGCAATACTTTTTTAGAGCAGGACTAGAGTCAACTGGTTTTATATTGCCTTCATATTTTATGTTGCTGAAAGTCAAAAAAAAAAACAAAACAGTTTGCCAAAAGAGAGCTTGGACTCACTCTAATGTTTGCAGGGTTTGGTTGGTCGTTAGAGCCGCTGCCAAAGCAATGGCGCCATCTGTGCCTGCTGAGACCCCCTGGAGACTAAAGTGACAGCACATAAAACAGGGAACACATGGGAAAATAAAAGAAAAGAAAATACAAATACAGATCAAAACTTTGGTTTGAACATATTTTATATGTATATGCATAGTACTATAATCAGTTTTTAAATTTATCTTAAAGACTGATAAATATTGTCCAGTAATTGCACACAGTTATAATGCTAACCATAATGTCCGAAGAGACGAGTTGGTCTTCAGGGCTTCTGCAAGAAAAGTGACGCCTTCATTCCCAATAGCATTTTCCTGTAGACTGCAAATACATACAGGCACAGTGTCAATTGTAAATAACAATACAACCCTGTGAAAGAAATTTCACATAACTGATAAAACCAAGATAAGTCAATAAAATCTTTTAAAGAAGCTTCCTTTTTCTTTTCCAAAACTCCCCTTTACATAATGCAGCTTCGAAAATCTGGGGTGATTACTTTGATCACAAAGCAAAGAGTGTTTGGGAAAGAGGAAAGTGAAATGAGGATTGATAACGGGACAATGAGGCTGACAGTTGCAGAGGTCTGAACTATTGGCCTTACTCCAAAAGCTGCATTGTGCCATTGGAGAGCAGAGCATGGGCCAGAGCTTTAGTGGCAGAGGACTTGATGAAATTCCACTGGAGACTGTAAAAAGAGAAAGAGAGGCACATTAGATTTCCTCATAAGGAAAGTTCTGTATGAGTTTTTCTGCAGATGTAGAAAGTAACTAAGTACTTTTAATCCAATTGTATACTTGAATATTTTTTTGAGGTACTTGTACTTTACTTGGGCATCTCCAGTTTCCACTGCTTATATTTCTGATTTCAGTTGTAAATTTTCCTCTCTTTATTCCACTTCATTTGTGTGATAACTGCAGCTACTTGTTAGCTGGCAGACAGGTTGACAGGTTTTTACATGCAAAACATAGAGTATAAAATATACCACATTATTATAAATTAAACTACTCAACAATATATAAAGTGGTTAATATTACCTTGACCTGCTACAAAACTTAAATGCAGTTTATGCAATACTGTCTTAGTAATGATAATACAATAATATTATAAAAAAACTCAGAGAAGGGCCATTCTGCTGCATTATGAGCACCAAGCACAAGTTCTACTGAATTAAAATTTTAATGCAGGATAATCACGTAGAATGGAGAATTTTTATGATTAACTGTTTCTGCTTTTACTCAACGACAATATATCAATGCATGCATCAACATTATCCTAATGCTAATGGAATGGATTTGCCTTATTTATCCTATCCTGGTACCATTAAAGTGGTCCTCAGGAACTTTTTCATAGAAAATGATGCCTGATCTACTTGCAGGCTAAAGTGTGTGTCTGAGGGCAAGCGTTCACTTACTGCAAAGAGGTAAGGCCTTGATTAAACTTGATTGCACCAGCTATAGCTTGAACCCCGTCATCATGCAACAGATTGGCTGTAAGACTGTGATACACACACACACATACACACACACACACACACACACACACACACACACACACACACACACACACACAATGGATATATTGCAAATCATTTCGCAGAGTGAAAAATACTCACTCTCCTTTCACAGTGCGTCTGCTTTCAAGCTGACAAACCTTATGTGGAGTTGATTAATGTTGGAACTGTTGAGAATGTCACAGTATTTCTTCGAAGAACCACAGCATTCATACAGTAATCTTAGATCATACAATAGCCCAGTATGACATAATATAGTCCAGGGGAGTGACATTTTCTGAGCAGTTTTGTCCATGCATCATACTATATACGGCTATTAATGAGGTGACTCACTCAAGGTCCTTTAGAGAGTTGTTCTCATGAAGGGCCTGGGCCATGTTCTTGGCTCCCTCCACCCCAATTGAGTTCTCCCTTAAACTGACCAGATAGAAAAAATACAGAAAAAGGAAAGTTAAAAAGGGAGTTAAGAAATCACAGTCTTCCTCAACAAGGACTTACTTAAATAAATACTTGACTAGTATTTATTTACATATACAATAGCTTGCACTGAATAGAGTCCCAGTACAGTAATAGTGGTTATTTCTCTAGAGGAATGGTTTGACATTTGGGGAAATACACTTATTTACTTTTTTGGGAGAGAAAAGATCACTCTCTTGTCTATATATAGTAAATAAGAAGCTGCAGCTTAGTGTAGCATTGCTTAAAGATTGGAAACAGGAGACACCAGGTAGCCTGGCTCCCTCTAATGGTACCTAATCACTGTACAGCACCTTCACAGCCCAGAGCTCCAGGGGTAAGAAAAACCTCATATCATCTATAATTATGCAAATAACTATAAAATAAAGACAGGAAGGAAGGCAATGCTAAATGAAATCATGCACTGATACACAAAACCTATTGGAGCAGAGGTTGTGCCTGACAGCGCATTAGGATTTATGGCTTTCTGTATTTACTAGACAGATAGGGCAGAGGTATCTTCTACAACTAAGTTTGATACAGATAAAATGAAACTTAGAAAAAAACTGAGTAATGAATGCAATAAATCTAGGTCTGTTGCAGGAAAGCTACCCAGTAAAACAGAGAGAAGCTTCAAGTTTAATACTCACTTCAAGGAGACAAGGCCACGGTTCTGCCTAAGTGCTTTAGTTAAGGCCGTCATCCCCACATTGCTGATTGAGTTACTCTGAAGTCTGCAAAAAGGAAGGTTAAAACATAACAACATAACATAAAAACATAAAAATATAACTCATAACATTAAAATGTATTAGCAGTAGGCTTTTGAATAGTGATACTGATTTTAATGCAGAGGCTATGATGCACTCCTGTGCAGAAGTTACTGACTGGAGCGAGAGCAGAGTGTGGTTGAGCGTCAAAGCCTCTGCAAGAGCGACTGTTCCTTTGTCCCCAAGCTGGTTGCTACAAAGACTGCAGACAAGAACAAACACAGACAGTGGAAAATTAAGAATGAGGAAGTATGACAGACAAAATGTGGCCCAAATGCAGGCTCTGTGGTTAACAAGAAACATGTTGGTCTATTAGTGAGCTATTGTTCCCGAAACACAACTCAACAAAAATATCAGTAAATAACAGCAGTCTTTAATCCACTGGACTGAATGTAAAAAAATTTTTGCACGATTGTACCAGCTCAATAGCATGTAAAGTATAGTATACTATAATCAAAATCAGTAAAGTGAATGAATATATGAATTTAAAATTACATCAGCTTCCTGAGAGTCTGGTTTGTCTTCAAAGCGTTCGCAACCCTTTTGGCTCCTCCTGCTCCAATTGTATTCTTCCGCATACTGAATAAATTCATGCATGAAAGAGAAATATGATGTTTATTTGACATATGATGTATACAGGACATGCAACAGACACAAGTGAGGCACTGAAAAAACTCACTTCAGAGACACCAATCGGCGGTTGCACTGCAGTACTTCTGCAAGTGCCTGAGCGCCTTCCTCGTCAATGCCATTGTTCTGGAAGCTGATGAGGGGTAAGGAAAATTGAGCAATTATACCACCTCAAGAGATAAACTAGCATTTTGTGGGATTAGTGTGTGCTTAGACCCAAAATCTATAGCAATTACACTCACTTGATTGATACCAGGATTTGGTTCATTTTCAGAGCTTCTGCCAGGAACTTTGCACCTTTCGAGCCAATGTTGTTGTTACGGAGACTGAATTATAAATAGGTGGTTAGATGATATATAGCAATGTACAGACGCAACTGAAAAGACATGCAGCAACGTACATGCCTGTGAAATATGAAGACCATAATAACCGCAGCAATTCAGGGACTTGCAAATGTTGTGACTTTAATTTGTTAAAGCTGCAGTGAATTATATGTTTCTGCAAGTGAGTGCAATTTTGGAACTTTTGCCTCCCTTGTAATTTTGGTATCCTTTGATATAAAACTATACAGGCAACAAAGTGTTCATTTCAGAGAAATGAGCATCAAATATTTATCAAATTTATATTTAACTAGAACATTTTTATCATGTCACTTATATGTTGGCAGATGGATAAAATCTCTTGTATAGCGTTAAGCTTGCCCTGGGTTATTGCATATCATAGTATAATTTTATCTAATATAGATATATTATTCCCTATATAGTGATCTACCAATACCAGCACTGAGTTCATTCACGTCAATATCTCATTGCTTTCAAAATAAAAACATTTTAAAATGTAAAGGTTGTGACCCTTTTTTAAGGCAGTGCACCCAACTTAAGTTTAGTGCAGGAGATGTACACCAATTTCCTCTCATGACCTTGTAAGTTTATGATTGCTCACTTAGTTCAGTTGTAATTAGTCATATTTCGAAGGAAACAAATAGATCTCACTTGAGGGAAGTTAGTGTCCGGTTCACCAAAAGGGCTCGGCTCAGTGCTTTGGCACCTTTGTTGCTGATGGAGTTCTCTGCCAAACTGAAGGGGTAAATAAAAACATGTTACAATCATATGGTGCAAAATATCAATGATAATCTCATTCATCATCGTTGCCGCACCAATCCTTTAACCCCATGTTAATCCCAAAATGGACCCTACACCCCTGAAATCAACAAGGGCACCTTCATTTGATACAGGTCAGAGCTATTAGGCTGTAAATGGTACCTATATTAGCCCTCTAGTCTTAATGAGAACTCAAAGCGCTTTACACTACTGTCACATTCACCCATTCACAGAAACACATTCCCACAGTGCTTTTTTTTCTACAGATGCAGCGCTTTCTATGGGTCGATACACGGACACTCATACACCGATGATACATCGGGGGGCAATCTGGGGTTCAGTATCTTGCCCAAGGACACTTCAACATCTGGACTGGAGGAGCCAGGGATCACAATGCTCTACCTCCTGAGCCACAGCAGAAAAATGTTGTTCATATGATGCTTTACCGCATTAAGAAATACAAAGGTAAGTGCAATCTCACCTTATCTTCTGAATATGGCAGTCTTTGGCACTCAGGAGGCTTCCCAGCAATTCCATGACATCATCTTTGAAATTATTATTCTCCAGCCTGTTGAACAGGAAAAAAAAAAAACATGAGTTTCACCCTTCATTTTTGTCTCCTGAGTTTTAGTTTATCGGGAGACAGTGCTTTCGGGAGCTGACCTGAGATGGCTGCAGTACAGCAACTGTGGGAGCAAACATTTCACTGTGGAGTAGTTCAAAGAACCCGTTAGATTTGTCTGTTCGCTGCACTCTGGAGACACATGCAACAGGTAGCCCAGCACAACACAGTGAGGCCGGGTTAACTTCCCTGCCAGGCTTCTGAGCCGTAAATCTTCCTCTACACTCCGCAACAGCTCTGTGTGTTGCAGCTCCTGTAAACAATAGGCCAGGTTGACTGCACGCAGGGACACCACAACACCACCGCTGACCAAGAGGCTTTGTAAAAACCCTGCCGCCCAGGCCTTCTGATTACTATCATCTTTCCCAAGGGCCAAAAGCCCAGCAAGAGGTTTCAGTGCCACTGGGCACAGCAGGCCGGTCAGGAAGCGCACAAACACATCCAAATGACCATCCTCAGTTTGTTGTGCATGCTGAAAGGCACTTTTGAAATGATTCTGGAAACCGATCTTGGGCCACGACATGGTGCTTTCTGAGAACAAGTCAAAGATGGCCCGCTTGGCAGAGATGTGGTAGAAAGTAGCTGCAAGAAACTCCTGCAGGGTCAAATGAGTAAAGTGGTATGTTGTGTGTATGGCCGACTCCTCTCGAGCAAGAACACCTGCACAGAGACTGCTTTGAGTTAACAGTAGATCTATCCCATATGCCCTGAGGTCCAGCTCACTGAAGGTGTACTTGTGTTTGAGGAGCCCATAAAATGCAAGTTTACCAAGATTCCCCATCAGTTTACGATTGCCCCCATGTAGCTGCTCCATTTTTACAGGCTCCCTGCCTCTTGGTTCGCCTACTTCTGCCTTCATGGAACAGAAGTGGGCATAGAGCTCAGTGCAAGTCCTCGGAAGGCCTTCCTGTGTTCCACTCTGTATGATGTATGTCAGAGTATCGGCTACTATCCAGCAAATGCATGGTATGTAGCACATCACCATTAAGATCTTATGAGACTCCAAGTGTGCCCATATTTTGCTGGCAAAATCCCTCTCGGAGAAGTGATGGTTTAGGAAGGTCTGGATGTCCTTTGGGCTGAATCCTGGGATCTCAGTCACCCTGTCTACCAGTCCTCCAGGGATGCGCGAGGCCACACCCGGTCTGGAAGTCACCCACACTGCTACATCAGGGAGCAGATTCCCGCGGATGATGTTAGTGACCAAGTCGTCAATGGAAACCTCTTTTTTGGGGTCACTGCAGGGTGCTGCATCAGAGAAATTTAAAGTGCAGCGGAACTTGTCCAAACCATCAAATATGAGCAGGGTCCTACAGGAGCTGCTCAGGATCAGACTGGGGTCAGTTAAATGAGGAAAAGCCATTTTCACCAGTTTCTCGGCTGAAATCTTCTCCAGCAAGTTCAGCTCACAAAAGGTAAAAGGCAAGACAAAGCTCAAATCTGTGCCGATGGCCCCCTGGCTCCATTGTCTGACGAAGTGTCGCACCCAGGTGGTCTTACCAATACCAGCAACCCCAACTGTGATGGAGACCCTGGGAGGCAAGCTGACCCGTGTCATGGGCTCCAGAAGCCTGGTCAGCACCAGCTGTCGGAGATGATTTCTTGTCCCTCCTCGAGTCGCCCCCACCTGCATCAGGTCATGTTCCTTTTGCTGGAGGTCAGAAAGTCCATCAACCAGAAGTAGGGTTCTTGAGGAGATGTTCAGTTTGGGGCAGCTGACTATATCTCTGTCTCTGTACTGCTCATATTGCCGTAAAATCACCTCTTTGTGCTCCTTCACCATGCAATCTGCAGAAAAGCAAATGGAATCAGGTTATTGTCAGTGAAACGAAAAATTCTGTTTTTTTATTATTTGCCAAGAAGTTGGAGCAGGACATGCAATGAACAGCTCATGTGTAGCAGTTTGGGACCCACTGTCTTGACATGGCCGTTTCAACAATTCAGGAATCAAACCAACTCACTCTGCTATTAAAGGATGATCTGCTCTGTACCAGAGCAACTTTTGTCCCTGTCCTTTATAAGAATGGCTGACAGAGAGCAAATCCTATTTCAAGCCCCTTACCATGGTTTATGATGAGCTGGGCCACCTGAGAATCTGAGCCCTCTATGAAACCCTGGAGAGCATCAGAGCCTTGAGTGTCCTTTCCAGTGACAATAGTTGTGAGCATGTTAACCCGGTCCTGCAGCTGGCCTGCTTCCTTGATCTTGGTCTCCTCAGCTGAACTCAGCACGTCCACCTTTCTCAGGTGGGTTAACATCTCCTCCAGGAAAGAGGTTGTCATGAATTGTTGCAGCTGCTGTTGGTGCTTTCGGATCCAGCAAAGCTCTAAACCAAAACAGAGCAAAGAGGAGAGAAAACACTTGAGTTAGAACTAATGCATTTAGCAAGTAACGATGACATTAATTTATTCTGACCAAGAACAATACTTTGTAACGTTGGAAAAGATGTAACTTTACACTACAAATTTTGTCTTCATTTTTGTCTGTTTGTCAGACTCTATTACACATTACTCAAAAAAACCAAATTACCTATCACTGAAAATTCTTTGCACTACAGGACAATTTTTTTTTCAATAAAATACATGACCATAGCCTCAACATGATTCATTACTCATTACATAATAACAATCCATGACGTTTCCCCTGCTCATAATCTCTTCAAAAGAGTACACACTCTCTTCAAAGCAAAAACTCATAAATATATATGTGTAGTAGATCTCAGATGTTACAATCTCAATCTTTGTTTTCCCTCATAATTTGGTGTGAATAAAAATCATATTTGTAAGTACATTTCTTGTTGCATATAATCACTTGCATATGTGCTGCCTTAATCCACATTTTATCCAGAAGTGATGTATGAAGAGATTCAAGGTCAATTTATCAATTCAATTCAATTCAATTCAATTCAATTTTTATCCATCACTATTTCAGACCATGCTGTTTTAAAGATGTCTTAATGATCTGTAAATTGAAAATTTAAGCCCAGGTAGCATTTAAACATATCTAAATGAAGTTGTTTTCCAAATTAAGAAATTAAATTAGCCAAATTAAAAGCAACTAGAAATCTTTTGAGAAATCTACCTTCTTCACTAATTATCAAACCAAAAAATCCAACACACATTTAGATGAGTTAATTTAACACAATCCTGAAAAAAATTTACATATTCAGCAAAGCAGAGTAAATTAAAAAGCACTTCTTGGCATGCAAAACAGCAAAAGTCCTGGTAAGCATTTCCAACTTAACTTACAAGAAAGATCAAACTAATTTTCAACTTTTGAACTTCCTTAACAGCATCAAGATTTCCCCGAGGAAACCAGTAAGCAGACATGATAAGCAGTATGCCATAGTTTTGGTTTTTAAGTAGAATAACAGTGACTAGAAAACACAGTAAATATGATATAAATGGTAGAATATATTCCGATGAATTGGTCTCTGTGGTTGACATCAGTCACTGGTTTGACTTTTATAATTTGGATGTTTTTGTCTCTTGCAAATTGACTGAGTGAGCTGATCTTTTTCTTTTTCCCACAGGTCTTCAGCTGTAGACAGCACATACACTTTATATAAAAAAAATAAAATAAATAAAATAAATAAATAAATAAATAAAGACTATTTAGAAACCACTGATCTTAAACATTTGGGAGCCAAACTTCAACCGCGAAGGATAGGTTGTCCTTTTCTCTCATGTCATCAATCACAGCACCTATTTCTTTACAGATAGGACCCTAATCTTAACACCTTCATGAGATGAAAAGCAGAATGCGTATGGTCCTACATGCTTGTTTGCTCAAGTCTTATTAAATAAGTAAGGTTAAAGGGGGAAGGAGAGTTGGAGGAAACATGGGAAAGAAGCTCCTGACATTAACCACACCAAAGCCTTGATGAAGCTGTTAAGGAAACGCTTACCTTCTGTTTCTGCTGCTTGTGCAGAGGGAGAGGAGGACGTAGACTGAAGATCCACGTAGCAGTCGTCCTGCCATGTAATGCGTTTGCTTCGGTCCAGGATAGAATCATAATGTGCCTTCCTCTCCATGACAACGTTGGATATTTTAAGCCCCAAGATGTTCCTTTTTGTGTCTACACAATATGAGACAGCATTACTTAAACAAAAGTGCAATAACCACAAATAGAGCATTACAGGCTGTGATGAAGAAAGGTGAAGAAATTAACCAAAGCCTCACCATCTTCCAAAAGCTTCCTCTCCAGTCTAATTTATGTTGAATTTACTATAATGTATATTAGGTCACGCATGTCTGTCTATACGGAATTATTTATTGTAAAGCTTTCACTGAAAATGCTAAGATCTATTTTGAATTTCAGTGACACAGGTTTGATAAACAGATGGCTATGCAGCTTTCTGTCCATGCACTGAGAATCTGTTTTCATTTGTGAGACATGACAGATGCTGTAGTGACAACTCTGCAACACCACTGAGCATTATGATTATAGCCATCAGATCAAGGATATTCAACATCCTGTTGAAAGTCTTTTTTTCCCATTAGCAGTAAAGCAGTTTTAGCTGCTTCATATCAGATAGAAACTTTCAAGGCTTTCTCTCTTTATACAGTCTGAAAAAAGCAGCCTTGATGTCAAGTTATATGAATTACTTAAGGCCAACTTGATGCTCGAAAATCACTGGAGAAACTGCTTTACCTTCAGCTGTCAAATTATATTGTCTCCAATTCTTCACATTGCTGAAAAGGCGATGCTTAAAGTTAAAATAGTGTATCAGACTGGACCTACATCCCAGTAAAAAATCTTTTCTGCTGCTTCTTAAATTCAGTTCTGCATTTAATGCAGTTGATTGCATTCGCCTCACCAAGAGGTCAGAGATGCAGGCTCGACTCTCTATCCTTTCTTTTGTTTCTCTATACTACGAGGAAAAAAACCGTGTTCATACACTGCTACTGCAATTTACTGTTCCTCGGACATACAATTAAATGAAGAAAATTTTGACAATCAGAGAAGATGCCAGATGCGTGAACCTCATTTCAAAATTTTCTGCCTATTCCATGAAGACCAGATCTGTGGCTAAGAATCTGGGGGTCATTTTGGATGACTTAAATCTTGGCCAGAAGAAGTTTTGAACACAAAATCAACATATCATCACATTTTAAACTGATATGTTGACTGTTTTAATTAACAGCTGAAGAAGTCCATTTTCACTCTCTTTTACTTCTGTTTTTGGTCTCTTCCAACCCTCTTTCGGTTCATCACTGTGAGTAACCCCTTTCACATTGTCCCATTGTTTCACATTGTTGGTGATATGGTATTATAAAAAATACCAATTATAACCTCTATATCTCTTAATCAGTTGACTGTAGGCTATAGGAATGTAGGAAATAATTTTAAAAGGCTCTGCACACCCACACAGGTTGTTTTTTTTAAAAAAAAATTATTTATTAATTTGTCTGATTATTCCTCTGCTCAAGTTGAATGTTAGTAGTTTCACATAGACAAATAGGGAAATGACAGTTGCCTTCCTTTGTGGTTGATTGCTGATCACGTAAGTTCATACAGTAACTTCTCTTTCAGGAAGCTAATTCAAACAACCAGAACACGAATCATCGAGACACCTTACCAGTTTCCTTCCGTTGCCTGATCATAATGTCTAACTTAATTACATGTTACTGTGTGAATGCGTTGGGGAGAGTGCCCAACAGTTGTGACTGTGGTAAATGCCCATTTAACACAGAAGAAGAGAAAAAGCCAGCTAGATCAATTATAAATGAAATAATACATGAGTAAAATATGAGGTAACAGTATATGTCAGAATGAATTCAATAGGAGTGAAAGACAGTTAAAGAATTTATTAATTTATGTTTATGGCTGGAGTCGGTTTTAGAAAACTTTCTGTAACTGTCAAGGTCAAAAACTGCATTGTACAGACCACAAAATTCAGGTTACTCACCATGAGTTTGCTTATGTTGTCCATAGGCATCAAAGGGTAGGAAATGAGGCCCACACAGATGTTCTATATGGTAACGGCATTATTCCAAGGGAAGCAGAAAAGGGACAATTTCATCTGCGAGTTGAAAGAAACCGCTCTGGAGTAAACCTACTTGAGGACTGGAGAGATTTCCAAACAAGTCACAGATGCACAGCAGCTGAAGTCATTGTAACTCACTGCTGTTTCTCGGAGATGGTTTTTCATGCTGCAGCTTCTTCCTGTCTCTCAAAGCTGCTTTCCTGTTTTGTGGTTAGCAGGTTGAAGAGTGAGAATTTAGAAAGAAAAGAACCATCCGGTCTTTGCTTCGACAGACCAAGGTCATAGATTTCCACAATTACATCAGTCTCTCAATAAAAAACATAAACAGGTAAAAACAAATGATGGTCCTTCTGAGCGCAAACCCAATGGGATGGCACATTGCTGCAGAATGTTGCAGTAGCCATGCTGGTTAAATGTGCCTTGACTTCTGCATGAATCATCAACTGTCACCAGCAAAGCACCCCTTCATCATCACACCTCCTCCTCGTTTCATGTTGGGAACAATACATGCAGATACTTTTCCCTTTCGCCCTCCCTAAGTGTGACAAAGTCAAATTTGGATTCAGTGTACCAAGGTATAGGGTTTCAACTCATGTAATGGTAACTGAAAAGCCTCCAGGTGACTACGTCATGAAGCTGGTTGAGATATTGCCAATAGTACGAAAAGCTGTCATCAAGGCAAACAGTGACTACATTCAGGAAATATGAAACATATTTTGTTTTTGTTTTTTAACATTTTTCAGTCGACTAAATAATTTCACAAGTGTTATTTCATAGGTTTGATGTCTTCACTGTTCTTCTTCAATGACGAGGATATTAAAAATAAAGAAAAATTCTTGAATGAGCAGTAGTACTGTAGTACTGATGCTAGAAATATAGGGATAAACATGATTCTCACATTAAACTGTGCTTGACATGTGTCGTTTCTTTTATTATTTTATTCAAGAGTCAACATATTTGCAATTCAATATATTATTTTGTGGTGTAATCTTGAGATGTAATAGCCTCCTCCTGCTTTATGTTTAAAATTTACCACATGAACTATTTTACGCAAAACCTAAAAATATATAAGATTACAATAAAAGACATTTCAAGAACATTACAGAACACAATTTCAAGGGTAATACATCATATTTGTTCACTTTGAAAGCTAGAAAAGGCCTTAATTTACACAGTCTTGCTGGTTTTACATGTAGGTTTTCATTTCTACAAAAGATTGACTTATATGAAGACAGCCGTATTGCTGTAAAATGAATCTGACTTAATGGGGTTAACTTTGCTTGACAAAGGTGTATTTAGAAATATCAAGATTGAAAAATTAGAACTGAGGAAAATGTTACTGACCAGAAAATCTCAACAAGGTATTTAAAGCAAAGAAACACATGGTAATTCTGTGCATCTCTGCAGATGAGTAAGGCAACATTACAAGGCAAGAGGCACATTGACATCATCAAAAATGGAGCATATCCAAGTATATGTTTATTTCACGGCACTGTGTCTTGGCAATTTTATGATTATTTTGCATAAATCGTATTTTAAAAAGTGGAATCAGACTAACTTGGCCAATCAAGGCAAAAAAAAAAAAAAAAAAAAATGCGTATCATTTCAGATTGGCGATGCATGCTCCCTCCCTGAGAACACTAACACCATACTCATAGTATTTACACTATGGCTGCAACAGAGATGGCTGTACTTTCCATCTAATTAATGAGGAATCAGCTGATATAATAAAACACAGGTCAAAGGTTTCTGAGCAACTAAAAACACATGTGAAACACAAAATAGCTGGGATATTTTTTTCTCAACACAAAGCAGTCTCATATTAGGAAAAAAAAAATCCCTTCAACAACCCCTCCCACATCCCTTTTTCTAATTTTCAATCAAGAAAATGTAAACAGTTTGCTTTAAGTAAACATACAAAAGTGGTTACAGACACTCATCAAAAGTTAGCTAAAGACATTCACATTTAAAAGACAGTCAAGCCCTTATAGAGACTAGAGTTTAAACTGGTCCATTACAGCACTTAGCAGGGAAATAAAGCAGGAAGTTGACTCATTCTGAAGAATAATTGTGAGTTTAAAATTATCCTGGTTATAAAGCCTGCTGTTAGAACACTGTAGTATCAGCTGAGAATGTGATGTTCAGAAGTTCATTAAATTGATAGAATTTCCTGTATAAATCAAGAGCATGGATGTTTAATGTTTAAATTTACAGGCTTTTTCCATGGTAACACAAACAAGTCAACAAAAATGACCATTTAGGACTCAAGTATTTTTTTTTTTTTTTTTATATAATCCTCCCTTTCATCTTCCTTTTCCTTTAAAAGTAGTAACCAGCGAAGTTCACAGGCAAAGGTTGTACACTTAATATGATATTATCTTATGTTTTTAAAATTCAACTGATGGGTGATGATTGATGATTTGACATAGTAAGTGTCACCGGTGCCATGAAATATCACACATCACACGCTGGATACAACCCCACTGTTAACAGACAACTGCAAGTCATTTTCATCAGTGATCTCCAAAAAGACACACAGAAGGACACTTGTGGTGGCATTTTGTTTCAGAACAACCACGCAGTCAGTTAGTCAAAGGTCAAATTAACCTCTGATTACCCCCGTCTCTTGCTCTCCCTCGACTAAGGACCTCCCACGCACGCAAGCACTTCCAGATGCAGTTACAGTGATTCTAAGCCTGGATTATAGATCTGACAGTCCCTCTGCGTGTTCACTCAGCTCCATGGTGTAATAGTCCAGAGGACGCCTGAGAACAGAGACAACAAAATTAACAAACCCACGCACGCGTCCACAGTCCAGCAGTAATTTCCTGGGAGTCGACACGTGGCACATACACTACAGTTTCCACTCATTCACATTCAAACTATTCCTGGGGTATTTTACTAAAGATGAAGTTTTACTATCTACCTTTTGATTGTCCCCACTCTGCCCCCAATCTTTCTTATCTCCTACCACTCCTTCATTCTGTGCTTTGTTGCCTTTCTTAGAGTGAGTTTCAACTGTTTCCTGAGCACAGTTGTGAACTTTCTGCATCTGTTTCTGAGTTACACACCAAGGCGAGGAAAGCAATAGTAAGGACAGTAAAGAAAAAAGTGGGAATGTTGGAGTAAGATGTTATGGATGGTATCTGAGCCTCTAACATGTTAGGGTTTTTAAGTATTTGGACAGTGACACAATGTTCACAATTTTGCCTCTGTGCGCCACCACAATGGACTGGAATAAACTAATCAATATGCGATTGAAGTGTAGACTTTCAGCTTTAATTCAGAAGGTTTCACAGAAGTATTATCTTAATCATTAAGGAATTAAAGCCATTTTATTCATAGTCCCTCATTTACAGAAGCTAAGAGGCGACTGTCCAAATTTACTATACACTTTACTGTATTTCCTCCCTCTGTGACTGTTCTATGTTAGGGTGAAATGTTAAGACAAGCAAGAAGTTCCTGCTCTTCTGAGCTGCACCCTGACATCAAAACACAATTACAGATGACATTTAACACACACTAGTTTGATCTGCAAGGTAAATATTTGGACATTGGTAGACTTTGTCAGAGTAACAGTTTGGGGGAAATATATGCTTATTTGATTTGTTTGCAAAAGCTATATGGAAAGATCAATATAGTCTTTATGTCTGTATGGTAAATATGAAACTACAGCCAGCAGCAAGTTAGTTTAGCTTGGCATAAAGACTGGAAAAAGGGGGAAACAGGTGGCCTGGGTCTGTCCAAAGGTAAAAAAAAATACAAAAATAAATAAATAAATAAAAATTAAAATCTGTCTACCACCACCACTGGTTATAAGGTGCTTGTAAAGCTAGTGGTTTCCTCCTGCTGGTTTTAGATTCATACTTCCTCTGCAGACATGAGCGTGTTTTCAATCTTCTCATCTAACACTTGGTAAATAAGCAAATGAAGTTATTTCCAAAATGTTAAACTTATGTTTAATTTTTTTTTTCATTCAAATATGAATAAATTTCTCATTATGCAGTATATTCTGCATATTGCTGCTATTATGACATCAACAGCATCGATAGATGACCCTGTATGTGTGCTGGAAATATTCATTAATTCAAATTTTCACACTTATTTATACACATGTACAGCAATTTAGCACATAGGTTATTTTGAGCCACATGTAAGGTTATAAGCATCACACAGCTCTAATCTAATCTGTTATCAGTTATAGTCGAGGTTCCTTCTGTAATGTTTCTCTGAAAGCTGCTACTTTTTAATTTCCTCCTCTAAGAATTTAGACTTGTGCAACACCGAAGGAAATGGGCACAAACTGAGTGTGACGTTCTATACAACCAAAGGCTTAAAAAAAAAGAAAAAAGAGAAAGGGGGTTAGAGAATTTGTCACTATAGATGAGGGAGGAATAAAAGAAACAGTCTCTGTAGATATAAAATAAAAGAAATAGACCTTCCCTGACAGACATCCAATAATGAAAATTATTGACACACATTTGTTTTTAAAATACCCTATCACCTAATCACAGTGTAATTAAAAGAAATGCTAAAATACAAAAGAGTAACTATTAATCTGGCTTTGTGCAGATGGCATATCATGGTCATTGTACAAATAGGTACTTATAAATATCTGATCAGTGTGTACATCCACCACTAAAGAGAGAGCAAAGAACAAGAATCCTCACCTCCTCCGGTAGAAATATGTGAACAGAGCAGTTCCTAGTCCCAGCAGCAGGAGCACTGCTATTATCAGGCCTATCTGTAACCCCAGGGCAGACGCTAGGAGAGAATCAAATGAAATCTCCGTTACTTCCTGGGCAAGCTGATATGTTTAAACACAGCACAATGATTCGAAAATTCTGATAATCTTTGAGCCAGCAGCAGATTTTCTTTCCTTTGCAGCTGGCTTTGTCTGTTAACAGCGCAGGCGAAAGTTTTTCATGAACAACCGCAGCCTGATTGCAAGCATCACAAGGCATCAGTAGTTTTCCAAACAAGAGCAGAGCAGTAAAGTTATTGAAAAGTGTGCAGCCTGAGTTCACATATTTTCATTTAACAGTAATGATGATCATTTTACTGTAATGAGCAGTAAAGCTGGATCACATGGATGCGTCCTTCCCTGTGAACCAATCATGTTTGGGCAGGTAATCTGAATCCTGTACAGGAATCACTCTGCCACCAATTACAAAAGATACTACAAAGAGAGGTGATTATAGAGTGTAAATACACTGAATGAATTTTGCTGAGGAGAAAACAAAAAACATAGATTTTTTTTTAATGACTAAATAATTTCAGAAAATTTTCTACGATAATTTTTCAACTACGCGCTTATTTGCATTCTTTGCTTTTTTCACATGAGCCTATGAAAGGCTACTGAATCTTTAAGATGAAAGCAAAGTTGGTATACATGCAAAAATACACGTGACCCTGTATTATAAATGAAACTAATAAACAAGTTTAAATCTAATATTTAACTATGAAAATGAGAGCAAAATCAAGAACAAGAACCTGCTGTTTCTTTATAAATTAACATAACTGAAAGTCCCCAATGAAAAAGATAAAATGAAAAGGCATCTATTTGTTTTTTTAAAAATAATTTTGCCTGGTAGATGACTATGTACATTGTACCTACGAGAAACTTGATTCTCTGTAGAGATTGCATAATAGGATGAGTTTGTTTCTCGTATTGCTATAAAAAATTTGTTTGAAAGTAAGTATTGGCAGGTATAACATGGATAATTTACCACTCTCCAAAAATTTGGTTTTGACAGAGCAAGGATTTCAATTCCACTTACGAGAAAGTCACTCAAATAAATTTTCTAAAGAATAATGGCTGTTTCACCAGGTTGCAAAAGGACGAAGCAATTTCTCAATAGCTTAAAAAGAAAGAGTAATGTCTTCCTTCTTTCATCTGTACTGAAGAAAGCAGAAGGTATCTGCAATAAATTCTTAAAAGTTCTCATGCTGAGGACAGAGTTGACATTTGCACATGAGATTCACTGGAATATTGGTATTTTGTACATCACACATGAATAAAGTGTGTTTCATACTTTTTTTTGAGATTCTTTGATTTGTTTAGCAGTTAGATGTCAAGTATATAGCCTTTGTCTGTTTCTCTCTGAGCTAATTTACACCTGGCATGAAAAGGGGATCTGCAATTTCTGGATATGCTTTCACATAAAAAAGAATCTTATCACGACCTTGAATTTCTCTGCCTTCTCACTCTATTCAGTCCAAACTTATCCATGGAAAGGTGCCCAGTCTGTCTGTTAATGAAGAGCACTTACAGCTGTATTTCTTATACAGTAGCAACTAGATAAAATTTTTTTATTATTAATTAGAAACACAATAAACAGGAGGAACATCATTACCCAAAATACAGCACAGTGACAATGTCTCTACCTGGGAACTCATCTTCTAGCTTTTGCAAATTCACGACCCTAGCTGAACCAACTGCACATGAGCTCATAATAATCATACTCATAATTATAATGCACTCGGGCTCTATGCCTATGTCGTGCTGGTTAGCTCATGATGTCTGTCAAGAAGGTGCTAACCTGTGCTTGTGTAACGGTCCGTGGTGGGAGAAGAACAGATGTCTCCCTGAGCCGATAAAGGATTAATCTGCGATGTCTGGATGATGAGGGTCTTCTGATGGTCTGACAGAGCCTGGATGTTCCCCCACACCCGCAGCCACCCAGAAACGCAAGAAAAATTGGCTCCTTGAACAACATCAGATAGAGATCAGAAGTGTTTCAGTATCTAAAAAGGACAGTGTTAAAGGTGTAGTTCAACCTCTTACATTAGCACATTCTGTAAACAGGAAACAGAAGGTTGGAGCTTACATCTGTGAGGCACAATTCATGACAGCTACTTAGTGTACATGAAGGATGCAGAATATGCTAATGGCAGGGAAACAGCCACACCTGCGCCCGTCTATCTCTAAATGATTTAAAAATAAACTTTCACAGCTCGAAGTGGTTGTAGGTGTTGAGCAGTGTTGCTCATTTCCAGAAGCACTGCTTTACTATTAACACATTGGTTTTACATGTATATGTAAGTCATATGTACTTTCTTACATCAATACACACACAGTAAAAATAGAAGTGGACTCAGCTATAATGGTGTGTTGCTGCAACACAAGTTCCTTATTCTTATTTTACTACAGTTCCATGGCAACAGCAACCTACACCGCTAGGCTGATTGTTAGAAATCAAGTTCTCTCCCAGAGCCAGTGATATTAATGGTCTGTAAACTTTTCCTTCTTCTTCACTGAAATCCTCCAAGTGAACCCAGAGTTTTACCCTAATCTCAGGGATGAGGCTTTCAATTCTTATATTGAAAAAGAGCCAAAAGTGATGGTTTCAAATTAAAGTTGGTGAAAGTGCCTCACCTTGGAGATACAAGGCAGAGATGCCGCAGTGACACCTCTTCTCCAGGTAGTCGGCCACCTCAGTGACCCTCTTCCCCTGTATCAGACCACTGCAGTCTGTGGAAATTAGAAAGGAAGCTGTCAACTTTAATGAATGCATATTTATAGTAATATGACCACAAGACAAGAAAAAACAAAACAAAACAAAAACAAAAAAACATGCTACATTTTGACATCAACTCAGATTTATTAACGGACAAATGAGAAAAAAAAATTATCTAAATTAATGACATCAATTCCCACATCTGGGTTTTATTTTTCTCTTCTTTTTTGCATGATATGCAAAGGTCCCTAGCTAAAGTTTTGCATATACTTCAGTCATTTCAATGTTCTGGAGCCAAAGCCATATTTTAAGTCAAGTCAAGTCAGTATTATCTATATTGCCAAAAACAAAAACTTGCCTCAAAAGGCTCTACAAACTGTAGGCACGTTATATCCTTACATCGTCCTCCTAAGACACTATTATTCACCATTTTATGCATTTTATTTTTGTTAAATTTATGATGTCTCACTTCCTGACTGCTCCTGCTCGTTAGCAGGTAGAGGTCCAAGGCAAAGGTCAATTTGACTTGAGAAGGCAGCGCTCGGGCAGATGTTGGTGCTGTGAGGTGTCGGGGAGGAGCTTGTCCAGGAAGAGGGGCTTCTCACTTCACAGCATGAACACCGGCTGAGTGAGACAAGACCATCTTCCACCGACCTGCACATACAGTAAATGTATTAATACGTATGTACTGTATACATATAGCACTAAAAAGGAAATGATAAACTCAAAAGAGCAATGGTGCCTAGAATCACATGCAGCAAAAGAGAAACTATGTTTAGATGCACACCAATTAGCTAAAGGCTAAATATTTATACAACAGTAACATGGTTATACTAATAAATAAATTCAGCCTGCTAAGTAGCAGTAGTAGATATGGGAATTCTCAGTATGTGGGTTAATACTAAAAAAAAGTCTTAGCTATGAAAAAAGGCCACTGAATACGTATGTGTGTGTGACCAAGTGTGTGAGTGTGAATGAATTGATAATCTCCTTTTGAAAGTGAACCAGCTGTGATCCAAAATTATAAAAGGGCACATGCAGGACTTTGGACCAGGTTTTTAGTCTGTCTGTGGCTTTCATCCAATTTCCAATTAAGAATAATTAGATAAAAGGTCTTGTCAGCATTCTGACTATAGCTTTAGTTGCATTACTTTATGTCAAAGTTTCCAACATGTAAAAGTTGTCTATGATTCATTCTGTTGGGGTCAGTCAGCTTTTACCTGAGAGCTGGAATCACCTGTCTCCCTCTGGTGGTGGACAGAGAAGAGAGCAGCTGCTGTTTTTCACTGAACACAAGTGCATCTCTGAGACTGGAGTTAGTCAGAGCCGTGCCAGCTCTGCAGACGCTGAACAGGTCGTAGCACAGGACGACCGCTCCTCGTACCGGCACTGTGGAGCCCTCAGGGAAAGTCTGATCTATGCAGGAGAGAGAGGAGGTGAAGGAGCATAGTGAGAGATGGAGGAAATGAGTACAAAACAAGAAAATCAAACAACAGCCATAAAGTAGGAGATAGGAAAACCTTTTTCCCCCCCTCATCCAACAGTCATCTTGCCCCACATGACAAATGTCTTCCACTGCCCTCACCTGCTCCAGTTACATTTCCAACAATGTAAAATCCATCCTGGTCAACAGATCCAGTCAAAGGAAGGGCAATGATGGTCCCGCTGCGCTCCTGGTCAAACACAGTGAGCACCAAGCCTCGAAGGTCTGTCATGGGAGGCCCCAGCAGCTCCACGAAGGCCCTCTGTTGGCTGTGATTGGTCCAGTGGCCACTAGCCACCTCATTGATGACCACACCCTTAGGGGCTGGAGGTGGGCGGGGGCAGCTGTTCTCCTTCAGAGGGGTGGGCGGAGCCACCTGTGGTGATTGATGCATGGCTTGTTTTTAGGATTTTTACCAACTTTAAAAATGTCTGTTAAATATCCAATGAAAGACAGAATTAATTAATATATAACTAAGAATGTGGTGTGTTTTCTTCCAATTTGTAAAAGCAGAGTCAGTCTGGACTGACTTCCTATTTAATTTCAGCACATTCTTTGAAATCTTTCCACTTGAGTACTCACAGAAAAAGCAGACAGGTCGTGGGGGTAAAGGCCTCTACAACGGCTGAGAACCTCATCACCAGGGAGAACCTCTGGATCCTCCAGCAGAGGAAGCTGTCCAGGGGTAAGAGCTTTACTCAACTCCTGGGCCCCTCTATCTGATCCTCTCTGACGGTACACCACTGCATCCAGCAGGCCTTTAGTGGGAATCCCCCTTTGCAAAGCCGATGGTGGGCCAAAAGGGCTGCGATAGAGCGCCACAGCATCCGGTCCATTCTGGATGGTATTGGGAGGCAGGCGAATTGATGGAGCTGGCACCAACCTGTCGCTGCCCAGCAGAAAGTAACCCTTAGAAGTTGTGAAGTGTCCGCTCAGGCTGATCTCCCTGTAGGGTTTATTGTTGTGCGCACTGAACAGCAGTATCCAAATCCCCTGTAGGGAGACCCGGCGACCTGACGGGTGCCAGAGCTCAATGTACTCGGTATCTTCGGCTGCGCCAGGTGTGTCGGTGTTCAGCTCATTGATTAGGAAGTCACTGCTTCCCCATGGTGGAAGATGAGGTGGTGACTCTGTACCTCCTGGAATCACTAAAGCACAAAAGAAGACATTTACTAGATGCTGTTGAAGGAGTAGATTGGCATTTTGGGAAATATACTTATTCAATTTCTTGCCAAGAGTTGCATGAAAAGACTGATATCAAACTCATGCCTGTCTGTTGAATATGAAGATACATCCAGCAGAAACAGCTAGTTTGACTGTGTCACTGTGTAACAAAAAAGGGTTTTATTTCTGTTTCAGTCAACGTTTCTATTCGTTATAACAAAGTACATATCAAAGTAATGATAATTTACTCCAGCTAAGGCAATGAATGGTGATACAATTAAACAGGGTAGTTGGATTATGTAAAACACTATTTAAGGACAAAAACTGATAAAAGTAACTCTAAAAGTAACCAGCTGATCTGTACATGCACAGTTTCGTTGGCTCATTGATGCATCATCTGTATAAACCCTCTAGCAGACTGTTAACATCCAATCCTGTTTATCTATGTAAATTAATGGGACAATATCTTGACCTTTCTATGTATGCAGTACTGCTGAATAGAATTAATGTAGGAGTGATTGGTTTTCTCTTTCAAAAGCGTTTTTTTTAAAAACCTGTCTTATCTGACTGTAACCCAAGCCAGGTAAAGTCTTCTTGCAGTTAATAATGATCTTGAGGTTCAACAATTTTCCTTGAACTTGGAAAAAATAGCTGAGAAAAACAATTTGACCACAAGGTCCACTTATTTCAATCATACCACATGATCTTCATAAGGATACTGTTTTGTATATTTTATATAATTTTGTAAAAAGGACATTTTTCAACTCTGGATAATCTTGCTTTTCACCAGCTTAAGAGATAGAGAAGTCACATGGTAAGACACAAGGTTTCCTCAACTGCAATATTTGCAAAAGGTGTACTGCACAACTGATTTATAACAGGCCCTTATCTTTCATTTCCCTTCATCAGGGTTATTTCTTGGAGCGGCATCCCTCACCAACTGTCAGTTATTGAATTTACTATATCGGTTTCCTAATGATATCAAAAGAACTCATCATTCTACCTTTTAAATGTGTATTTTTTTGGTATTTGTCTTTCACAATTGTTGAATTTCAATGGCATTTGTACCAACTGCCAAGCTTCTGATGTCCTAACATCCCTGCTTATTCCAGTGGTGTAGCCTTGTCCCCCAGTTCCTCAACTGGTAAATGATGAAATCTAAAATTTCCCTGAGCTCAGCATATTGTCTGCATTTGAGCATGTGCTTTCTGAGTAGCCAACTCAAGTAACACTTTTTCAGAGTTACTCCATGTCTCCCCCCTGCTCCCCTCCCTGCTAAAAGTCTGTAATTTATGGTAATGAGAACCTGATGTAATGCATACACTTCACAATCTTGAGCAGAACATGAGCAGCAATAAAACACAAACTATCTACTTCTAATCCAATTAAGCTGTCAAAAACCAATCTGTGGAAGTTCTTCTTAACTTAAGGCAGTAGCAGGTGGTTCGACCAAATTGATATGTTTTAATATTTGGCAGGAATATCTGTTGTGGGATTCTGGTGTGTTGTCTCAGTCATTTACGAGCCAATAATCCAAATATCTACTTTTGAGTAAGATTCACTGGGCTTAAGCATCCAAAAACACTCACCAATATTGTGGGGGCAGATCTTTGGCCAGGGGCACTGGTTGGGCAGCCCAGGAGTCTGCGGGGCCTCCCAGAAGACACCAGGATCTCTGCCCCAGAATGCCACACCACAGCGACTCAGATAGAAACCACCCTCTCTCAAACTGACAAAATAATGAAATCAGTAAGAAACAAACCTTAAAAAATTACCCTTATTTTAAAAGGTTATAATATTACAGTTGGTTAGTGTTGGATGACACATTCATATTTTGCAGTGGGCGAAAAAGAGAGTCAAATTCTAAAGTTGAATCTTTTTTATTTTTTAGCCATAAAATTTGGGGCAGACGTCACTTCACGTGATTTGCTGACTTTTTCCCTCTGGTGCCACCAGCAGGACAAAGTTGTAACTATTACTGTGAAATACTGTATCAACATCTACTAGCTGCATTGCTATAGAATATTGTACACTTATTAATGTCTCCCCTCAGGATGAACTGTGATCTTTGGCAGTCCTCCAACTTTTCCTCTGACGCAGCCATTAGGTCCAAATTTTAATTTGTCCAATATTCAGGTTTATAACTGGCCGTAACCAGCTGTAACCTGTAATCCTCATATATAATGCTCGGTTCCCATCAGAGAGTTGTTGATAAAACTTGTTCCAACAAGAGTGTTGTTATGTGATTATGTGCTTAAGTGTCTTTGAGTCAGTGTGAGTAAGAGCCAATTCATGACTGCTTCTCTACTGTGATGACACTTGCCAAACACAGGAAAAGTGCATTAGCAAAGAGGAACGATGATCACAAGCAGACTCTTTCCCTCTCCGGGCGAAATGCCTTACTGAATGTGTTTGCCAACACTTTAAAAACGAACTAGCCACCGAGCCCATCATGAGCTTCGATGTGGTTCTATAGGAGTAGAAAAACTATGACAGTTTCTTGCCTGTTGCTGAGTTGGTAGGGCTGTCTGCCTGGGATAAGAGTTTCAGTGAGGTTGGCGCTAGGCTTGTTTCCAGGGCCAGCAAACACAAACGCATCTAAAGGCTGTAACTGGCTCAGTGGGCTGCCCACGGGGAAGTCTGAGGCACTGCCACTATAAATGGCCACTGCCCCTGACTCATCTCCTGAGAAGAAGAACGAACAAAGCATTTACATTGAAATGAAAGAGAACGAATGAATAAAAACTGACCAAAACATGTCAAAGCTTTCAACAGCTTCCTTGTGCACTGAACAGCTGAAATGGCTCATATAAAACTGTAAATTTATTGTGTAGGTCAAGTGCATTATTCAGTGTATTAGGACAAGACCACACACTGACCTTTCATGTAGTTCTTCTCTATGTTCAAACAGATCAACCAGTTCCTTGAGGCCCCTGCAGCCACATCCATGCTCACACTGACCTTGTCCGTTTTCCCATCTAACACTACCAGCACCAGAGGCCCTGCAGCTGGGGCATCAGACAGCTCCACAAACCCATCCACCTGCCCACCTCCCAGCTTCAGCTCCGTAATAATAGGATTGGTTGCTGGGGCGGCAGGCGGGGTGCAGTTGTTTCGCTGACCCGGGGATGGCGCGGACACCTGAAAGCCCCAGCGATCCACAGACAGCAGGCACCTCTCAATCGACTCGTCCCCCTCAAGCGCCGTCTCATCCTCGACGAAGGCTGGTTCTCCGGGAGTCAGAATTTCAGCGAGGAACTCCGCGCCCCCAGTGCGGCGAGTCATGTACACAACAGCGTCCACCAGCCCGGCGGATGTGACATTCATCTTCTCACTGTAGCGAGCAGCAGATGTATGGTAGAGGACAATGGCGTCCGGTCCGTTCTGGACGGTGTTGGGAGGCAGGAGGATGGCCGGTTTGGGCAGCATGTCCACTGAGCCCACAAGGAAGAAACCTCTGTCATCCGTGCTCTGGCCTTTGAGGTCCAGCACCTTGTAGGCTATATTCCCATTTCCATTATAGAAGACAAGGGTGTAGCCATCCAGCGAAGCCCGTTGTCCGCTGGTGTGATACAGCTCCACAAACTCGGTGGTGTCCAGTCTCGGGTTGTCGGCATTGACCTCGCTGATGATGAGGCAGGGTTCACCGCTGGCGACCACCACCACAAGGCAGAGACAGGCCGCACAAGCAAAGCTCACCACCATGATTCACAGCTTCTCTGAAATGGTTGCACAAACAGGGCAGCTTCTGCAAAAAAAAAAAAAAAGGGAACCATATCACTGCAAGCATTCCTCTAGAGCTGAAATGATCAATAATCGTTTCATTTTGTTTGTTTAGTTGATCAAATTCTCCGGTTCCAGCTTGTAAAATGTGATTATTTGCTGTTTTCTTCAGTCTTTGACGGTTTTAAACACAATATCTTTGAATTTTGGACAATTGGTCAGACTGAACAAGATATTCGAAGACATCACCTTGAAATCTATAAAATCATGATGGGAATTTTCACAGCTTTCTAACATTTAAAAAAAGATTACTGCGTTAATTGAAAATATATACAACAGATGAAGCAATTATTTAAAAAAATAACACTCAGTTGCACCCTATGAAAAGGATGGTTTCCCCATTTCAAATACTGTAAATGGAGGCTAAAGTAAATAGTTTTTATTTAAAGCACAACCCCCCCCCCCCCCCAAACTAAATCTGGACCAGAGACTGGTCTTCACAGCATTATTAGATAAAATGTTTACTACTGACAGACCACACTCCCTGGAGGAGAGAAAAAAAATCACAATACTATGAATGAGTCTTCTATGAGTCTATTTTTTGTTCATGGTGAAATTGGGAATGCACGTCTTCTGCATGAGTCATGAAATGTTGCGAAACGAGCGGATGGAAAACTTTGTATGAAACGGCGAAACGCTTGAGCCCATGAACACAATGGATTAAATGGACAGATGATCTGCAATAATCTACGACCGCGGACTTTTGCGCGATTAACTTTAACATCTGATCCGATTCGCTTAACTCCGCGTCATCTCGAAATCCCTCAAAACCTCAACGTTAGCGTTAAAATGTGTCCCGAAGGGGTAAAAAAAACTGCATCAGTTTGCACGAGAGTCAAACTGCAGGAAAAAACAAAACAAACAAACAAACAAACAAACAAAAAACAAACAAAAAAAAAAAAAAACAAAAAGGCGCCGGGACACAAAAATAAAGGTCCGCGGGGAGATGAAGAGAGTCTATGGGGTTAAACTCTGCCCTGAAATTATCTCCCATCTCACGACAGTTATTCCAGTCACGGTCTGCTCGCATCTTTCCGTCGAAAAGGAGAAAAAAAAGGGCTGTCAGTCCGCTTCCCACCGGAGCCACACAGGGTCCGAAAAGGCGTCGCGACCCACCGCGCTTCGTCGCTCCCCGTCGGCCAGGTGTCCCCCACGGCAGCGTCCGAGAGCCTCCTCCGTCCTCGGCGGAATCGTCTCCGCGCCGGATGTAATGTTGGTAAAGTTTTTGTTTTCCGCCCTCCGCCGCTCCCTTCATTCACAAAGCAGCACTTTCTCCCCCCGGACTGTGGGCGGTCAGACTGGCTGAGGGGGGATGATGCCTGCCAGGGAAGCTCCTCTTCTTCTTCTTCTTCTTCTTCTTCTTCTTCTTCTTCTTCTTCTTCTTCTTCTTCCTCTTTTTTCAGTCCACCATTCAGCCATCCACAGCTGAAGACTAGACGCCAGTAAATCCCGGGAAAGACCATGAAGCTGGGAGAATAAACAGGCGGCTATCTATCTATCTATCTATCTATCTATCTATCTATCTATCTATCTATCTATCTATCTATCTATCTATCTATCTATCTATCTATCTATGTATGTATGTATGTATGTGTATGTATGTATGTATGTATATGTGTGTGTGTATATATAAATATAACTACACCAAAACCTCATGGAAAGTTCCCTCCTCTGGCAAAGTGAAGCCCTGCCCTGCATCCCCTGGCCCCCAGGGACCCCCAAATTCCAAGGTTCACCTTTTGTCAAATAATTCTAGATAATTTAATTAGATTAAAATTTGTTTTCAAAGTACAATATGAACTTAAATAATTACACCTCAAAGCTCAAAGTGGGTCCTGTGTTCATGACCCATCCTGTAAAGGGGGCAAAAATCTTATTATAGATTCAGCTGTAGTTCAAACATAGAATATGTAAAATAATTGTACCAGCTTTTTAATTTCGTTTTGCAAAGAAGAAGTAGAAGAAGAGGAAACAATTTATGGTGTAACCCCTACTTAACTCACAGGCTGTTCTACAGGGCAAAAATGAGAATATTCATATTAAATAAACAGAGAATAGATAATAATAAACAAAGCTAAGATTAGCAGGCTGTACTAGAGTGGATTTTAAAATACAAACCTTTCCTTGTTTCACCTAATACATGTTCTTTTTGGGGCACACTATCTCTCTCTCTCTCTCTCTAAACACACACACACACACACACATATATATGCAATTATAACTCCATATATAGGGCATATAAAGCTAAGGTTTAGCTGTTATCTAAATATAAATATCCGTTCAGTAATTGGAGATAATTTACTTTTTATCTTGTGCTCAGGGCAACTAGCTGCTTTCCTGGAAGAGGGTCAATATATTGAGCACCTTGATTTATACTCTCTTGAGCATCAGGACGATGTGTAACAAATATTTCAATGTGTTGTCAAACATTAAATCACACAAAGCCTAAAACACCTCAAGGATTCCGATTTATATCTGTTGAGTAATGGACTCACTCCTGCTGTATACCTCGGCTGCAGGAGCAGTGAGGGAGCCTTCAAGCCTCCAAAGGAATCATTTCTTGTTAAAATGACCACAGAAAAACCTTGCTACAGTTTGTACTGTTTTACACAGTCGGCAGATTGAACTTTCATTTCTGCTCTTTGCATGATCATTAGTAAAAAACATAGCCACAAGGGAAGTCTGTGGTCAGGGAGATTACAGTGTGATGAAAGTGCAAAATGTCAGATTTTCCAGTTTTTAAATAAACCAACAATATTTAAAAATTCGTTCAAAATTTTATGAACATCCTTTTATATATGTATTTCAAGGTAGTCTTTTTTACATCCATCTTAGTCCTAAAAGAATTCGTCTGTACTATTCTCAGTGCAAAAATAATTTGTTTGTTTTAATAGAATGTGCATATTCAACTTCTTATCAAGTGACCAATGACCCCAATTTACAACAGGCACCCCCCCAACATGACAACCATGACAGCATGAATGATGAATATTCAGTATCCAAATGAGAGCAAATATAACGGTGGAGGTACAGCTGGGAGATTCATTGAAAAAGTAACAATATTGTAGTATTAAATTACATACTGTTGCATTTTGGTTATTTAAAAACTTCACTTGGTATTAGATGAAACATATGAGATTTGTGTGAGTTTTTTGAATAGGATATTTAAATGTATTTCCATCAGATAACTTTTCATTCAGTATTCAATATTCATTGTGAGTTTCAAGATAAAAGGAAGTGAAGGTGTTGCGCTTGGATCAAAGGTTATTTATGGCCTAGACTACTAATACAAAAGACTGGATTGCGTATGGCATCTTTATGTTATTCATATTTTTGAATGAGCCCAGATAAGAACTATACTGTATATTATCCAAACCCGTCTAAGGAATTTAGTGTTTTATGACATTATATCATTTTTTGTAAATATACTTTACATTTTTTTAATTCTTTATTTGTGGTTCTTGCTGATTATCCCTTTGGTGTTCATTTGCTTGTTTAAGGTCAAGCTTTTGGATCAACAGGTTAGGGTCTTGTATCTGTCTTTGATCTTTCTAACCCCAGTTTTCATATACGCAGGTGAATATCTTAAGACATAAAGTGACATAAAATATATAAGACATTAAATGATACAAACCAACACAATGTTTTTATCTGTCTTTTACTAATGCTAAGCCTCTCTATTGTACAAGCTGTTAAAGAAGTGAGAGGGTTAGTGAGAAGAGAGGTGTTTTTGATATCTAAAAGGGCCCGACATAAACACAAGATATGGATTTGCATAGAAGGAACTACAGAAAATAAAAGCATTTGTGAATCCTAAATTAGAAATGTGTCAAAATTTGTATCATTACCATACTTCATGGAATGGAGATTTCAGTTTAAGCCAATTTTTTAAAACAGGCATGTCTTTCATTTTGCTGCTTTATCATTAAAAAGAAAACTCTTTCACATAATCGAGCCTGTTTTTCAAGCCCTGGTAATATTGAAAAAAGGTTATTTTATTTTAATTCCTCTTAGCACCACTAGATGGTCCTATAAGCATGGGGGTGTGTTTGATTTGAAGCACTGTAGGCATGTGGACAAAATTAAACCGTCAGCTGGGGAAAATAAGCAAAAATGCCTGTAATAAGCAAAACTTTATAAGTGATTCTTATTCAAGACCGCCTGCACAGCTAAGCTTTATTTTTCAATAGATATGTGGTGGACAGACACTGCTGTTTGTGCACTGAAGTTTGACAGGACTGACTACATTTTGACACAGAAAAAAGGTCAGCTGAAATGTTAATGGTGTACACATTTCGTTTATGGTGTATGCATGAAGTCGGAACTGAGGCGCGAGAAGGTTTTTGTACGTTTCAATTGAATTTCCGTCAAAACGCTGCTCGCTTTTCAAGGGTCAACAGCCCGTCGATGAGGTGGTCTGCTCAGTGTAACGCAGGAAATGACTTTAATTAACGTGAAACTTTAATATGGGCTCATCTGTCCATTAGAATCATTAGCAAGTCAAATTAAGTTTCAGTTAATACTTAGAGGTAACTGAGGAGAGGATGAATTGGTCTCAGTGTTAGTTGACACAGTATTATTTCACAGTGACATAGTTTTTTTTTTATGCCTATTCAGTGTATTTCAAAGGGATTTTTGTCAACTTTCTTTTCCTATACAATACTGGATCCCAAACTAGTTGGTTACTTATGAATTTCTCAGCATTTTCTGACTACATTTACAGACCCCGCACCTGTTTTCTCTGGTGTAGTGTATCCTTTATCAGAAAAGGGAAAAAGTCACTCAAAGCAATCTGAATCTGCACGGCAGCAGTGCAAAAATGCATCCAACTCAGCATCAAACAGCAGGATGTACATTTTATCTCAGACGAATGCGCTGTCATGTCACTCGTTTGATCGCAGTGAAGAGTGTGGAAGTGATTGGATGTGAGCGTAGAGTCATTGTGTTGGAAGTGGAAGCAGCCAGCATCGTTCTCTGACTCAATCATCGGATGAATTTCAGTAGCAGCAGGATATTTTCACCCTCTGGGAGTATGGGACCAACTTCTAGACAGATCAAATACAGCAGCAGGCGCAGTCAAATGAAACAGAACATCCTGCTCGAGACACCACACAGCAGACCACCTACGGTCTAAGATTTTTTTTCCACTCACAGCGTAGCATGAGGTTGTGGTTCTGTGCGTGCTGTTTAAACTGAGGGAAATTCAGACTTTCATACCACAGCTGTCATACAATAAAAATAACTTATGACTAATTTTTTAAAGACTTTTATATTTGTTTCTTTTTTTTTTTTTTAACAATGACACATTTCCTGAAAAATTGGCTCAGTAATTTCTTGAAACAACTGGTCACTGGTCATTTTTAGGAAATTTTACTCAAACAGGAGTAAAAAGTACATTTGCAAGGGACCATTTTCCAATGTGAATGGATACATTTTTGGTGATGACATTTTTGTCCACTGCAATTTTTAGTCTCTTCCATGGAGTGAAAGCATCAGTTAACTTTTAAAATCACATGCTTCATGTATGTAGTGATTTTTCGCAGAAGCATCTTAGCTGAGTGTAAAACTTTAATGCAATATTTTGCCTTTATTTCCTGTTTTTATGTGTTAATACAAAAACAGGAGGATGTTAAATCAGCTTTTTGGTGTGTTTGTAGTTTTTTGACAACAGTGGATGGCACAGAGATGGGCTACATCATGCTTTGGCTAGACATGAAATACTTGTTAGTAAGACAATATAATTGTTGGTGTTGTCCTTTTCACAGGATTTGTTGACAAAAAGAAAAACTTAGACTGTTAACTTTTTTTAAACTACCAAGCCAATTTGCTGCTTTTCCACCTGGAGCATTGTGGCCTGACATAACCGAGCATCACTGACCCACAATTTTTTTTTCTTATCCTGTATATAAATACACAATGCCCTGTGGCTGTTACACCCCAATCTGTGGCTGTTACACCCCAAAAATTTCTTTGCATGCTGCTGACCCCAAAAGCTGCCCTGATGTGCCTCAAGCCAATTTTTCACCTCATTAGTTTGGACGGACATAAAAAAACTGGGACACTGTGAGGACAAAGCAGGTTTTTTGTTTACTGTATAACCATAGCAGAAAAGCATGGGACAATGCAGTGGAGAGGGAGGCCATGTAAACAGGACTGTTTGTACACTGCAATTCTCAGAGACGCAATGACGATTAATTACAGCATAAGAAAGGACGGCAGTGGATCACAGAGAGTCACGTGTATGTGTAGAAGTATTTCCACCTATGTGTGTCGATATGTGATTGCATGCACGTGTATGGTCTAACCAGGAGGTGAGGGCAGGGTTTGACATTGATGAATAATGTGGGCAGGGCTGTCGCCCCCCCACCCCCCTTCCTTCCTCTCTGTTTTGCAGGCACAGAGAAAGCTTTCTACTGCCTCTCCTTTTTTCAAGAAAGCACCCAAAGAACCTCATCAGCATTCATCATGCATCACCAGCTCACTGCATCCAATCACGTGCGCTTACCATACACAGTGCGAGTGTGTGTGTGTGTGTGTGTGTGTGTGTGTGTGTGTGTGTGTGTGTTAGTGTGTGTGTGTGCGTGTGTGCGTGCGTGTGGACCGTGTGTGTTTGATCTATTTGATGGGGGGATACAGTCAGAGACTAGCAGGGAGAATCCCTTTGTGCTCCCTGCGAACCCCCAAGGTCAGGTACTGGCTCTCGTGAACAGATCCAAGAAAGGCAGGTTTGAAGTTGGAGATTATATTCCAGGTCAGTGTGTGTGTGTGTGTGTGTGTGTGTGTGTGTGCGTGCGTATGTGTGTTTTAACAGTACATTTAGGTTAATGGCATTAAAGGCATCACCCATGTGCCTCTAGTTGACCAGATGTGTGCTGGATTATTGATCTAAAGTGATGCTTCATCTCCCTTCTCATCACCAGCGGAACCTCGCAGGCTGAAGTCTGAGCATGTTTTGATGATGTTAACTTTCTCTGGCATATATATGCCCATATAATCTGCGAGATAATCCAAAAGGGTTGACTTTTGAGAGGGGATGAGAGGTGCGGGAGAAGGATCTCAGCCATAAGTCGATTTCTGTAAGAGATTGCAGTCATGTTTGGTACTCAGTTCCCATGGCAACCAGTGACTGTGGCGTACCTGACCTACATATGTGCTGTATGTACACAAACACGAGCTAACTATCAGTTACTATCGCTTTGTACAAGCAGCTCATGGGGACCTTGAGTGGCTGCCGAATGAGTCTATCAGTGATTGCGAGAAAAAACAAAGGAGCCAGGAGCTGCTTTCACTGTTTCTGAGGAGCTGTCAGTGAGTTGTGTCAACAATGGCTGCAAGTAGCATTAAGACAAGCAGCCATGTTTACAATAGGCACAGTAAACACATGAGGGTATTACTATAAAAATGTTGATGTGTAATTTGTGAGAAAATAGCGATATTTGTTTGGCTCCTTCGGTCTGCATGTCGAAGAGTCCTTGGGCAAGACACTGAACTCTGAGGGCTGTGCCATCATAATGTATGAGTGTGTGTGTGTGTGTGTGTGTGTGTGTGTATGGGGATGTGATGCCTGAATGTGTTTTTGAATGGGTGAATGTATCATGTAGTATAAAGCACTTTGCATGGTCGATAAGACCACAAAAGCACTACATAAGTGCACTCAATTTACATATTCTTCTTTTAAATCAAACAATTAAATTTAGTTCTTAGAATTACTCTGTAGCCAGACTAGAGGTTCGTAGGGATGGCAATGTGGACAATGTGTCCCCTTTAGGGATTAATTTTAATAAATTTGGTGGTTCTGGATCCTTCAACAGGTCAAAATTTTAATTTGTCCAGTACTTTGGGTTATGACCGCATGCTCACCAGCCTCAGTTATACTTTGTGTTTAGTGCAAATAAGCTCATTTTAGCATGCTGGCACTCTAAACTAAGGTGATGGTGAAGCAAAAATATGCTAAACATCAGCATGTAAGCATTGTCATTGTGAGCATGTTAGCATACTAAAATTAGGGTTTAGCTCAAAGCACCCCTGTTCCCATGGCCTCACAGAGATGTTAAAATGGCTGTTGACTTTGTCTTATTTACAATCATACACACACAAAACTGTTTTGTCCCAAAAAACAAATTCCATGTACCATGTCCTTTCAATCTGTTATTAATGCATTTTATAGACACCTATAGAATATTTGTTAACTGTCAGAAGATGCACTTTTTGATGTATTTTTCTGATGCCCGGCTGTACTTTGCTTTTGTGACACCATCCATCACTTAGAAAGAGACCACCTTAGTATATTACAAAGTGAGGTCTGCTGATAGATTATCAATAACTGATGAATGAGGGGATGAAGATCGACTGAATCTGAGCACAAGTTTAGGGTCAGGATTTATTGCCAAATAGGACTTTGTGATATAGCTGACATTGTTGAGAGGGAGTGAGGACCCATACCTTGTTGTCACAGGAAGTATTTGATGTATTGTGTATAAACTTTATAACACTTCTGATATCATCAATCTGAGTTATCAACAACATACAAAATGAATACAAACTTTAAAAAGGAAAGATTAAAACCAAGGTTATGATATAACACTGTGGTTCTCTACATGAAGCAGAATGCCTCTGAATGTGCTGCAATATTATTAACCAGAAAACATGTTTTATTATAATATATTCTTCCTTTTGTTGGCATTCATGATTTTTGCTTTTACTTCTTTTTCATTTATCAAAGAATAGCTCTTGATTTATTTATATACTCAGATTATTCCTAAAAACGGCAATAAAGAAAGAAAGAAAGAAACAGTGAACAAAAGACTTACATATTATTAGCTGAAACAAACGCATGTTTATTTAAACATCCAACAGACATTGAGAAATAATCACACCTGATAAATGCAAGTTCAATATTTATTCTCTTTTTAGATCTGTTTTTGGTCCCTACCAGCTCCTGAGGAAAATGTCAGACTCCACTATGTTCACCGGGTATTCGCTAAATGTGTTGGGATTTTACAGCTTCTTAGCATTGTTGACCGAAAGCAATGCAACAGGAAATTGAAAATGAACCAAAACAGTAAGGCTGCCATACATGATACCAAAACAATGAGCATAAGGATGCTTTAAAGCTCTGAGGAGCTGAGGAGAACTGCAGATGTGGGTGTTAATTCTCTGTGGATTCATTACAATGAACAACCCCTTTGACAAACATGTAGTACTATCCCATTGTTGATATAGAAATCTTCATAATAGCTGCTTAAAATAAAACAGTATTTCTTTGGTCGAACTGTTCGACACTCTTCATGTGCAACTTGTGAGTTGGGCTTGAGTGGATATCACTCGATTTTTATTCCGTGCGATTTTTGAAAATTTCGAAAATAACTAGAGCCTCCTGCAGACATAGCTTATCTGTGCTTCATGTAGCCGTGTCTAAAAGAACTTGTGGACCTTCTGCCCTCTTGCTTGCCCTCTTTCTCTTTTTCTCTGCATTTTCTTTTCTTTAAAAGATGTTCCCTGTCTCTATCTCCTGGGTGCGCTGTATTCCAAAATAGCTGTTACTTCTCCTCTTCATCTTGTTCTTTTCCACTCCTTTTCTCTCTCCTCCATGTTTCATCGATTCTGCCTAGACAGGGCAGGGGACAGTGTTCCCCTGTGGGGCATTCTGGGTAATAAATCTAATTCCTGTCTACATGTGGAGGCTCATGGGAAGGTTCTGGCCCACTTTTCACCCAGACAAATATATCCACAAAAATGGAGAAAAGTGGGCCAAAAAAGTAGCATAGAGGGAATAAGAGGGCTGGCTAAAAGTGAGCTATTTTTTTTATAAGGACCCTGCCCCCAAGCAAACTTTTCAACAGCAAAGACAATAACGTTTAATCAGAAGCTCACAAGATTGTTAAATGTAAAATAACTACTGCAGATACTGTAGGAAAGTGATTTTCTTGTTTCCCCCAAAGCCCGAATGGATGAACTCAAGTACCTCTCAATTAACATCACCTGTCATGTTATCTACCACTATTATATGTAGACATCATTCATATTTTTTCATGCAAAACTGTTCATGTTTAGGTCATTCTGGTCTAGTTTGTGTTTTTACAACAAAGGACAGAAGCTAGATGTTCCAACCATTTATCTCTTACTTTTGGCCACTTTTATGTTTTCCATCAATTGTTCATCAGGCTGCCCACTTACTAATTCACTTTCATCAGTCTCAACATGTAGTTTTCGGGTGTTATGGCTGACTCAGTGTAAGGATCAGGGGTGTAAGGTCCGTTGAGGGCCCTGGGATGCCGCTTCTCCTGCAATTCAATTGAGAAATACATATTTTGATTAAAAAAATGTTTTTTTAATTGTTGTGTCTCTGTTTGTGTGTGTAAAACAAAAATCAGCTGTTACTTTCACATAATTGATATATAAGTACAGAAATGTGTGATGACTTATGAAAAAGCATTGCATGCAATTTTTATCTGTGTGCCGAAGGGCATACTATTCTCTTCGGTATGTGTGTAATATGACCAGCTTCTCCTGGTGGCCCCTGATTGGTGGCCCCTGCATGCTGATGATAACTGGATCTGGGCGATAAAATTTTATGCTTGACAAATGTTGCCAGATGGCTTTTCAGTCAGTCTATAGGATGGATTATATCAGTAAAAATAATTTGGGTGGGTTGACAAAATTTTGACCTGGTTTGTAAAAGTGCTGATGTTTTTTTTTTTTTTTAATATTCATATTCCTTTCTGGCTTATACTGAATTTTTTTAACCAACCTGCTAACACTGTAAAGGCAGGTGATGTTGTCAGTTGACCAAGCTGGTCGACCAACTAGGCGTGTCAGCCGGTTTCTGTCAATCAGACCAGCTACTAGCAATGATGGCTGATATAGATGACCAATTTGCTTGAAATAGTATTGATTCATTGCACAAAAATCCATCTAGCTGAAGGACGTTATCAGAAAAGCTAATACTGAAAAACCTGGGACCCCAGCCACGGAAAGACTTGAATATTAAACAGACATCTGAACGTAATCGAGGGAAGTGCTACATTCGGAGTTTAGTTAGCGATTGGTATCTGTAGAAACCGTGGCTCTCTGGATGCTCTTTTTTTATTTCCCATGCCTGTCTTGGAGTTAAAAAGAGACAAATTTTGGACAGGAAAGGTCGGCCGTTACACACATGCAGTCCAGGTTCATACAGTGAAATAGTTTGGAGCAAAGGAACTGTTCAAAGTGGCCATGAAAAGATACTTTACTTAGAAGCTGCTAGCAGCAGCTTTTTAGTACCTAATAGTTAAGATTTATATTATTTACTGATGATATTTATTAATGACTTATTCCTTTTAAATCAGTTTAAAAAATGATTAGAATTTTACGATTTGATTTGATTTAATTTCATTCAAAATCAGAGAATTAATTGAATGTTGGCATGAGGAGGCTACAGTGAATTACTATGAAAGCAAATTAAAGTGACATGTAAATTACTAAATTTCACTGTTTTATTAACTGTCAGTGGAGCATTGTTTTTTCTCATATCTTGTATGTCTTCTAGGCTGTGACAATTATTCATAGCTTATAATATATATAACCTCATAAATGATGGAAGTCTTCGATAATGCCAAGTGCTATAAAAGTAGGCTTGGTCATAATAAGGCTGAAGTCCATATTATGACCAGCATATGCAATATTGGCATCACTTTTTTGAAAACGCTCTGCCCTCTACACTTTATTGGCCTGTCTTTAATAATCTGAATTTTCCTATCTCTCTTTCCCCTCTCATTTCTATCCATCATTGATAAGTGGGAAAGAACGAGTCCAGTCAGAGTGTGGATGAAATTGCACTTTGGGACAGCAAAGTGAAATTGCCTTGTCAGATTCAGTTATTTAAAAGTGGAGCATGCTACGGAGCAACAACTGTCCAAACACTCATCCTTTTTCTACAGCAGGTTGCTCGCAATTATCTGCAAAGCACAGTGTGTGTTTTTTTTCTGTGCACTACTTAGAAACTGCATCTTGTTTACAGATTTCTAACTCTCTTAATTGAGGCTAAGACAGGAAAAGACATGCAAACTGAAAAAATAAGATCCAAGTGTGTGATAATTAGTTGATTAGTGTTTATCCACCAATCAAATAACCATTTTCCTGTCATAGTGCTTTAGAAATTGGGATAAAATTCATGTCTGTATGGTTTAAAAATAAAAAAAACCCCAACATTTAAACTATGCTTAGTGAGACACTGTGCCTGTGCAACATTTAGACTCACATTGTCTGTTGGCTATAATTGTACATCTTCACCTTTGCTATCTCTTCTTCCAGGTACTGGTTTCATATCTTGTGCAGTTCAGCTGCATTCGGTCCTACGAATCTTTCTGCCTGAATGCATCATAATAATTAAAAATGGAATTTATAGTCTGGGGAGCAACCATTTCTGAGGGTTCATTAATTTTTAATGGTTTTCCAGAATGGGAATGGGGGAAATTATGTAAGATAATACATCACACTTCGGATGTCACACAGCAGAAACGATGTTGCGTGTCACTTTGTCAGTGAGTCCACTGAGTCCACATTCTTAACAGATAAATGTTCCTACTTTACAGTGTAATATCTCTTCATGACAGAAGTGTATTCAAGATCTACTTTCTTCCATGTTGCTTTAAAAAAAAAAATGCTGGGTACAAATTCTCCCCCGTTTTCATTTTAGACACAGTTCATTTCCTCACAGCTGCCCACAGGAGACTGCTTCTGCTGGCATGAAGTCTACAGATACAGCGCCATGCCTGCTGATACACTATGTATGAGAAGCTAGAACAATCAGCCTGAAAAGCCCTCTCTCTCTCTCTCTCTCTCTCTCTCTCTCTCAACCCAAAGTGCCTTTTTTCACTCTTTCATCTCTCCATTTGCAACATGAGCAAGCTATTTTTGACTGCCTCACTAGTGATGAATACCTCAGAAATGAAAAAAAACAAACAAAAAAAATTAAAAGAACAAAAGACTAAGACCACCGTCTTTGTTTAGAACCTTTTCTTGTTTTTACCCTGAGCTGATGGCGAGCTGGTTGACTCGGCACCCGGATTAATCATGTTGGAACGTCTTCTTTCACTGAGTAGCTTTTCCTCCACGCATGCTTGCATTGTTTTTCTTACACTTGTCAACGTTTTCATCCGGTGGAATTTTTTTACGGTCAAGGAGATATGCCACCTCACTTGAGAGTACAATGTGGCCAATAGATATCATTGGCTTGGAGTGCATCTCTGCATGCATAAATAGAGGCTTTGTAGAGAAATGCGGCTGCAGACACAATGTGTATTCACAATCCTCATACACAGAAACACGTAAATACTCTGAAATTTACATATAGGCTGCTATGGAGAAAATATAAAGTGCTTTTTAAAATTCCTTTTAACGTGCGTCACAGTTTTGATGAAACAATTCTGTTCAACCCTTCTCACCTCATGTCATAATTACTCTCTGAACATGAAGAGGATGCCTTTGTCTGTAAACTCTCACCAACAACACATGCAATACTGTCACACAGTTCATCCTTTTAAAACATTTATAAGGATATAAAAATGTGGGGGCATCCATAAAGGACGCTAACTGTCTTTTTCTTTGTTGGTTATAGCAAGCATGTATCTCAGTGTCTTCAGTGATGAGGAGAATACTAATTGTTATAAGTAATTATTCATTGATTTGCTGCTGGAAAAGAGAATAACACTGTTTTAATATTCTTTAAAAGTATGGCAACCAACAAATATGCACAGCAAAGGTATGTTTCTATTTAAGCATCTTCAATTGTCCGACGACCACCAAAGTAGCTTTTTTCTTTTTACGTGGAAACCTAAAGGTTAGACTGCTACTCCCTCAACAGGACTCTTGCCCCAGGCTCCACGCTGTCAGCAGAAATGAATCGATCGTCGACTCTAACTCCACTGCTCTGATGATAGGAGTCTGGATTGGTCACCATCCTGGGAAAACTGTTCACAGATGCAGATGGGATTGGTCGCCGCCGGCTGTGCTGAAAATGATCACAGCAAGTTTAAAGAATGTGAAAGTCCCCTTTTCCATGCACAGAGCCTGGGTGTGTTCCAGTCTGCAAGGTCACGGGCTCATAAGCATCACTGCATATTCAATCACAGCTGCCTAATGAGTTGTACAAATTTAATCATGTATAAGGTTGTAAAGTTTGCCACCAGGTCCTCATTATATTGAGAGAAGACCAGGGACTCATTTCTCTGCTGTCAACCACACAAGACTTCTCCATGAATATGCAAAACAATAACCCAAATCCAAAAAACTGATTGTCATGTGTATTCTCTGTGGTTCTGGTTGGAGTGTGTCATCGTTAATCTCTTGGGCACACACCAGCTTGGGATAATTGTGTATTAGGCACACTGATTTTTTTAACCACATTTGTTGTTCTCTTCATTCTGTGCATCCCTTTTATTTCTGTGGTGACCGTTTTAATGTTGTTGTTTCTATGCAGCGGTTTCTTTCAAGACAGAAAAAAGAGCAAACATCACAACTTCATATGCTTATATCATTGCCTACAGTAAAAGATGTCTATGCATATGTTATTCCTTTTTGTTTCAACATATATTTCTGAAAATGTATTCAGCAAAGTGGTGGAATATCCGGTACTGGGTTGCCGTGGGTGATCAGAGCCACCCAGGTGTCCTTTTCCCGGACCACGTTATTCAGCTCCTTCCAGGATAACCCTGATGCTTCCAGGCCATCTGGATAAGATAGTCCCCCAGCACGACCAAGATGTCCTCCAAACTGTTTGCATCAATGCTCTCAAAGGAAGGTTCGTCATTACCAGGTGCACTATCCAGCTTGGGGCAATAGAGGAGGTTTAGAATGAGGATTGATGTGAAAATTAAGAGCTTTTCTGTGGGACCCAGTTCTCTCCCCACCATCATGATCCCGTAGGATCGCTTTGTCATTGGCAAAAAAAGAAAACCAAACAAACAAAAAAAAAAAAGGAAAAAAACCTTACCAGCCTAATATAACAGAACAAGACACTCTCCAGACCGAGGCTGCAGCTGGATATTGTTCCTGCTTATCACAAATATCAGAGAGATAAGCCACTTCGTAAAAGTATAATGCTGTAAATGGTGGGGAGTCTTGTAGAGCTAGCTTTCGACTGCAGCTTGATAGCTAAGTACTGGAACTCCAGCACTGTTTCGGTTTTACAAGAGCAAACGCTTGGTAAATGTATGTCAAGTTAACTTCTCCCCTTGTGATAAATAGCAGGGAAATGTCCTGGACTGTCTCCCATGTAGTGGATGAGACTGTTTAAATGCTGCTTCAGTCCCAGCCTTGAGCCTAACACCACATAACTACTACCAACTACCAGAGAGTCATGGTCATACATGGTCAACTGTTCCTCCTGAACTATTTACATTCTAATCACAGTTCATCCCTTTGCTTCATACACTTCTCCTAATATGTGGTCTGTCTGCCCCAGCAGCCTAACTGGGCTAAGGAAAGTGGGTCAGACAGGAACAGTGAAGAGGGACAGAGACCCTGTAACACACAGCTGGCCTCAGCTTGCTGCTCCAATATGCAGATCGACACATTTGCACACAAATGCACACACACACACACGCACGCACGCACGCATGCACACTCACATGCACAGGCACACAGACAGACACAGGCACACACACACAGACATACACACTCACGCTGAGGGAAGAGACTGCTCAGTGCATCAGGCAAATCAATCGTCCAGAAGAATAACACTGAGCTGCAGATGAAGATCTGATGATCCCAATGGAGGACTGGTGTGTCAGGGATTTTGTGTGTGTGTGTGTGTGTGTGTGTGTGTGTGTGTGTGTGTGTGTGTGTGTGTGTGTGTGTGTGTGTGTGTGTGTGTGTGTGAGTGTGTGTGTGCGTGTGCATGTGTGTGTGCGCGTGTGTGTTGAGAGGAGGGCTTAGTGCCTAATAGGTGCACGGCCCTATTTTGCAATGAGTGCAGTGAGATGCATTGTGTTATTGCTTGCTCCTATTCTGGGTTATCTCTTTTTTATCATCCTCGTTCGTCACTTTAGCTGACAAAATTGATTTCTCAAAATGCAGAAACAATGAATTTGCATATAGACGCCTAATTTGTTCTGTCAGTATTGACATTACCGCATTTAAATGATAACACATCACAATCATGTCATTCTATTTAGCCTCCACAGACGTATGTGGTTCCATCACATATGTCCTGGTAATATTTATAGTATCTCTTTAGAATCAGTGCCAGGATTGAGTCTGCCAAAGACAGATGGCACTTCCTCTGTAAGCCACAGTGTTTCAATAAAGAGCGTGGTGTAAACGGCAAGGACTGAGCACAAGATAAAGAGAACATATTCAGCGTGTGCAACAAAACGAACCGCAACACTGTAAAACAGAAGAAAGAAAATTTTTCCGTAGAGGTTTGACTTATAGATCTGAAGTCCACAGGGTTATATTTACTGAGAGATTTGCAATGAGTCCTTTTTTAAACCATGGTAAACTGAATTTCTGACTCCGCTTGGATTTCCTGGCAAGACTGCAGGGGAGTGTATTTTTGGTCCTCTTTCAATAACAGCCAGTTTAGATGTAATCCATCTTTAGCTATCCGGACTGGGGCATCTCTGATGCTGTTGATGTAAGAGCTTCAGTGGGCTATGACTGTGAAGGACCCATCATTTTGGCATTTTTGCAGAGACAGGAATGCCAGCTTCCCTGCTTTCTCCACTGCTTCCTTTTTTGAAAGCACTTTGTCCTTTGAAGATAACGAGAGGAACGATTAATGAGAGACAAGTCCCAAAGCAATAACAGCAGACCAGACTTCAGTGTCAGGGCTTGAGATTCCCCTCTGCCGTTGCTCAAAATGCAGCTTGTTTGATGTCCTTATAATGCCATCAACTTCCAGGATTTCTGTAAGGTTTGGATGTCTGCTGATTCAATAAGAGGCCGCCAAAGAGAAAAAAAAATATGAGATATTATAATGGATGAGTTATAATGATGATTATATGATGATTATATTGGACGAGTATGGATGAGAATTTTGCTGTCACAAGGGCCATATTTTGATTTAAATCATATTTTGATTTAGATTTGTTAAAACTGAAATAAAGAAAACACATTTGTCCGAATATTCATAATATAAAAAAGAGAGGAAGGACATGAAAATAAAAAAAACACAGATTCAGTCCAAAATGGGAAAAATTAATAAACAAACTTCAACCAGCAAAGTGTAGCATTCTATCAAAGCATGGCAGAGGACAAAAACACCAAAATCTACATAAAATTGGAAAAGTGAAATGTTGTATGAGAGATATTGGATCGGACTTGAACTAGGATCAGGAGCAAAAAATATGACTGAGACTGTCTTACTTTTTAGTACTGCACTATAGTATTGGTACCTTACTATTGTCCCTATGTACAGACTCATCTCTGCACCCCATACTCTCCTCTTCTTTATATTCCCTTCTTTCCCTCTTCCTTGCTGCTGCCCATTCTTCCCCTTCCTGTATTTCCCCAATTGCTTTAGCCTCATTTATCCCCCATTTTATCCCTCCACACTTCACGTACTCATCCCCCAGGATCCTTAAGTAGGTCTGACGTAGCTGCATGGGAAGAATGACGCAGAAGTATTCATGAGAGTACATGGTGTAGTCCTCAGGGTTGGGGTGGGTGGTTGGTTGGGGTGGCGGTGGGGGGCTGAGCAAGAAGGCAGGGAGAGGGGTGAGAAATGAAAGGACACAAGGAAATGGGAGTGGAAAGGGAGGTGACTGAGGGAGACAGATAAAGAGGGGGGATTTGTGAGCGGACAGATTGATGAATGAATGTTTGTGCATGCCGTGGCGAGGCAAATGCCTATTTATTGCACCAAGCAAGTGTTTCAAATTGAAGTGATGTTTAGAAAGAGGTTTGAAGGGAGGATCCACTTGAATTCAAAGCTCTCCCTTGTTTTCATCTTCAAATACTTCCTGAGGCTGAAAAACACCAAAATAAAGGCAACAGATTATTTAACCGTGGCCCAAGAGGGATTATTTGCATATTGGCAAAACACTGTGCATTGCACTATAGCAAAGCCTATGTATTAGCAGCGTTACACTTGACCACAACTTGACAACAGGAGCTGAATAGCGATGTCCTGCTTGCTGCAAGCTCTTGAGGTTGTCAGTGATGATTGACCTCAAAAGTACATTGTAGAAGATTATGTTCTATTTTGCATTCAGATCGATTTCTCCTCTTATTTAAATTATTCCCTGTTTTAAACCTACAATCAATTCTTTTTTTACCAACTGGGAGCAGCAGAATTAACATTTACAAAATAATATATAAACAATATATAAACATAATTTTTAGGGGACAGGGTTGTCATTTAAGTTGATACGGCAAAGCAATCTTAGCAATCTTATAGAAACACTACCTTTCAATTGGAGGCATGTTTTTGGCCACCTGGAGGATAAAAGTCCAATATTCAAACTTTGTTAGCTCTGTTTTTGGTCTCTACCAACTCCTGAGGGAAATATCTGGCTCTTATACCATTAAGTTCACCAGCTAGTCACCAACTGTGTGTCTGTCTGGTGTTTGATGCTGAACAGGTACTATACACTGGGTTTTTTACTTATTTTTCACGAAAATAGTTCCCTCTTGCAACCGAAAACATCGCTATAAAACTGAGGGTGAACAACAACAATAAAGTCCCAGGGCTGCTGGAGGTAATTCTTTGATATATATATATATATATAAGTTATAGACGCTTTAAATTTTGTGTGTGTTGAATCTACAGTAGCAGGTTTCATTACAAGTGACCCCTCCTGTCGGGTTGGTTTGAGAGAGCACAGTGTGCTCGGAACAGTCTCCAGGTACATCAATTTCCATGGCGCAGCTATCTGTGGTGAATTGCATTTAGGCTGAATCTGTTTTCAATGGTAATGTCATTACTTACAGCGCAACCAGAGTAAATGAAAAACAAGCCTCTTTAAACACGTAATGACTGCGACACACTGATAGAATCAACAAAGAATGTGGCTGTGCACATAGCAGGGTATATATCAAGGACTGCTGGTAATGGTTTGTGAGGACATGCGGTGACCCTGTGCCTGCATGTGTTTTATCTGTGTGTAAGTGGACAATTTGTTATCAGGCCTTTTAGCTTGTCCGCAGGGTACCTGATAAAGGTACAAATGGATTTCTGTGAAACTTGGTAAACAGACTGACTTTGATCTAAATGACAAGGGATTAGACAATGATCCACTTCTGAGATTTTACCATTGAAAGATTTGCCATATTCATATAACTAACTGGGAAAGAGACTTGATTACAAATCTTTAAGGTGCAGTATGTTTTCGGAATAAACCCATTTCGGTTAAATATGAAGTGACAAGCATGTAGAATTCAAAAATTCTGACCACACACCAAAAAGGAAATTTCAATTTTTTTCAATTTCAATTTGGATTTTTAAAAAGTATGTAATTGTAAAATGTTAAATGTTGAATTATATTTCTCTTAAATATAATTTTCTCGCATGAAGGTATAAATGCTGCCATCTCCAAACTACCCGGAATAAAGTCAAATTTAAACATCTCATTACTACATCCGGTGTATAACAACCTTGTACTCAGCAGATACAGCTGTGTTTCAGACCCTTGTTTTCTCCAAGCGCTTGTATTAACGAACTTTGTACTTTGATTAACCACGCCTCTGTTTTGTTTTTTTTAATATCACACAGGGTATAAGGTGCAAAGGGTACATCCAGAAATTAAACTGAGCTAGGATATGAGCTTCTTCCTGGAAAAGCATGTGTAAACATAATCAGAGTTGTGGTTTCCTCTCAGTGATGGGAACAACTAACTTATTTAAGAGATTTAGCTGATGATGATGGGGAGGATGGCACCAGCAAAGTGAACCAGTGCATCATCAGTTTGGCAGACTCACAAGCACTGCATGAAAACAAAATGATCATATTTCTGAAGTGTTTCATCTGGGGCTAATCAGTCAAATATGACATGATGCTACTCACATCACTATATACTGTATAATATGGCATTTTAGTATAACAGCTGAGTATAAAACCTTCATGCATGCAAAGGAAGGCAATAAGGAAAAATTTATGAAGATGGGGACGCAGAGGATGCTAATGTGATCTTGCAGCTTTGGCATACTTCTTTCTATCGAGTACTAAGTCCCCGAGAGTCCAAATTTATGAGAGAAGAAAAGCAATGCGTTCTACGAGGTGAATTCAGTCATGGGTGGAAAGAAAAAAATCCAGCGCATCACAATTACTAATGCAAAAGGCTAATTAAAGTCCCAAATTGTGCTGATTTGTAATCGTGAGCATGATTTTGGCTTTGGTTGAATAACTGATAAAATAAAATATACATTAATCTCATACATGGGTTGTGTTGGACAAGAATTCTGATTGGACTGGGAGTGTATGACCCCACAGCTAGGTAGAAAACTTTCTTCTGTCTTATACATTGGAAAAGAAAGAAATGTAAATAAAGCACAGGGACACTGGCATATAAAGGCTGTAATAACAAAGTGTTTTTCCTGTGGTAATGATGAAAGATATGTGCCTTGTACTGCCACTATCACAGTAGAAAAGGCTCCCTGGATTATTATCATCACACTCAAATACATAGATCTTTTTTCAGGACAATATGCTCATGGCAGACAATACCATTCATCGCACTCATTTAACTCATTTATCCAAAACAGTGTTCCCCACAGCAGCACAGAGGGTTTTGGTGAGCAGAGCAGAGAGGAAGCTTGTAGGCTACCTTTTGTTTGCTGCTAGGCAACCTCAACTTTAAATCTGTTGATTGGCGGTAATGCAAGTGTGTGTGTGTTTGTGTGTGTGCGCACGTGCTCATCTGTGTGTGCACTTATGTGTGTATGTTCAGGTGTGGTGTGGCGCGTTCATCCCTTTTACTCCAAAATCACACTTCCCGTCATAGAGTTCCAAAATGGCAACTAATTCACTTGATAATGCCCGAAATGTACCATCTTCTCAAACTGTTACCAAATGAGGAGCGCCTTAACGTGTTTACAGTTTAGCCTGCTTTTAACATCCAAATTGTTCCCTTGCATTGCTCCATCTGCTGCGCTCGCCAAGACTCAGATAGTTGAGTCAGACAGGCCAAAGTCCTTTAAGAATGATTAAACTTTAAACTCTTTTTCCTGTTTCCTGCCGTTGTACAGTGTTGGCAACCCAGCTTTCTGGAAATCCTTACATAATGTGAGAAAAAATTTAATCAACCACTGAGTGCGTTGTGTAACAAGCTCACACCAGAACTTCTAAAATATATTGTAATTATATTCAGGCGACCTGATCCCAAGGGGACATAATGGGTCATTTGACACTTAATCAGGTGCAGTTAATACTTTCATCCATGTTGCATAGACTGAGCTTATTCATGGGTTCAGCTCACTCTGATTACAAACAGCTCTCGACTTATTGCCGTAGGTGGAGCTGTATCTTTTTTCCAGACTCATTTCTGATGTAACTGGCAGGAGTTTAGATGAAGACATTCTCCTGTGAAACCAGCCAAGTGAAACTTATGTAATCAATAGGTGAAGGCCACAGTTTATCATTATTCAACATTGGACCAAACTATTACAGGAGATTAGATAATATATGTGCATAATTTGAGTAAAATGATGCATTTAAGATGTTAACAGTGATCCGAACCAGATATATATTATTCTTTTCAGTCCAAGCATATTTCTTCCTTACAAACTTGTACTCCTCAACTCCAACCGACGCCACCTTGAATGACACCACTTGGGGACCCAATATTGCTAAATCATTGGAGTTCCCCTTTAATAATACTCCTAAATTTGGTTAAAATCCATAAATCCGATAAAGGTTTTAAAATAAAACGAGTGCAAAATCAATTGCATATAATAAGCATTCAGTATTTTTATGGTACATATACCGTATATGCATATTAAAAGACTTGAATATCACAGAGTTATTTCTTTACCACAACAAACTGATCACAGAATCTTTAAACATGCATCTTTTCTGTACAGATCAAGACCAACCTGTATATGAAAAATGTCATGTTTGTAAAGCATAAAAGGAAGTTAACAAGAAAGAAATCATTCCATAATCCTGAAATTAGACTGTTGGTGCCAGAGTGTAAATGTTAAATACCCTCAAAAGAAGACTATTAATGTCTCCTCGTCCTCTAGGGCTTCTTGTGTACTCAATGCAGATATGTCTTAGGGAGAACACTGTCACAGCCACACTGGTTGTCAGTACAAAGACAGGCTCTGTGTTCGGCTTTTCTGGGATTTAAAACTCTTTATTTCCCTTTTCAACTCCACGATGATTTCTTTTTCTGATATTCTTTTTCTGATATTCCAATAGGTTTTTGAATGAATTTATTTATTTTAAAAAGTAGGTGAATTTTTTTTAACCATAAGGAAATACCTAATCCTTCAGTATATCTGAAAAAAACCCAATCAAATCAATTTCAATACGTAGTTTGTATTGAAAAGTAGGAATTTATACTTTTTTTTTTTTTGCAAGTTATTAAAATATGTTTTTATGGTAAAGACAGGCTCCTTCACTGGCCTTCAACCTCCATGGCAACTTAAATGCCTTATTATATATTCATGCATTATTCAAGAAATCAACAAACTGCTGAACATTTGATTTATTTTACTCTAAATTGACCTCACATTTCTACAACCCTTGGTTCCCTTTTTTATTATTATTATCAAAAACCGACCATTTCTCAGAAGATTTTTAGACCCTGTCAGTGAAAGCGAAGGGAAATAATTGACTGGGTACACTCTTACCTTATTATGTATTATTTCTCTCTGTGTTGAGCAATGATATACTTTTAAACAAATGCCTCATTTTACCCTTACTGAAATTATTCATGTTTCACGGAATTACCTCTGTAGACTGAGCACAGGTTTAATGACAAACATGTTCGAAAAGAGGAAGAGAAATTGCCTCCCTCCTCGGCCTGGGAATCACAGATATGACAAGAGGAAGGAGCATTTTTGTAGCTCACACTATCAATCTTTCCCTTGGCGTAGAGCACTGAGTTTCTCTGTTTGCTCAAGGACTACAGGTGCAAAAGTGCTCCTTTTAACATTTCCGCTCTGAAATCGGTTTCTAGTGATCTTCACCTTCCATTGTCTGGTAACATTATCAGCCAAGCAGGATACAGTACTTGGGCAGACCCTCGGCTCGCTTTAATGATGTATTAAAATTGAAGCGCAAGCAGAGCTGCCTTAATTACATAAAATGAATTAAGATAATTAGTGAGGGACTCTATGCAGCCTTGTATTTTTAGTGTTAATACAGTTAATGAGATAGAGCTATTATATCTTCCTTTTCCTTTGAGAAGAGTGAGTTGTCAAGTTTTTTTTTCTTTCATACATATCTTTTACATATAAATTTTAACACAAAATACAGGCAGTCTCACGGTCAAATCAGAAATCCTCCAAAGATTGCTGGCTTTCCACAGCACCTCATCTTTTTTCCTGATGCATTCTTCTTTACAGGGAGCGGACGGCTCTCTCAGTAGGATTGCTGTTTGCTACATAAAAGCCGTTTCTCTCCTCGGCTGTTTAATCACAAACAACAAGCATCCAGTCGTTTCCTGTAACCGACCATGGCGATGAACTGAGATTGCCGTGGCAACATAGGCGGGCCTGTTTACACCAGATGCAAAGCGACCACTTCAGACTGCATGGGACTTGTTTTTAATCACCTCTTGGAAGGCAGCAGTGTTTGTTGTTACCCCAATCAAATTCTGTCCCTGCTTTGCAGAAAATAGCACTGAGATCACAGGTTGTTAGGAACTGTCGGCAGTGAAATCAGTGAGTGTGATTCACATCTTCAGTTCATTCACATAGGTGGAAAGAGTGACTCACTCAGGCCTCACCCTGTAGCACATAAACATTTGTCTAACTTTTTTCTGTTCATAGCTATTTTCAGCCCCTTAAGCATCTGAATCTGCCCATTTCCAGTATTTCTGAATACTATTCTCAGTATTCAGTAAGAAGTGGAGCAAATGATATCATATTACAAATTAGATGCCTCAGGTCCAATGAGCTTTATTATATGACTTAGCATTAGTAAATCTACAACAATGCCCTATATTTAATGAGACTATTTGTTTTGTTTATAAAGTCTTAACCTGCAAAGTAACCACTCAACCGATTTTTTTAATTAATATTTTCATTTACAGTCCATAATATCCAAAAAATTCAGAGAAAAATGATGTAATTTGATACTAATTAAAGGAAAAATGGTGACGCAATTCTGTTGTGTCATTTACTTTAATTGGAATTTAATTAGTTGCATTGGGTTTATATGCAGTTGTTGATTTTCAGAAGAACTTCCCTGAAAGACCTGCTCCATTTGAGTCTAAATGAATATTCATTAATTATCAATTTATTATTGTTCAGGTAACCTGCAGTTCATTGATCCAAGGGTTACATTGCCAAATACCTGGAATGAGATGTTTCAAATACATACTGTCTCTATTTTCCTTATATAGTCCTGGTAGAAATTATTGGCACCCATTAATTTTATGTGCAATTTATAAAATCCTCAGAAATAAATGCAAAGTAAATTTTTTATATTCCAAATATAATCAAAGAGTTGCATTTAAGGAAGTATGGCTGGAACTGATTATTTTCATTATCAATCAGCCTGACATTTAATTTCTCAGTTAATTGATTAATCGTTTAGTCTATGAAATTGTCTGACCTATAATCCAAAACCCAAAGATATTTATTTAACTATCATATATGACAATGCAAAGAACAGAATTCTCACATTTAAAAAGCTGGAACTAATGAAGTTTTGTCAGTTTTGCTTGAATTGTCACTGGGGGGATTACTCTATCACCAAAATAGTTGCTGATTGATTTTCTGCAGATTGAATAACGGATTAAGCAACTAATTGTTTCTGGGGTTTTACAGCCTGGAACTAAAAATCAGGAAATGCAGTGCTAAGCTGGAATACCTCACTTAACACAAGGTAAACAAAGTCAAAACTACAGAGGACAGGAATGGGATTCCAAATTAAAGCTAATTTATAGAATTTAGAGAAGTAATTTGCAGTTAGATACAGTTCTGTTAAAGTTATAATTTTAGTATTTTAAAAGAAAAACAAAGAACTCGGAATAGGTTGAGGCTGATCATGATGTGGCTGCATACACTACTTCGTTCCAGTGTGCTCTAACCATGGCATGAGCGGACCTCACCAAGGGGGGCAATCATTCCCAACAGGCTGTTTCTCAGTAATACAAAATCCATGTCCCAGCAGGTATCTTAAATACCCCTTACACTAACCAAGAGACTGTCTGGAGGGTAGTCAGTGGAAAAAAAACTGCAAATGAAAGCATCGATGGAAAATGTTCCCGACCATATAGTTAAATGTCACAGCTTTTGATGTGGGCAGTATTGGCTCCCTTAAAAAAAAAAAAAAGCCTAATTTTGCTCAGGTCTGTTTGCAGTCAGGGGGAATTATTTATCCCTGCTTGTCTTAGCTGCATAGGAAAGCAATTTAAAGTATCCAGTCAAGACAATGCAGGATATCATCTCCAATGTCCAGCCAGAGATGGTGGTTCCATTTCCTGCTATCAGGGGACTGTGGTGGATGCGAATCATCTTTTCTTAGCCACTAGCAGTAATTCTTCTGTCATAGCTTCAGCTCTTGTTTTCCCACTTGTTACTGAAACTCATTAGTAGATAATTGAAAGTAATGACACCGATTATGAGAAGTGCTAGTGCAGCATCCCAGGGGTCTTTGCAATTTACAAGCTAGCAATGACATGTGGACGATGCTATTGTCTGCTGTAATCCATTGGGGGGTTGTGCTGTTTACAGGCAGTAAAAAATTGTTTTGGTTTATGATTAATTATTATGTTGTGCTTCAGCATATCCTACACAATATCACCTATTCTAACTTCCAATACATTTTAGAATTCTGCTTTTGTATTCGAGTGTACAAGGGAAAATAAAAACACAATGTTAAAGGAAAAACCCCGTGAGAAGACTGATTTACCTAAAGTTACAGGGATAACTTATTTTATTTTTCATGTCAACATTATCAGGATATATAGCTAAAATGCATAGTGGTGAGTGATTTGGTCTTAAAGTCTGAGAATAAAACAGCAAGAACTTTTTTTTTTTTTTGTAGTGGGACACATTCAACAATCATTTGGCGAAAATCCATCCATGAGGCAGATGGGCTGTGTCACTTTTTTCTTCCAACTCAGTAGGTAATAATGTGGTAAAGCCACAAGTTGAGAAAGGAGAAAAGCTGTTTCTTTTTCCCAGCTGGAACATTGGGAAGAATTGGTATTTCAGTGGCTGCCTCAGGATTCAATTTTCAACCAAAACACTTAAATCTTGCATTAATATATGTACTGTTACATTGATATCACAACATTATTAATAGTATATAACTTTCCTCTTTTTGCATTTGCAGTATAGTATATTATACCTAAACAAGTTTAAGTACCATCAGATTGACAGCCAAGCATTCACAAAGATTTATGAATACTTCTTTCATCCTCTGAGATTTTTATTATTGGCTAAACATCAAAATATATTTGTAACTGTTTGAATAGTCAACAGCTCGCAGCAAGAGAAAAAAGACCACAAACAATGATTAAAAAAAATCTCTTGCTGGAGATCAATGTTCTTTTCATCTCTTGTGTTTTCAAAGGAAAGATGAAGGTAGTAAATGTCTAAAAGAAAAGCTCCTGTGTTGTTGTAGTTGTTGTTGTGCTTCACATATGCTGTGTAATTTTTGTTTTTTCATATTTTTGTTTGATATTTAGTTTAATGTTTCTGCTATGCACTTCAAGATTGTCTGGTATATAGAGAACTATCATTAAGCTGCCTTGTGGGACACAGATCAACATGGTGGATTTGTCCGTTAGGCTGGGGGTGAAGAGCTAGAGGAATTGAAGGACGGGAGGAGTAAGATGCCGCTGGGTGGAGGTCTCATGGCAGCTGATAGTATGCATTCAGGCTTCAGATTGCAGGGAGAATTTCTGCCCTGAGTGGTGAAAGTGTGAATATAAATGAAAATATGAAGCTTATGGTTTTCATTTGGAGCCACAGGAGTCTCAACAGTATGAACAACAGGATTCACCATGATTAATAAATTAAAATGTGCCTTCTGAAATAAGTAGGAAAACAGGATTCAGAGATGGTTTATGACCATCTCAGCATATAACTAATTAATTAAACAGATTTGGCTACTTCTATTCTATGCTACTTTATACCTTCTACTTCACTTGATTTATACGACAGCTTTAGTTACTTTTATGCTAAACATTTTACGCAATTAATAATATAACAATCTTCTAAAATACAATACATTTTAAAAGATTAAACCTGTGGTTTCCAACCTTTGTATAGCTGGGGTCACATTTTAGAAAAAATAGGGTTTTTTCTCTAAACTTATCACGAGGTTTCCCAACAATAAATGTTCTAAAGATCCAAAATCTCATCGAAATCAAAGATTAGAGGAAAAGTCCAGAGACTGAAAACAGGTTTATCTGGTGTCCCTGTATTAAAAACTGTACATAAAGTATCCACCTCCACTAGCTACAACAGTAACATGCTGCTCATCAAGTTTCAGTATTAATCATTTAATACTGAGAGGCGAACCAATACTTTTACTTTAATACTTTAATTATGTTTAATTAAGTAGAATTGTAATAGAGTATTTTTACATTCCTGCACTGGTCCTTTTCCTCAAATAAAGGACCTGAAAACTATGATTATTTCAGGATTCCTTGAATTACACTGCAGTATGCTTCCACAGTGCATCTAAAATCTGAATCTGAAAGGCTATTAAAACACACAGTCTGAAGGGCGCCTATTAGTTTGTGATAGGTTATGATATTTTATTTGAGGGAGGCAGACACTCTTATCCAAAGCAACATACTTCTGAGAGCTGAAACAACACAAGCAAGGATCTATTCAGGAGAGAACAACATGAGTAAGTGCTATAAAGCAAACTTCAGGTCTGATAGGATGTAGGTGCCCACAGGCCATGTAAAAGGGAATGCACAGAGTGCATAGGATGCTTAACTTTGTTTTCCAGTTCTTTAAGTGCAGAGGTGTACAGTAAAGAGCTGGGTCCTCAGTCTTATAGACTAAGAGGGATTCTGCAGATCCAACGGAAGTCACTCCACCACAAAATAGAAGAACCCAGCTAGTTGCCTTTAAGAAGTTGCAGTAGTTGATGTGTGATATTATGAGAGACTGCGCCAGGCGTTGTACTGCATGATCAGACAGGTAAGGCCTGATCCTCCAGACGTTATACAAGGCAAAACCACATGATCGAGCAATCAAAGCCACGTGGACCTTGAAAGTTAGTTGATCATCAATCATGACGCCCAAGTTTCTGGCAGACTTTTTATGCTTGAGTTGGGTTGATTGAAGCTGGATGTTGATTTCTTGCCGTATAAAGGGACTGGCTGGGATGACAAGGAGCTCAGTCTTTGAGTGGTTAAATTGAAGCTGGCGTTCTTTCATCCATGTCAAGATATCAACAAGGCATGAAGAGATCTGGGCAAAGAACATGTGGTTTCCCAAGGGGAATGACAGGAAGAGCTGGATATCATTAGCATTACCAATGATATGAGAAACTGTGGGAGTGGACTCTTGCGCCAACTGAGGCAGTATATATTGAGTATTGAAAAGAGGAGAGGACCATGGAATCCCTCCAAAATACTCTGAAATATCTCCTGGAGAGGTGGGACAAGAACCAGAGGAGGGCAGATCCTGAGATACTAAGCTCAATCAGTGTGGAGAGGAGGATTGATGGTTTACAATGTCAAAGCAGCTGACAGATCTAACTGCAGTAGAGCTGAAGTCTGACCAGCAGCTCTAGTTAAATGCAATGATTCTGTTACCGATAGGAGTGCAGTTTCTGTTGATTGGGGTCATGTAGGTTGTTGTAAGACAGGAATGCAGAGATTTGCTTGAGGACTGTGCACTCAAGTATTTGATAATAGGAATGCTAATGAAACGTTTTCTGGCAATCTTCCTCTTAGATTTGTTTTTTTCTTTGCATATCTTTGCCTGTTTGTGACACCAGAGGAAAGATGTTTGCACAAAATACATTTTCAAGTACTGCCAGGTCACAAAAAACGAAATGATTCTTAATCTATGGGATATGAATGTCCTCAGAAGATTTGATAAAAAACTGGCTGTCAAAGTGGTGCCAGAGGGAAGGTCAAAGGGTCATCAGTTTCATCATGTCTAATACATGAGGGATCAGAGCAAATTTCCTGGGGCGGTTTGCCCACTAGTTATCTGTCTTTTAAAAATATTTTTTTAAAGATTGATTAGATAATATTTTTTTAATTAAATATGAAACATTATATGCACACGAGTACTATACACTGCACCCTGGTGTTCAAACTTTATTGGATTTTGTCTGTGAGATTTGATAAAATGCAGCAAAAACAGGCATTCTCCAGCTTAATGAGCCTTCTGTACTGCAGGCAGAACACCCAATTTTAACATAAAGATCTAATTGCTTCACCACCATGAACCAAAACGAAAAAAACACAATCAGATCCTCAGGAAGAGCTCGTACCGTACGTCCGCAGCAAGGAACATGGCGGTGGCCTCTAAAACAGGGAGGGAATATCAGCGCTCCTCCACTCGGAGACGGTCTCTGTTGCTATAGTAATGGTGGCAGACGACCACACACTGTCTGCGAGTTTATGTCTGGCACTGACAAAATTTAGTGCCATATCTCAGGCAACACACATACCCAACACGGAAATAGGTTTCTGATGGAGTCCAGCGCAAATGTAGGACAGGCAGGTTTATTTTCCAATGACTCCTCTGCACTGAATATATAGTATTTGGTGTACGCTCACCTTGTCCTTGTGTGACTCCCTCTCTAGCTCACACACAAACACATTTGTCCCGTTTGACACACCCCCTTTCCGGTCAGACCTCTCTTTCTCTCTTTTCTCTGCTCTGACACTCTTTTCCTCTCTTTTTCTCTTTTCTTCTCAGCTCTCCTGCTGTGATCAGACACTATTTCACATGGCGCCCAAGTCGAGATCTGAGGGAGTGGGGAACATCCCTTCCCAGTCAATCCCTGCTGAGATCACTCTCACTATCTGAGTTTTCCAACTTTCAAACCTTTGGCTGCCTTTCCAGCATGATGCCTGCAGCTGTTTTGCAGACTACATCGGGGACAGGAGAATAGTTCATGGTGCATCTGATGATTTCAGAGTGATTCATCTGTAAGTGTAGAGGCAGGAAGCTGAGGTGATGCAGGAGGTTTAATACTGTAAAATATATTCCCTGTGGTGTTAAAATGAGCAGAAAATAATATTACGCCATAGTCTGCATGGTGGAAACCTTAAAAATATCACCATCCTTTGTTTACTATGCAGTCAACCTCTAAGAAAATGCTTGCCTGTACTTGTTAGCCCAGTTACACAGCTGATTTTCCACTAAAAAAAAACCACAGTAGGTGGTTTATGTAAAGACACAGTAGCCGCATCTTTTTATTGTTCACCAGCAGGACATAAATGTTCAGTCGTTACGTGCCTATGACCTCGTTTGCACAAATATGTCCTCATCTGTAAAACAGCTTTGAAAAAAATATACATTTTCAAGTACTGCCAGGCATAATTTGGAGGTTATGAGCTAACATGTACAGCCAGATATTTGATCTGAACACTCTCTGTCCATGTTTAAAAGCCACGTACAACTTTTAAGATGAACTAATTAAATTTTTTAAAAATATTTTAAATCTTCAGATACACATGGAAAATATGCTGCAAGTACACCTGAATTATTTACTGTTATGTGGGTTCCTTGTCATTCACACAACTGCGACAAGGACTTGACAACTTCTGTCTTGCTGCCAAACACAATATCGAGTTGAGTGTATGAGTGTGATTTTTTTATGGGTTTTAATTCTTCTGCTGGCACTTGCATGAAATTATCCAAGCAATACATCGTAAGGATCATGGTGAAACCTGGCAACTTACATTTGAGATGTGCTGACATGAAAAAGGACAGTGAGTTGTCTCTCTGTCAGTCACATAGTCACCTCATGTTGTCAACATTAGCCCTTGCTGAGAGAACATAACCGTAGAGGATTTAATACTTGATCTCATGGTGACAGCTGCATCCTGGGAGATCACTTTCCTAGCTGCCCATGCTCCTAGACCACTTACTGAAGGCTTAACATCCAGCTTCCTTCAGCCCTGGGAATCAATTTGGTTTAGCAGATGGTCTTTTAAAACCTGCAGCTAAGGAATAATCCAGCATTGCCGAATCTTTACGGGCTCAGTCCAGCCCAAATGGAAAAAAAACATATTTTCCTACTTAAGCCTATTGGTTTCTAGCCATGCAGATTGCTGTAATAGATGTGGGAACAACGCAGCAGCAACATGTCTGTGAATTATCCTGTTTATGGAAAGACAAGTTGCTGTTGAGAAAAATAGCCTTTTGTGATGCTTTAACCAGAATGTAATGCATACCACTGGGATTAATGGGGAAAATTTATGTGTTTTCTGTCATTTGGATGGCTTGAAACGTTAAATCCAAGTGCAGCCTGCGTTAAATGCATCCACTTTTTGACTTAGCCTGAGTTTGGCATCTGCCACCTTCTCAGCTGAGAACTGGAGGTAACACCGTTAGGACAGTAGCACTGCCACTAGGCAGCCATAGCCCTTGAAGGACGGAGAACAGGCTATCACAAAGGCAAACCACTCACTACACAAGCCCTGCGTGTCATGGCTGACCTTTCCTTTCTCTTGTACTGTCTCAACTGATTAGCTTTTCTCAGTGGCAGTTACACCACAGCTTACCACCGCTGTATAAACTCAGCCTGATAACAACTTGAGCAAAACTCCTCCACTCTGAGACAATAGCTGAGCAAAAGTAAGAAGGGGTGGTTGGCTGATAGCTGCTCTCATCTTCAGTGCCACATTCCAACCGCCCTTGAACCAATTTGCTCTTTGAGGGCAGCAGATAACTCCTATCTGCAGATGTGTTAATTGGGCTTTCAGAAGGACGTCAGCATATTAAAGCAGTCTTGGGGCTCGCTGGCAAAGCAGACCAAAGCCTCAGGAAATCACACGTGATTCAAGCTGACCTTCATCTAATGTGCAGTCTGGGGACCATACAAAGCTAGGCTGAATTAGCTTTGCCAACAGAAAAAAATACCACCACAGTGTTTCCACCTACCCACAGAAATACCCAGGAGCCACGATGTGGTGCATAAATTTATTTCAACATATATTAACATTTTGTTTAATTTTTTTTTCTCCCTTTGTTAAAGACACAATACATACAGTATTTACATCAGATTACACAACTACACTTGCTGGCAGAAAACAGCTTGATCATTTGATCAGGATAAAGCGTGAAGAGGAAGGCTTCTCTCTTCTCTTGATAAAACTTTAGAATTCAACACCTCATCATTAAACTTGACAATTCCTGTTATAAAATTCCATGAGAAACAACACGTGTGCACATTGCTAGCAGTTTAATGATAATAATGGCTATGATGAATAATAAAGCCACAGCTGCTCACATCAGATCACAACTTGTCAAGTTGGGGATGTCGTGTATCTATGAGTTATGTTATGTTGCATCATGTTATGATGCGCCGTGTAATGATGTGTTGCTGTTTTTGCATCATATTACGACATTATGAAATGTCATTTTATGCTGCATCATGTAGTGATGCATCATGCAGTCATGCATCATACTATGCATTATGCTCTGTTGCATTATGTGATATTGCATTATGATATGTGTCATCATGTTATGACCTATATTGTGTTGGAACATGTATTGCATCATCTGATGTTGTGTCAAGTTAAATTTCCTTATGATGCATCATGTCATGATGAATCATGTTATGTCGTATCAGATTATGTATTGTTACATTATATTTTGCAATAATATAACATCATGTCACCCATGTCATTTAGTTACGTGGCTTTGATTTGCATTGTTTTACCTTACGTGCAAGATAGGAGGGTCCATCAATCCCTGCCTGTAGTGATTCTCATTACTAAAGTCTACTGACAAAATACCTCGACAAATGTTATGAGGCAGCCAGCATCTCAGCTTACAATACATTCCTTTGACGGAGCTTCAGCCTCAAACAGGTCACCTTGCAGAATCAAGAGTAAGAATGGATAGAGACAAGGAAAATGATAGGGACCATCAACAGCTTCCATTATGTTGGATAAGATAAGACTGTTCAGTGGACTGGCTCACAAAATACGGGAAAATGTGTATCTGCAGAAATATGTCATCCAGTATAATAAGCTCAGCAACTGTCATGAGGAGCCGGGAGGCAGGGTTAGTGACCAGTTGTTTCACTTGGGCTCAATTAGACTCAACGTTCAAGAAGAGGACAGAAACTGAACCAGAAGGGCACTGGCGATGTCACTATAGCGACAGAGCTGGTGGGCCGTCATGGGAGGAGTGGGAAATATGAAAAGTGAATACAAGCCACACACACACAAACCTGACTGACATAACAGTAAAGCAATTCAAGCAAGAAAAATGATGGTAATGGGTGCACATTAAAATCATTCACACTGAACATTCCGTATTGTTTTTTTGGATGCTTTCATAATTCGCAGTATCTCTCTGAAAACTGAAGCTGTGTTCTGGTCAGGATCAATCAACAGCTCGCGGAACAGTAATAGCTGACACAGAGGTCATTCCTCCAGACAAAAAACACCTGGGTTCTGCTGTTTGAGTTACACATTTGGATGGCTTCCCAGAGAGAGGCAGGGTGATTAAAGTGGAGGTGAGCATAGGGGGTGCGGTCATGATTGTGTGTTTAATGTTGCAGCTCGATAATCAAATATTGGAACAGCTTTTGCGATACTGTTTTGTGATGCTGAAAATTTTTTTTTTGTAGTGTAAAAACTGAAAACTAGCTCAGAGATTTAACTGATTAAATAAAGACAGAAGGGGTTGTACTCAGGGACAACAAAGAAGTACGGTAGATTGTATGCAGACGGTGGATGTCGCTCATGATATGGCCATGGTGTCAGGAAAATGAGGAAATGAGTAATATCTATACACCAATATGTCTGTCATACCTGGGTCAATAAAACTTGGTCCAGGTGAGATAAAAGCTAAAAAAAGTAAAAGAAAATTGAAACAGCAGCTGCTACCATATTATACATTGTGATCGGCTTTAGATCATATTTCTATTTCTATAATCTGTACATTCTGTCATATTTTGTTGCTACATACAGTGCGTTGCCCGACAGTTAATGTAAAACCTTGAAACCCCCTTTCCCTGTTGTAGAAAATTAGTACAGCTACATAGTTGAACTACCTGATATTACGGCGAAATATCAAATATTTACATTAAGAGTTGTAGTTTACTCTAAGAGTTCTCCTCCTTTACAAAAACTTGTGCTTTAGTGTTTGAAATACACACATACAAGTCCAAACACACACAGCAGGTAGAAAAGAAACAATAATATCTGTTCCATCGCCCTACACACTCAGAAAATGTACAATCCCTGTATTCTGCTGTTACATTGGAAAAGAATCTCATTGAGAGCAGTTCAGAAGTGACAGATTTATCTTCCAGTCAGTCAATGGATTTCCATTAATAATAAAACAGGAAGTGAACCACTGAAGTGTCCTGAGGTGATGTCTCACGCTGAGAATCTTTAGCTCAGTCTAGACACCTACATGAAAAGACATCTCTTACAAACTGCTACATTAAGCTTTCCTTTTGTCTTTTTTTTCTGTAGAACACTTTCTCTTTAAAAGGTCTATGACAAATTTTTATGCACTGGAAGCTTGCAGGACGTCTGACAAAATGACGAATGGAGTTGCGTAGATTGCCTTCAGATCATCAGCCCCCAACTGAACAGCATCACCTGATTAGATGGCTTTTTGGCCTCCCTGAAGCTTATATTCTGAGATAAATAAACAATACAATAAAGAGACACGGATTGATGAGTGAGAAAAGACAGGATCTGTTTTCATGAGGAATCTAATTATAGAATCATTAGCACCACCACATTGTATTGGCAGAAAAACACAAATGTCTGGATGGTGGAATGAGCTGCTGAGAGGAGCTTTATCGGCGGGCTGTTAAACACCGCCAAAACTTGCAGTCTTTGGTCACAAATCAATAACAAAATGGCATGTGCCAATTGTATGCTGTCCAAGTGTGTAATGCCGATTGATGACGTCCATTTTTCGCGATGGGGGATGTGATCCTGAGCTTCTCTTTCATGGTTACAGAACCTCTCCATTTTCACTGGAGTCTCTGTGATAGTCACTGTAGCTCATCACAGCTTGTTATTAGTTATTAACAGCCATCTAGTCTCCAGCGCTAACATTAGTGTGGTCACACACAGATTTCGATGGCGGTTGCCATCACCATCTGGCTTTTGTTCTTGTCTCGGCCTGGAGACTGGTGCTGCCCTGACTCCTCTCTTGGAGACAACGGATCGGAGAGGACACTACGTTTGAGTGGTGCTGGGCGCAGGCAGGTCGTTCCTGGAGGGGTTGAGGGCTCAGGGTGTCTGTGGGAGGAACGTGACGAAACGGAGGAAGAAGAAGAAGTGCAACTGCCAGCGCAGACCCCCGAGCTCGACCTCTCGCCTCTCTTGGCTCGGCAAGATGCTCTGCGCCTGAGCTCGCTGACCAGCTCATACTTGACAAAGCAGAAGACATCCTTGACTCCACAGCGTTTTTCTGGCTCGGCAGAAAGAAGCCTCTGGAACATGCGCAAAGCATCATCCGTGAAGCGGCGCCACTGAGACGGGTATGTTCCCACAGGACACCCCGCTTTTTGCCAGCGTCGAAACTCCTCGTAGAAGGTATCGGCCGGCAGCGCTGCCTCCCAGGGGAAGTTGCCCGTCAGCATACAGAAGACCAGCACACCGAACGCCCACACATCCAGACTGGTGGTCACAAGGAAACCCTCGGCACGACTGGCGCGGCACACTTCTGGTGCTGTGTAGGGAATGGTACCGCTCACCCGTTTCACACGGCACCCCACACGTCGGGTCATGCCAAAGTCTGCCAGCTTGATGCGGCGGCACTCGCGGTCAAACAAGAGCACATTTTCTGGTTTGACATCCCGATGCACCAGGTTTTTACTGTGCATAAAGTCCAGGGCCAAGCCCAGTTGTTGCATGCAGCGTTTGACCATTTCCTCTGGCAGACCCACCTGAGAGAAAAAGAGAGTGGCAAGCAACAGAAAGTGTTGAGAGACAAGAGAAAGAAAAATGGAGATTTGTAATTAATACAGTACAACAGATACAGTACACATTGTATGACTAAAATCGTCAATAAAAAAAAAAAATAGCTTCATGGTGAGGTTATAGTAGTGTTAATAAGAATAGGTGTTATATTGTTAGATTGTTATATTGAGTGATGGAATGAAGGTACAGTGTGAAAAGTGATATGCTACTTCAAAAAGGAAAACTGAAACAAAAGAGGCTGAGTTCTGGGTTCTGCAACCATTTTTAATGAGTCCTTAGAAGAACCTTGAAGTCAAGCACTCCCAGCACATCAACTGGAGTAGCACTAAAGCAAAGTGAGAGCTCTGCGTGGAGAGAAAACCAGGATGAACTCAAGGCTCCAATCCCAGGAGAGCTTGTTAAAACTGCTGTGTCTGAACGCGGCGACTGATTGGAGCAGCTCTGGCTGAGTGAGGACAGTGATTGGTGGAGGGAAGGATGACAGCATTACCTGTGGGGGGATGATGTCGAAAAGATCCCCAGCAGGGGCATATTCTTGTCCAAACACATAGCTGTCCTCTGTCTCAAAAAGCACGTCCAGGACTTTGATGATGAAAGGGCTGCAGCTAAGTGAGCCTGTTAGACTGTATTCACGCAGGAAGCTCTTCAGCTTCGTCTTGTTCTTGGTAACAAACTTCAGCGCCATTTTGGTGCCTACAAAAATCAGATATAAACATGTAGAACACACATAAAACCTGTATATTATATCATATCATATCAAGCAATGCCAATATTTTACTACCCAAAACATTCCAGGTGTTATTCAAAAAGCACTTAAAAAGGAATTTGGAAGTGTGAGAGTGGAGACAACCACCCGAGCCTGTCTTTTAACAGCTGCTAGAATCATTCATATCAACGTGCAGTGAATGAATCTCACCTTGATTACACATATACAGCTGCTCACGATTATAGCTGCAGAAATACAGACGCTCTTTAGTGTGCACACAGCACTCTTAATCTCCAACGCCCTCTCAGCCTCCCTCTACTACTTTAGAGCGCTTAGTTATACTGCTTTCAGACTGAGCCAGCTCTCTAACCTTGATTTTCTTACAATGAAGGATTAAACAGTAAACCTAAAAAAAAATCCCTAACAAACCCTTTTAACTGTGCTGAAATTAAATTCTTGGCACAGTGCCTTGAGACTTTTTTAACACGCTGATCTGCCTTAACTGGTTATCATCAGCTGTGAGGCTTGCTGGCACAATGTGGATACTGAAATCAGAACGATCTGTCTTATTAAATTTCTTTTCTGTATTTATGCCTGATTGATACATGATAAAAGATCTTTGACAGACATACTAATGAGACAGGAACAGATAACTTTTGAACCCCCGGATGTCTCAAGCAACTCACCCTGTGTTCGGTGTGCCACAAGGTCAACTTTGCCATACGTGCCCTTCCCCAGCTCACGGATGTGCTCGTACTGTTTGGCTACATCTGCTGCTGACAGAGAAGTGATGGCCAGGGCCTGCATGTCCTCCACCGGCACCCCTCCGCAGTATCCCACCTTGGACGTAGGGGAGCCCCCGCCGCTGCCCACTCGTCCCGGCCCGGATGGAGAAAGAGACAGGCTCGCCTTGACGCTATGGGACAGACTAAACGAAGCGGAGAGTTAGAGTTACGTTTTATGGTAGCAGGTGATATAAAATTTATGCATGAATGTGTTTATGACAAAATGCTCTTGAGCATCTTTACGTTTGTTGGCGCATACCCATATATTCTCGTCTGTACAGCATGTCCCAGAGGGTACTTAAATCAGGAAGGCTTTAAAAGACTTACATTTCCATACAATCAATTCAGGGAAGGCTTCAACTGGGGAAGTGCTTTCTGTAAATCTATTGGACTTCCTGCTGTCCCTCTAGATCACTCTGGCCAGCTTTCAGATATGGTCTCAGACAGCACTTACTGGCAGACAGCTATGGAAAAATCAATATGACCAGGTAGAGGGACTAACAAATGGAAATAAATGGAGAGAGCTGACAGCTTCAAGGTGTATACATGCTGGTGAGGCAGGCCGCAGATCACCCGTGACCACCCCGAGGTGATCATACATATGCATTGCCTGTACAGCAGACTGTGAGAAAAGGGGGTTGCTTAGTTTTGCCTTGAAAACACATTTTCTTTGCACAGCGGATGCTAAGAGTATTTCGGTCATATTGCTGAAGCCGGAAAAAAAATAAGAAAAAAAAGGAAATGCTGCAACGGAGAAGTTATTGCTGATTTTCAGAAGTACCAAGTTTGAAATAGGTCAAAGTGATCCTAGGAGGCAAAAATTATAACTGTTTTAATTGCCAGTTCAGATGGAGTCAGCCACACCAAATGTACCAACTGACAACAAATTAAAAATCTGACATGAGAGGCCGTGCATGTTAGCCTCTGTTACAGTGTTTGAGCAAATGGTGAGTAGAATGAAAGAAAAGTAAAACTATCCAACAAACGGCACAAAATGAACCTTGTGATGAAATGACGCGGATCACACTAATGATCTCACGCATTGTCTCCGTCTCTCTTCAACCCCTATCTGTACAAACACAATCAAATTTAATCATCTAGTCATGCGAGGCACACGCACACACATACACTAATAGGCACCAAATCAGCCAAAACAATTTCGCTGATGGCCTTCTTCATCCATCATTCAAAGGCAACTGCTTTGCTCATTGTGCTTCTTTCCCTGCAGCCAGTGTCTCAGCCCCGAAGGGTAAAACCACATCGCAACAACCTAAACAAGAGCATCACAAATGTGTGTGTCTTGACTTTGGGTATGTTTTTTTTTTGGGGGGGGGTTAATGCACAGTGCCTAATGTAGAGTTGGACGGAACAGAAAGTTTTGTTGAGACATTCTGAAGGTGTTGAGGGTTATCATCTATCCTGTGGGAAGATTGGGATAAATATAGCTATTAGACAGTGAAAACTAAAATAGAATGCGACCGTTTGCAGCCTTGTGTTCTTGGCTCAGCGCTGTTTGTCGATGAGAAAAAAAACAACAACACTGCAAATAGAAAGAGTGCCCTGTGATTTTATCATAAGCATTGAGATGATTATATAAGAGGCTATGAATATTGTAGCCTACACATGATGAGCATGCCCACTGTATAGCCTTCGGCGAGCTGACACAAAAGTTGATCGCTATCCAGACCAGTCTGTGTTCCAGGTTTAGTGATTAAACATTTAAACAGGACAGACAGACAGACCGGGAGCACATTTCCTCTCGCGGCCCACCTCACATGCCCCCACAGCCTCTATCTACGAGAGCGAAGCAGGGCGAAGGGAGTGCCTTTATTTTAACTGGTACTCCTGTCAGTCAGCTCCACGTGCAAGACTCCGACATGGATCTTAATCACATTACTCAGCTCCCACACAGACAAAAGCACGCCCCACCTAATGGCGCAGGATGCTTTGCACTCATTTCTCACTAACGCTGCAAATGTGAACCGCAAACTGCATTGTAATGCCTCAGAGGTGTGGGGATAAAGTTATGTGGTTCCTTGGAGAGGATTGTGTGTGTGTGTGTTGATTGTTTGTGGGGGGGCTGGCTGGTGTATCAGTCGCACAATGAAACTCTATCAAAGGCCCGTTGTGCTCATACCTCTGGGAGGGAGAGGCTGTGAGCCTCACACGACTCAGCTTTTGTACTCAACCACAGCCACACGCCCCACAGATCTCCCATGCTGCCCTCTGCTGCTTTCCTGTCCTCTCGGGTAGCTAAAAACAAGGTAGCAGGAACACACTCTACATACAGATGAGGATTTTGCTTGAGACATATTTTAATGTCTGTGGGTCCAGTCAAACCCAATGTTAATCATCTGTAAGCCTTTTAAAAACGGATCCATGCCCGCTAATTCTTGTGTTGTTTTTTATCACTGTTGTTGTGATGTGACCTGTTAACTTCAACATTTGTGATTTTCATGCTTTTTGATTGCGATGAAAAATCATTTGATTACATGAAATCCCTTGGAATATCACAACAGATACACTCAAAAATACGCAGTACAAAAAAGTACCATCTGAAAACAAGCCTGTTTCCCTCATTTCTAAAAAGTGGAGATACAGTGTGTTTGCTCAGCAGCAACAATCGGTTTTCCGGCCACTAATTTCCCCTTAACTACAGATTGACAATCTCGCTCCATTTAGCAATTACTCAAATTGAGATGAGTACCTTCTCAGCATAACCCTCTTAAAAAAACAGGTTGTTCCCAGAAAAAGGCAAAAGATCAAGTTTGACGTCCTAATAAGCACTTCAGCGGTCTGGAAACCTGTTGTGGCTGACATCACATGCCCCCACATGAGATTAAGCTGCAGAAGCAGTTGACCTTTTCTTCTCTAAACACTTAGCTGGAAACGAGAGAAGAAATGAATCCTGAGATGCAATTGATAACTGTTCCTCTTGTTATAGACTGTCTCTTTAAAGCCTGGTGTGATCTTGTTTTACTCCTTGTCTGGTGTGGTCCTAGCCCCTAAAATCGGAGGGTCGCAATTGTGAGCTCAAGTCTTATTGTGGACTTAAGGTGGCACTTTTTCAACAATTCATTGCTACTGGAAATCACATCTTGCAAATGGACCATTCTTATCTGTCAGTGTCATGTTTTTCGTCAGGGATGATCATTGTGTATTGGGAGTTATTGGGACTCCCAGTGGAAACTGTGAGTGATGCAGTTGCAATGAACTGGAACATGACCATATAAATATATGATGAGGTGAGGTTCAACCATGAATAAAGATCCACATCTCTGAAATTAGTTGTGTAAAAGATGAAATTTTGGATATTCAATGTGAATATATCTATGACAGCTGGATTTTAATGTAATCAACAAAAAACGATAAAGTGATACACATAGTGTTTGTCCTTTTTAAGTCTATTCCTCCTGCCTGCCTTCCTTCCTCTTTCTCTATTGTCTGTGCCTGAAAATGTAAACAAGGGACTAATGAAAGAAATAAATAGATTGCTAACCTGCTCCACGTCTCTACCTTTCTCCATTACTAATGGACTAGTTGCTTTGCTCGCCGCAGAAGAGTCATTATGGCTGAAGACCGATCTCCTGTGTCCAATTTACTGTCAAAATGTCCAATGTGCCTTGCCTGGAGGTCAAAGTTAAAGCAGTGAGTGAAATATGATGTGACTGACGGGATTTCTCTCACCGTGTGTCTCAAAATAAACCAGCCGCACGCAGAGACACACATATAGTTGGTATGCACGTTCTGCGTCCATCTTCATATTGTCTCACTGCGGATGTGGCTGATTAATATACAAATCGTTGAACTCCTAAACAATATATAATATGATAAGGATCAAATGGGCTACCTCGCGACAGCCAGTTGCATTCGGGACTATCGGTTCCCTTACTCAAGCATGAATAAACTGAATCACCTTCTCCGAAAACATGGGAGTGGGTGAGCTGGTGGCTTCAGTGCCTCCGTCAGCACATGGTTGAAGAAAGCTCCTGCTGTGTTGTGATAGGTGAACCAGTGGCCCAGGCCACGGACACTCACTTTGACACATCCCCACCCCAGACTGTGCCCGGCTGCCCACATGAAGGATCCCCGCTGGGGCCCAAGTGCCGTGTAACCCATTCCTGACTTGTCTCACCTCCAATGTCTTTCCCATCATCCCCCTCTCTGTCCATTATTTGTTACATACCACATGGAGATAGGGCATGATGAAAAGTCCTGGCAGAAACTCTGCCCGCCACTGGTCTCCTGCTGGAATGACCTAAGACCCGGGTAGGGATAACCCAAGGTCAAAGGAATCCAAAAAATGACCGAGAGTAGAGATTAGCTCTGGGAGTTGATACTAGGAGGACATTTAGCTTAGTGCCGATGACAAATGACTATCAAAGAAAAAAAATTGGCACGATGAAGAATCAAATAGAATCAAAGCATTGCACTGCACAGTCCATCAATACTGTAGTTTAGGATTGATATTAGATATTAGATTGTCGATGACAATCATAATCAAGTCATCATCCCCCTCATTGTAATGCTGTCCTCCGCAAAATCATTCACTAGTGAAATGTCAATGCAATAAGCTACCCAGGGAACATACTGTACCTAACCCCCACTCTATCACAATCCAGTAGCCTCAAGTTCCAATAGGGAGGCTTCATGTGATATGAGAGAGAGAGGGAGAGAGAGAGAGAGAGAGAGAGAGAGAGCAAGAGAGAGCAGGATTGGGGAAATCCAACGAGACTAAACTGAAGCATCCCCCCCTTTGTACCACATACCATAGACTGTGTCCCTTTGATGTCAAAGACATGGGGGAAATGTTACTCTAAGCTCAGTAAAATGGGGTCTAAATAGGGGCGTGGCTAAATGACGTAATAGCACTGCTAAGGGGGACATTGCTTTTTTGCTTTTTGCTTTTTACGGACCATTTCACCATCCTCTCCAAGGCAAGCTAACAGTACATGGTGATTTGTGATATCCTGCTCATACACAATAGCCTCTAACCACAATCAGAGCATTAACGTTGATTGCTGAGGCGGCATTAACCCCCCCCACTTCCCACCACTCTCTCTCAAATTCAAATTTGCTTTAATTCCATGAACGGGTATTAGCCATCATTGCAGGAGCAAATGGAAGACAAAATGTGAAATGTGAGATAATTGAAAAAAGAAAAAAAAACATAGTGTATGGGAATCAAACAATATTTAACCAAAGAATGAAATAATTATTAATAACAGACCAAATGGAAAACACAAGATAGAATAATCAAAATGCAAATTGAATGCAGTATACACATCCATACGATGGACACATTCACATCCAAATACATGTACGCAGTATGTACCTTGAATTACAGAGGTATCCTTAGGCAACTGTTTTCTCACTGAAATGATGGCAGGTTAGGATGTGAGCCACAGATATTTGTGTTGTTTTTTTTTATTTTTACCCAGCGGGGCACAGATTTTTGAACATGAGATGGAAAAGTAAAGCTTCTTGTCCTCCCCCCTGTGTCCCAGTTGACAGTGTTTGCATCCTTTCTGTTTTCCTTAGGCAGCTAATCTTTGGCCACGCTGTGGCTGCCGAGTCTGTTTTCCTTTTGTATTGCCAGTAATCACTTTAAAACTGTGTATAAGTGATGTCAGTGTCTTTGAGTCAGTGTCAGTGTCTTTGAGTTATGTGGCTATGTGAGGGGCAAAGATGGGTTTAGCTGGTGTTTGTGGGCCAGCTGCTGGAGTGGGTCATACAAAACCTTTATACCGCAGCTGTCCTAGTTCTGTGGGCCATGTTTGGGACATTCATGTGGAATCCAACAGCGTTTTTGTTGAATTCCAAGTGAAGAATTTCAGGCTAGTGGTCTTCATGGTAAATGAGTTCAGCTTACGGTCATTCAAGAACACATGCTCGTATACTTTTGCCATTTAAGGCGTTTCATTTGCTGAGTGATTCCTCATACCAGGATAAAACTGCATGCATATCATAAATCCTATTGTTTATATAGCATAAAGCTATGGCAGCATTCGGTCTGTATGACGTTTTTATAGCTCACATCACCTGCTTCAATGAAGAGGAACTCTGACTCTGAATTTTATTTGATTTTCATAGGAGGAACTCCTTCAGAGAAACAGTGCTGTCATGGCAAAGAGCCCAGTCATTACTTGTGCTTCTTTCCACTGATAAAATGTTTGTGACAAAAGCAAATCCATGTGTGTTGGATGCTGGTGTGCTTCATTTAGAGTCCATTACCAGCCTCCAGGCTTTGCTTTTACAGGGTCTGCTGTATCAAGTCAGCTGCTCATTTAAATGCATTAGATGGCATTAACGATGAGATATCACCTGTCTGCCCTGGACAGGGTATGCAAGGGCCATTAAAAGTGTGAGTGCCCCGGATGCCCTCCCATCCATCTAGCACAGACTGAATCACAAAAGCAGAGCAGGAAAACAAATAGGTCGGGGTTCCGGGAATAACGTGGGTGAAAATACTAATTCAGTCACAGCTCAAGCATTAGCACCAGTTAGAGTTAATCATAGTCCAACGGTAAATAAAGCTGTAGAGCTTTATAATAACCGTTGACACCGAGGTTTTATTGCTGAACAGTGGGCTCTCACAGAGGAATGTCTCCTGCACAATGTGAATATTCTACTTTGAGAGTGGGTCATAGTTTAAGAATTAAGAATAGAAGCTGTTAGTGACGTTACAAGTTCTACAAATGAAAAACAACAAAATCTGAACATTTTTTTTTCAAAATGAAAGCATAAGAAATTTAGCCTGTAATCATCCATTTGAGGAAATATACATTTTTAGCACTTGAGAGGCCTATTTATGTGTCTCTTTCCTCCTCTGTTTCATTCTTTCTACGCAGGTTACAGTAACCTGTAGTCCGACCTGGTTTCAGGCACCTCAGGGTGCATCTAGGTGTTACTCACTCACCTGCTGGCGACCTGTCTCTCTCCTCCATGGTCCTGCATCCGCTCAGAGAGCAGAGCTGCTGCGCTCTGCTCAGCACCGATCCGCCGGGGTCTGCAGGAGACGGATGGATGGCTCTCCTCGTCTTAGGGAACTCGTCGATCGGCTATGGGTGCTCAGATAACTGTTCGGGTCCCTCAAAAAACAAACAAACAAACAAACAAACAAACAAAAAAACCCAGGACCTTGCAGTTTCACGGCTGACAAAGCTTCGGATGAGGTCCGTGTCTTTTTCTCTGCTGCCCGCCCAGGATAATTCCCCGTCCAGTTTCCGGAGGCGCACTCGAGTTTGTGACTTTCTTTGGAGGCGGATTCAATCATCTGATGCTGCGATGCCGAGACGAGGGCGCAGGCTGGGATCCCTCCTCTGGGCGCCCACCACCTAAACCTGCGGAGCGGCGGGAGGAGGTCGCGTGTTTATCTTTCGCTCCTCCAGTGGTCCGCATGACCCAGTTCAGCACCGCACACACACCGAGGCGAGCCCATTCATTCACATTCAGTCGGTGATTGTGTGTGTGTGTGTGTGAGAGAGAGAGAGAGGTGACAGCAAAGCTGCTCTGCGGTCCACACGGACAAATCTACGCGTCCCTCCTCGCCTCAGAGTCCGCTCCGCGTCCTGCGGTTACTCGGGCTGCCTTGTCCGTCGGTCCAGCGGGACTCCGGGGTTGATGGAGGCGGATGGGGGGTGGAGGGGGGGGGGGGTGGGGGTCTCAGATGCTGCTCTGCTGGTCCTACCAGCTCCTTCATTGTTCACCCGTCTCCACCCTCTGGTACACTAACGCGCTCACGTGTCCCGGGTCCTAGCGCCCGGACACCACCACCACCGCCTCCTCCACCACCACCGCCACCACCACCTACCTCAGCGCGTCCCCTGAGCTTCTTTACTTTTGATTCACGCTAAGAAGGAACAAGCTGCTTCGCCTCTTGCATAATTCAGCAGCTTATGGCCCCGAGCGCTTCGCGGGGCGACTTTGCCAACTGTCCTTATTGGGTGGCGGCGAGGCGAGGCTTTCCATTAATTCACTGCCCCGTCAGGTCCCCTTCCACTGTACGTGTTTAACAACAGGCCTCCTGCCAGACGTGTTTGCCAACCGGAGCAGATTGGACTGAGAAAACAGCTCCGGCATAACAAGGAAACCCTAGTGCATCATCATCATCATCATCATCATCATCATCATCATCCTCATCATCATGGGTCGTGTGAATGCAGTGGTGAGATGTGAAATTATTGGAAGCTTTGTGTCATTTTCTACCCCCTTGAACTCACCTCAGACCACTAGTCACAGAACAGATATATAAAGGAGTAACTCCTTTTTATTTCTTTTAATATCGGTTTTATTTCTCGCATTACTTCTTCTGTCTACACCCTTCTTTCTACTTATGCTGCTTTCTCTATTCCCCCAGACCGCCCTCAGATGGGAGTGATGGCCATACCCAGGCTGAAACGAGACAATGGTGAAATCTATTAAAATGTTTTTTTTAATCAGTCCAGGGTTGAGACCAGAGGATGAATAAACCCAGAAAAAAGTATCTAGTTGGAAATATGATCTTTCTGTTATGTCTCTCTGAAACCAAACCATTCAGTGTTTTTTGTTTTGAGACGGGTGGATATTAAATAGCTGCATCTTCAGCACCTCTAAGACTTTCTTTTGTCTCCCACAGCAGTGAAGCAGAGAGGTTCCTCAAGGTTACTGTGGGAACGGAGCTGTCATAAATCATAGGGAAGGTCAGCACAAAAGAGAGCACCCGGGGTCAAACGCACCAGGGGGACACACCTCTGAGCGGCGAACAAATAGGGCAGGGCTGCTCCCCCCCTGCTCCTCCTCTCCTCTCCTCACTTCTTTTTCAGACACCAGACGCATGTCCTAGTTTGAACTTTTTTTGTATGTCACCTCAAGTTTTCCACCTTTTGTTGCAAGGGGGTGGCCTTGTTTTTTCACCATTCTCAAATTTATCTTCATGTAGAGTTTATTCTGTTGCTTTGCATCCCAGCTGCTCCATAAACTGCAGTGTCATAGACTCAAGTTGAAAAGTTTGGCGGTCAGGTCCTTCATAATATGACTAATATGCCTTTTGTGGACGACATTCAGATTAAACTTTTTTTTTCTCTCTTCTACGTTTTTAGAGTTCCATCACCAAATGATAAAATCAGCTAAAAAAAATAAGAAACTGCAACTGTAACTGTTTATCATTGTGTTTTCTGAGACCAACAGGAGAAAAAGAGATTCCTGTGTTTTTCTTCCTTTGCAGACAAAATAAAAAAATTGTCTGCATGGGCAACCATTAGAGTATGCAATTAAGATTTAATGCTATTAGAACATGCAATTAACTCCAGTTAATGTTTCTGTTAATGGATGAGTAATAGAATCACACAAGATTAATCGACTGATATTTGCCATAGATGATTTCATTATTAGGAAAAGTTGTCACCATCAACAATCCAACAAATTCTCTGGTAAACATTTCAAGATTTGCTTTCAACAGCATTTGATTTTTTTTCCACTTTGGAGAACATGTGGGAAAATATTCAATTCAAAAGCATGTTGCTCATCTGCAAAGCCATATCCCACCCTCACACATCCAGGCATTTGTCCATATCATTCTCTTTCCACCTTACTTTAGCGCTCTTCCCTCTGCCACTTTTACTTTTTCAATCTCACCTGGCTGCCCGGTGGTAGAACAGCTTTCTTACTGCAGAATCAACACTAGAGTAATTTTTTTTCACAATCATGAAACAGAAAAAGCAACTCACAGCCACATCACATTGTTCCACTGAATCTAGTCCATTTGCCTTTGCAGACATCTCCTATAACCCCCCCCCCCTCACACACACACACACACACACACACACCACCTACTCATCCTTGGCTCCTATTTTATTTGGTACTCATGGTATTTTTATTATATTTCAGAATATGATCCCAGAGACATTCTCATGAAGCCAAATGGAATGAATATAAATGAAAATCAGGGATCCAGTTGGTTTAACATTCCAGTTCAGGCTTTTTCCAGAATAAGATATCTGTCTTGTTATCAAGGAATAATAACATATACAGTAGATGCACAATATTCCCTCAGCTAACAGCACTTTCATACATCTCAAAATTAAGAGCACCTGTCAGATTTAATCATAAAGATGTGCTTGAACATAAAAAGAAAAAACACACAAACCAGTTCACCACTGATTTTGAGCAAAGTGATTTAATTCAGGTGAATTACTCTTGATAAACAAAACAGAATTCAGAGTCTTGATGTAGTTTTATAACTTTTTAAGGCAAAGCAAGTTTATTTATACACCACCATTCAGACACAATTCAGTGATTTACAGAGGCACTGAAATACTTTAAAAATACAAAAAGACATTAAGAAGACGCCAAAAATGACAATTAAACAGAAACAAAAGCAAAAACAAGTGAATAGATAATTATTTATTGGTAAAGCCCTAGAAAACAATAACGCTTTAAGCCCTGATTTAAATGAGCCTTAGGTATTCAGGATGCTTGTTCCTCACATGGGGAGCACAGAAACTAAAAGCTTCCTTGGTTTTGATTTTGTGAACTCTGAGTAAACCTGTCCCAGATGACCTGAGGGGTTTGGTTGCTGAGTTATTTACAAGCAAACCAGAGCTGTACTCAGGCCCCAGACCATTAAATGCTTTAAGAGAAGTGGTAGGATTTTAAAATCTACCCATCTGATAAATAGGGAGCCAGTGCAGATATTTAAGGACCAGTGTAATGTGCTCCACTTTCTTGGTGTTGGTGAGGTCTCTGCCATCAGCATTCTGGATGAGCTGCAGCTGTATGGTTGGTTTCTTTTAAGTCCACACCATTACAGTAATCTAGCCTGCTGAAAATAAATGCATGAACAGGCTTTTCTTTAGCTTGGTTATACAGCAATCCTTCAACTTTTCTATTATCTTTTAAGTTGGTATTGGGCTGATGCTGTAATCGTCTTTATGTGGCTGTTGAGTTACATACAGTAACGTTCAGATTCCATGCAACCTCGTAAGAAAAACCCCAAACATTGAGCTATTGCTTTCTGCTTGTTTTAGAGAGGAATTAAAAAAACAAACAAACAAGTAATTAAAAAATAAAAATAAAAATAAAATGGAACTACATTTCCCACAATGCCATCGGGTCTTTGCTGCCTGCTATTGGCCAGGACCAGTTGATGACGGTAAACCCATGCGCGCGTAACCTTGCGCCACTGCGCAGGAGATTCTGTCAAATCAGCTGCGGAACCAGCGATTTCAAAAAAAATAAAATTTGATGTTATATGTGATTGTCAGCGTTGTTCCGGAGTCATGAGCAAATATATTTTTCCAGTGTCCGTTTTTGGGACAGTGTTTGGATGCGCTGTTTTACTGAAGTGAGTAACTCATCATAATGTGACGGAAGGCCACCGTATCATGATGTAACTGTCCGTTTTCTTGCACTATATTTACCTGCTGACACGAATATGCTTTAAAGTTCAGAGTCGGAGTTTGGCCACATTGTGTTGAACGCATATATTCAACGCATATAATAGACACTAGTCCTCTTAACACATTGGTTTAGCCCCTAAAACTCAAGTCAGCTCAGTCAAAACCTGGGTGTTGTGGTATTGGAGTAAATCACTGTGTGTTGTCATGTATTCTGTTTATGTCAAGTCATTCAGCTAATAGCATTTTTCCTCCCATGGTGAGGGGGGAACTTTTAACTGCTACTACACAATCCAGTACAACAGCTCCACGAAGTACAGGCTCATTGGCTCAGTTCTGCAGTTGGAAATGCTTCACAAATGCAGCATTTATATAAGGGCCTGACTGAAGAGAAAACAAAGGTGTTAATAATATCCTGCTCACCCATTTGCAGTTGATAAGGCTAGTGTGAACCTTAGGGACTTTCTTTGTTTTTCCTATGTGTTATCTCAGTGAGACAGAATATGATGAGCTGCTCTAGATGACTTGAAGTCAGTTCCGGGACCAAATGCATGTTGGTGAGGATCAGGTCCAAATGTTTGAGATAGAATAAAAACTAACAATAAAGCAAAGACAAAAAATTGAAAAAAAAAAAAAATCCTGTTTGTCGCTGTTATAAAACCGGAGTCACGGTGAGATTAAGCTGCGAGGCACAAAAATGAGCTGTTTGCAGCCTTATTATACCCCTCCCTCCCCCACCCCCCCAGCCCACCCCCTAGTGCATTGTACACTATTCCTATCCTGGATTATTAGACTGCCCCAAATAAGATTTGTGGTAATTTGATTAAAGACAGAAATACACAAGATGTAAACAAGATATAAATGCAAAACTAAAATACTGAAGGTCTTGAAACTATTTTAACTTTGAGCGAGGGACTCTCCTGATGATTAGGTATAGACTAAGAGCCACTTAAAAGCTCATACACACCCAGTTTGAATTTCACTTATGTCGCTGAGTAGACCCTTTTATTCTATGCACAGAGTTTGGTGACATCAGCCTGACCAGAGGTCTAATCAGCCAGTAAACCTGTGTAGAACAATTAAGGCCTTTATTAAAAGGTGCTTTTGGTATATTCCCAGATACTTTAGACTGAGAGAAATCCATGCAACCTGGTTTTAATGCTGAAATAGGACGTGTTACAATTTCATATTGCCAACTAAGACCGCTCTGTACTTTGTTTTAATTCCTCCCATAGGAACCATGTGACCGGAGGCCGGTGTACTAGTAAGGCTACCATCACTGGAAAGACTGTTGTTATAACGGGTGCAAACACAGGAATTGGGAAAGAGACTGCCCAAGAGCTTGCCAAGAGAGGTGAGCAGAAAATATCCATTCACTCTTAAGCAAAAATCTTAAGCAGTTATTTTGGTCTCGCTGACACTCCCTTTCCCGTTCCAAAATTGTCAGGGGGTCGGATCATCATGGGATGTCGGGACAAGGAGAAGTGCGAGGCAGCTGCAAAGGAAATACGTGGGAAGACCCTGAATCCTCACGTTTACGCATGTCAGCTTGACCTTGCCTCCATGAAATCCATCCGCGAGTTTGCAGAGAGAGTCAAACAAGGTGAGGAGACAAAACATATAATGTGGTCAATAATAGAAATAACACAGAGTCAGTAACAGTTTGCCGAATAAGACCTTTATTGTCTTGTAGATGAGCAGAGAGTGGATGTACTGATAAACAATGCAGGGGTCATGAGATGTCCAGCATGGAAGACAGAGGATGGCTTTGACATGCAGTTTGGAGTTAATCACTTAGGTACGTACTCAGTGTGACCTGTCTTTTTTTAAACTCTCTGTAAGAAAATAAGTCTAAATTGTCTTTACATTTTAATAAACTCTCCCTTACTCCATCACTACCTGATTTGGATAGTTTCTCTCTTGCTCCAGGCCACTTCTTATTGACCAATCTCTTGCTGGATAAGTTGAAAGAGTCCGCCCCCAGCAGAGTGATCAACCTGGCCTCTCTCGCCCACATCGTTGGAAAGATTGACTTCGAGGACTTGAACTGGGAGAAGAAGAAGTTTGATACCAAGCAGGCGTACTGTCAGAGCAAGCTTGCCAACGTTCTGTTCACCAGAGAACTCGCCAAGCGATTACAAGGCAAGTCTACTGGCTGTTGCATATGTGGGCATGTGTGGGAGGGAGTACGGCCTGTGTTCTTGTTTGTAATTGGCCATTGGATATATATTTTTAAACAATGCTTGGTGTGTGTGTGTGTAACAGGCACAGGAGTCACAGTGAATGCCGTACACCCAGGCGTTGTTGCCACGGATCTCGGGAGGTACACCGGCCTGCACCAATCAAAGTTCTCAAGCTCTGTGCTCAGTAAGTATTCTGCTTCCTTATTGGATTCTGAATTTAGAGAAATCAATAAACCCAGTGAGGTCCTGCTTACCTAATGCATATGCAACAGTCAGCTCATGTTGTACAGCCTCTGATGTGCGGCCTTGTTCTCAGTGAACTTTGTATTCCTATCTTCTTGCCCTGTATAAATATCCAACCATCCATTTTCCTGCGTTTGTCTGGGGTCGGGTCATGATGGAAGCAGGCTAAGAACATTGTTTCCAGACATCCCTCTCCCCAGCTCCTCATGGGGGAACCTGAGGCGTTCCTAGGCCAGATGGGATATTTGATCCCTCCAGCAAGCTCTTGGTCTACCCTGGGGTCTCACCCCAGTTGGACATGACCTTCAAAGGAAGGCGCTCAGGAGGTATCCTAATCAGATGCCCAAACCCCTTCAACTGGCACCATTTGATCCCCTCCGAACTTCCTCCGTGTGTCCAAGCTCCCTACCCTATCTCAAAGGGTCAGTCCAGACACAGTATGAAGGAAACTCATTTTGTATCCGTGACCTAATTCTTTCAGTCACAACCCAGAACTCATGACCACAGTAAGGGTTGGAATTTAGAATGAATGGTAAATCGAAAGTTTTGCGTTCTGGCTCGGCTCCCTTTTCACCATAGTGGTCCGGTACAGTGTCCACATTACTTCTTATGATGCATAAATCTAAGTTTCCCTCTCGTGCACCATTTTACCGTGATTCCTAAACAAGGTGTTGAGATGCTTAAACTCCTTTGCATGGGGCATCAACTCACCCCCTACCTGGAGGGAGCAATCCACTTTTTTCTGACAGAGAACCATGGCCTCGGAGTTGGAGGTGCAGACTGTCACTGTCGTTGCTTCATATTCGGCTACAAACTGCCCCAGTATGTGCTGAAGGTCAAGATCTAATGAAGCCAACAGAAACACCCGATTTGCAAAATACAGAGATGCAATTCTTGTTTCGCAAATAAATGCTCTCCTCACCCCAGCTGCACCTTGAGATCCTATCCATGAATATCAAAAACAGGATTGGAGGCAAAGGGCAACCTTGGTAGAGTCTAACACCCACTGAAAACGAGTTTGACTTTGTGCTGAGAATACAGACACAGCTCTCACGTTGGTTATACAAAGATGGCTCATACAAATGCCCTTGGTACCCTTTACTCCCACAGTACCCAACACAGGGTCACCCAGGGCACATAGTCATAAGCCCCTCCAAGTCCACAAAACACATGTAGATTGGTTGTTGAAACTCCCATGACCCCCTCAGCAGCCCTGCAAGGGTAAAGAGCTGGTCCACCTTTCCACAGCAAGGATGGAAGCCGCATTGCTCCTCCTGAATCTGAGGTTCGGGATCGATCAGAACCTCCTCTCTAGCACCTTGGAATAAACATTCCCAGGGAGTGTGAGCAGTTTGGTGCCCAAATAATGGGAGCATGAGAACCACCAGCCAGTCTGCCGCTCCACAGGTACTGTCCCTGACCTCCATGCGACACTGAAGAGACATGTCAACCAAGACACCCCAACAAATTCCAGAGCCCTGGAGGTAGGACTGGGAGGAAAGCTCACAGTTGAGCGTCTGGTTGCCAGGCCTTGACCCATGGGGCTTGGCATGGCTTCACACAAAAGAACATCTTGCAACCGCTACCCCAGGGGCCGAACACATACACAGTGACAGGCACTGCGGTTGTTTGCTTTACAAGTTGGGAAGCAGGCAAAGGCAGAGACCCTAGGCATGCTGACTCAGCAGACTGGTCAAATGGACATGGAATGTATAGATATGCAGAAATTCAAAAATAACAGGCCGCTATTCTGCAATGTAAAGTTCTTATCCACGCTATTTCAACTTTATAACTACAATCAAACACTGCTATTTTATTTAAGGTTATCTTCTTGGTTTTGTGCAGTGGTGGAGGAAGTATTCAGATCCTTCACTTAGGTGAAAGTAGCAATGCCAATGTGTAAATGTTCTACATTACAAGTCAGAGTCCTGTATTAAAAAAGTACTAAATTAAAAGTACATGAGTATTATTTAAAAATTAAATTAAGTAAAAGAAAAGCTGGCCCTTTGGGACTGTTATTTTATTATGTATTTTAATGTTAGATTATTGTTAATGATGCACAAATGAGTAACAGGCATTATACTGTTGTAGGTGGTTGGGGTGGAGCTAATGTTTCAACTATTTCATAAAATTTTGGGTAGTTTAGCTCCAGACAATACATTGTAATTTACAAGATCATCATAGGTTTTGTTATAAAAAACCTTAATGTGTAAAGGTACTACTAACCAAAGCTTTATAGCAAATGTAGTGGAGCAAAAACTGCAATATTTCCCTGTGAAATTAAATGGAGTACTTCTATAAAGTGTAAGTTAAGTACACGTAGCTAAAATTTCCATTCTACATCCGGTTTTTGACTACATAAATTCAATGGTTGAAGCAGTTTTTCAACCATTATAGCCACATGTTCTACATCACCTCAGCCAATCCTATTATATTCTATTATAGTCAAATAAAATCTATGAATTATGAATGCACTAGTACACCAGTGTTCCCAATGTTGTTGCTGCTGCAGCTTCTCAGTATTCATTCTGGGAATGAGTGGATGGATTTTTCTTCTTTTTTTTACTTTGCAGTAGGGTTTTTTGTTGTTGCTGTTTTTTTTTTAATTATAATATGCACTCCTGGGTAATAAACATCCTCCACTGTTGGGAAAAATGTGTTTGGTATTGAGATCATTTACAGTCAGTGAAGAAGATATTAAAAATCCATATTACAACACGAGCCAGATTTTGATGGGAACAAATTACTGATGCACCTTTATGTCAGTGTTTCATTTTGTCATATACCACAGACAGCTGCATGGATCCAGTTACTACTTTAATTTGTATTTGACGTTGGTCAGTTACATTTAATGAAGTACTTGTATTTGATTGGAGTTTAGCACCATCAAACCTCTGTGTGGGCTTCCCCATCCTCTTTCAGGCCCCTTTTTCTCCCTGTTGGTGAAGAGCCCAGAACTCGGAGCCCAGCCCAGCATCTACCTGGCCGTGTCTGAGGAGGTGGAGGGTGTCACGGGACGCTACTACGATGTGATGACAGAAAAAGAACCGGCACCCCAGGCCCTGGATGACGAGGTAGCTCACAAGCTGTGGGAGGTCAGCAGCAGGCTGGTGGGTCTGGAGGAGGAAGGACACACTGGCAAGTCAAACCTTCCAGCAGAAGGCCAGAGCGAACATGTACAGACAGACCCAGTGCAAAAACACTCAGAGAGCCCAGGACCAGCGGTCAGTTCTGTGGGGCTGTAGGTCTGCTCTCTGACCTCTGGGCCAGCAGGGGATAGTGGACCTCTATAATTTGAGCTGTGCCAGCCTTATTGCAACAATTTTCTGTCGGAGTCTGTGCTTTTGGATATCCGTATAATTGAATTCTTTTTACAAGCCTTTCCTGTTCATGCATCAGGATATTTTCCTTAAAACATGTATAACAAACAGCCTTTGACAATGGATTACTTACTCTATTTTTAGGTGGGATGTTTGTGTCTTTTGATAATATAAAGTTGCACTTTCATTCTCTTAAAAATGAAAAAAATGAGTGGATAAACAAACGCACCCTTTTTCCCGTCACTCCACTCAGGGACATTGCTGCTACAGTCTTGGTCTGGTATGACCAGTAACTTATGGAGGCTAATGTTAACTAATGTTGGGAAACTTTTAATGGACATTGGAGATTACTAATTCAGCTTTTGCTAACTTGTTTGTTTTGTTGACTTCATGACTCTTCTCTAATTGTGTTCCTATTACACACTGTTTAACAGTAAAAAAAAGTTACAAGGTCCCACTTCATTCATTGAAACACACAAAAAACCCCTGATATGTACTGCTAAAATACAGTGCTAGCAAAGCAAGGAATTTACTGGTATGTGTACGGTTAAAACTGAAAGGGATTTACATCTCATCTGAAAATAAAGGAAAACAGAAAGAAATAGTGGATGTTGCAAAATACCACTGGAAATTAAAAATTTCTACCATTAAACATGTATCTATAAACATTTTTCATCTGATCATAGACATCTCACAAACTGTACAAATTAGTTACCTTTTGTTGTTTTCTTGCCTGCTAGAACTTTTCACTTCTAAATGTGTTCAGCCTATTTTTTGAGACTGGACTCACACATGGAGGACAGGGGGATGTGTGAATCCTCCAGGTATTTATAGTGGGAGGCATTCTTCTGTAGCCTTACTGCAGGTTCACATTTAGACTGCTACAGATGGTTGTAGCTTCTTGGATTCAAGCAGTAAATGCTAACATATAGTGCCATCTGGCTGCCGAGCGTCAAAATAAAGGTCCCTGGTAGCTGATAACCATTAAACCTTCTAATGAATCAACCAGCTCTTTTTGGATGATCCTACTTTTTTTGCTGATTAATGCTGATCATTTTTCTAGGTTTACAGTTGTGTTTTAGAGTTTTGGATGTGTTTTTCCATCTTGAAAGCCATTAATTTAATTTATTTCAACACGGCACAAAAATCAATTTGCAGAGAGTTGGACTACTTTACTGTGGTAATCCATTACAGAAAATAAAACATAGTTGCATAGTGCTGCAGGCTGCACTGCAGATCAATCTGCACTTAACAACTGCTTTACCATACAATAATATTAAAGCTTTATAACCTTGACAAAAGTACAAAATACATTGTAAATGGATTTCAATTCTAAACAAGATTCTTTCCCATACAGTAGTCAGATCAATGTGCACCAATAGTAAGAAAGTCAGACATATAAAGCAATATAGTACGCTTTGAGAAATTGTCAAAAATGCTAATGCACAAAATATTGGCTTGGTCCTCTGAGGTTAAATCCATGTTTTAAAGAGCCTAAGCATCCATGATCATTTACATCGATGCACATCCTTATGTGCACCTCTACTTTTCCTGATTACGGATGCCTCTGGAAAAACAAATCAAGTTACAAGAGCACTCATCTCACATTTCTGATCCTCTGGGGCATGTATCTGCAGCCATGCAGCCTAAGTGCTAGGGAAAATATCCATCCCAAATGTCTTTGAGGGATCCATTGCATGGGGCTTTTTTCCAACAGTAAATCCCAAAGTACAGATCAATATGGGCCACTCTCTGCTCCAATCTGCCACAAACCTGAAACGATATACCCCGGACCGTTTATTTAGGTGTTAGTTTACTGAAGAGGACCCTTGCTGGTGCCATCCTAGAAGATGATGGGTACTGGAGACGAACAACAGAGTCGCTGGATTTCCCTTTGCTCCCTTGATTGAAAAGACCTTTAACAGTCCCTTGATGATGTTGTTGTCTGATACGGTTTCTCTCTCTCTCTCTCTGGGATGAATCGGATCAATCCTGACCTTTGAATTGCAGGACTCACAAACTATCCTGAATTCTAACATTGTTTTATTCACTTTTATTCATCCACCCTCTCGTCGCGCAATATATCGTAAACTAACGAAAACGCCTCCAGACGTTCGTGCTCTTGAACGCCCCCCCCCCCCACGCCCGACAAACTTCATTGCCCATAATGCATCGTGGAAAGAAGGACGTCGGAAAAGTAATCGTCCGAGGTACTGATAGTTCCTGCTGGGGAGGAGATGACAGCCCCCGGGCGAACAACACCTATAAAGACACCTCGTTAGATTTTGGTATCTGCTTCGTGTGCAGGCCGCGCGTCTGCAGGGAGGAGCTGGAAGGTCATTTCCGTGCAGGACCGCAAAACACCAGCTCGTTTTTCTCCAGCAGGTAACTCGACAGCAGCTACATGTCCACGGGATCTCACCGCACGGCCCTAACTGTTAAAAAGCCGTGAAATACTGACTGTTTGCTGTAGAAACGATGCGATGATGTGAAGCGAACAAGCGAGTAACCTCGACCGAGGGTCTGCGTAACGTTTATGCTTCGATAATGCAGTTTTCCTTGTTGGGGCAACAAGAGTTTTGTGACTCTTCGACTTGCCATAAAACTAAAGGCGCTCAGGCTGATATACCTTCATGACCCCTGTTGGTAAAGGCTTTGACAACTCATCTACAAAAGCACCGATGATTTGCATTAGGTTTTTCCCATTACTTTTACAGTTTCTGCCGCTGTAACTGTGATTTACTTTAAATTCTTAAATTCCTCTCCTCAGCAAGGGGGAAATCACGAGCAAGTGACCACGAATACTTCAAAATAAAAGAGCAAAAATAGGAACAAGTAGATTCTTTTGAACGATGACTGAAAGACAGTAGTCATCTTTCAATTGAATGTAAATATCTATGGAAAATAAACATCAACAACTAGATCCAAACCGCTGCAGCGGGCTACTGTATTGTGTCAAGTACTTCTATTATTTTGTGCTACTTGAGCATTTACATAACAGCCAGTTCCTGGATTTAGATTACGGTAATGCAGTTGGGATTGCATCTTTTTTAACATGCATTATTTTCCAGCATGGCCGAGCCGCAGAGACAGGGAGAACTGCTGCCCGAAGATGTTGGTACAGATGACTGCCTGACCTCATACACGCACATCTACAGTCCAAGTTTACTAAAGTAAGCGTGAAAACATGTGCTTTTAGATGAGTTTCCCACTGCCAGTATTGATTTTACTGCATTTCACGCAGCTGTCTGTTGTTTGGCTTTGTCCATTATTACTTTTTGTCAAACTGCTCGCCTTTCTAATAACTGCATGAGGTGGCCCTTTGAGGATTCGCGCTTTATTTTTCAGGGATCAGGTTGCTTTCATCACAGGTGGTGGTTCTGGAATCGGATTCAGGATAGCTGAAGTCTTCATGAGGTGAGAGGGAATGCCTGCTTGTTTCTCCCCGGCGTGCACAGATCTTTCGGCAATATCAGTATTTAGTAAAATTTCATTCCTCTGTAATATGTAGAGTCAATGCTGTGTCAGTATTATGTCATCACTTTTAGTCTAAAACAGTAAAATATGTGTTGGAGATAATATTTTACTGCCCTTTAAACCCCCTAGTTGTGTTATCTGAAAGTCAGGCTTTCATCACTTTGCTTGTGGGACAAAAGTTGAAATACTAGACTCATGTGGCAGAAATTGTTAATTTTTTATGAAAATCAATGCCACACCTTGTAACTTTGTGCCCTGGCTGCTAGATTTGTGGTCTTGAGGCTCACTACTGTTCTTGACTTTAATAACATTTACCTCATCCCTCAATTTTGCATTTACTGTTTCCCTTTCTCACCCTTTATCCTAATTGTTTGGTTATAAGTTACTCCCTTCGTCTCCCTTTAAGCCTCAGCTATGCAGGTATTAATGTTACTCTCGACACACTACAGCATGTTTTCTTTACAGTTGTTTCTTTGTCCCTCCACAAAGGCACATTTCACTCTTTTTCTTTCTCTCAGGCATGGCTGCGACACAGTGATTGCCAGCAGGAACTTGGACAAACTCAAAGAGGTTATTCCTTTTGCACACCTTCCACAATCCTGAAATATATCTGTTAAACTGTGACTAAATGTTACTGTGCTGGCTTCACGTAATATGACTATGTGTTTCCCTAGGCAGCTAAGAAGCTGTCTGCTGTGTCAGGACGCCGCTGTCTCCCTTTGTGTATAGATGTGAGACAGCCGGAGAGCATTGCAGCAGCTGTGGATGAGACACTAAAAGAACTGGGCCGGATAGACATTCTTATTAACAGTATGTGACCTCTTATGCACAAGTCTAAAAAAATCCTCTGACTGTTAATGAGTTGGTGCTGGGAGCAGTCTCTCACCCATTCACTAGTTGTCACTGTATAATGCATTCTGCTAACATGGGTGAAAATAAGTAAGTGTAACTACACTTTGAACAAAGGTCAAGTGTGAAAGGTTTTGGTTTAATCATCAACCTTTCTGATGCTGCATCTATCTTTATCTTCTTACTTTGCACCCAAGTCCCCGTTACAAACTGATCAGACATCACTACAAGATTTAATAGTTGTCAAATCAAATTCAGATCACCTATTCAAGGTGATCTTGATGTCATTAATGTTCCTCCTAATAAATGTATTTGTAGCTTTAATGAAGCATTTATAAAGCAGTAATTAAAAATTCAACTCAATTTCCTTGGTTAGTAGCATGGTGCTGTTTTTGACAGATGCTGCTGGAAACTTCCTCTGCCCGGCTACCTCACTCTCCTTTAATGCCTTCAAGACAGTAATGGAGATAGACACTATGGGTACATTCAACACCAGCAAGATTGTTTATGAGAAGTGGTTCAAGGTACAATACATTTTTATTCTATTTGTGTAGTGTAGTATCACTGAACTTCAAATTAAGTTAGCTATAAGTAAATTGTTTACTACCCCACAGCACATAAATGATGACAATACCATGACTTTAGGAAGATAATTGGGTTATTCATCATAACTTTGAAAGATTTACCCTCTGCAATCCCCCCGATCACCAAAAGAGGACAGTAAAGATCACAGATTATTGAATGCTTTCTCATAGCTAAATGAGACTGAAACTACATCCTCTCCTCTCTGAAGCTGATTTGATGATTTTTTTATTGTATTGATTTTGAGTCTCCCATCATTTCTTTGTGCAGGATCATGGTGGTAACATAGTGAACATCTCTGCAACACTTGGATACAAGGGGCAGGCCCTCCAGGTGCATGCCGGCTCTGCCAAGGCTGCAAATGGTAATGGCATTTTTAAGGTTATGTAATGGTTTCAAAATGTGAATCTTACAACTTGGAGTTTCCTCTGCTGTCTGCAGATGCCATGACCAAACACCTGGCTGTGGAGTGGGGGCCCAGTGGGGTGAGAGTCAATGCTGTGGCTCCAGGTCCTATATCTGGCACAGAGGGATTCCGCAGATTGGGTAAACAAAAAGTACTCTAAATGGCTAATTTCACAGTTGTACATTAAATATGCAGTTCTTTATTATAATGGTTTGATCTCTTACAGGCTGGTACAATTTAAATTTTATACAATCCCCAGAAACTGACCTTTTGAGTCTATTGTTATTGGTTAATAATACCAAATGTACATCTTATTGCATGGTTTATATAATATGATTATGTATATTATGACGTGTTCAAATAATGGAGTCTTTCACTGAGGAGAAGCTTCCATCTGACCACTCTGCCATAAACCCCAGACCAGTGAAGTATTGCAGTTATGGTTTTCATTCAAGCTTATGATATCACAAATTTTTCCTTTTTCTTTTTTTTAATCCCTTACTCCCTTATGCCATTATCACTGGTATACTTAATGAAAGTCTTGATGGGAAAGGCCAGAATTTACTGAGAGAAGTAGAAAGGCATATTAAAAAATTACCACACTTTTCATCACAGCGATGACCTTGAAATTCCTTAAACAGCACAGTGTGATGTATAGAAGTGATTCCCAACCAGGCTCTTGTACCCCAGTGGGTCCCTCTGCGGTTAGTAGGGCGTCTGTTGAAAGCTCAACAAATTAACTCAGCTTAATTGAAAGAGATGGGAGGTAACATGATGCAAATTTTTAGTAAATTAACTATAACCAGTAAGCTGCCCGTCAATCTGAGCTGTAACACATTGATGTTGCATGTTGCAGTTGAGAGTGTGTCAAAACTAGTTGGCAAATTAGAAAAGAAACTCTGATCAATAATGTTTTGAAATAGTGAGCTACAAGGAATAATAAGTAGTAGAAATAGTTTGCTAAAAGCAATGAATACAGAGTTGAAACAGTTGACTAGAAGTATTGGATAAATGGTTGAAATGGCCAGTCTTTTCAACTGGAAGTGGTAATGATACAAATGCAAACTCAATGCAAATGCAGTCTAAACACTGACAAGTCAATTGATTGAAATCATACTTGTAACAATACCCGGTTTTAATATGAATAATAGTGTCCAGTTTATAATCCATTCATAAGAACATACATGGAACATGACGGACGGTGCTAGTGAGGACATACTTGGGCTCATCCGACATGGCTGTGAGAGAAGATCAAAACACTGGGAACTTCTGATGTATAGCATAACAGTATAAGTATCTGAGCATTGGCTTTTCTTTTTTCCTTTTAAATCTCTCAGGTGGCCCTACAGGGGAGGCTGCTGGTGCCTTCCAGTCCATTCCTTTGCAGCGAGCGGGTAACAAGACAGAGATGGCCCACTGCACTCTTTTCTTGGCCAGCCCAGCCTCCTCATATGTGACCGGTGCCATCCTGGTGGCGGATGGCGGAGCATGGTTGACCTCAGCCAATGATGTCTCCATGCTGTTGGGTATAGCCTCCTCTAAATCCGCTAAACTCTGAATAGGGGCTCTCCTGTCCTCCTCCTTCTGACCCAGGTGTGTAGGAGGAGGTGTGGCTTGGGGTCCATGTGAAGAGACCGTATGATAAGAATGAAGTGATTGTGTAGTGTCATATTGTTTAAATGATAAGAATACAGTGTAACCTATATTAATCCACTTATCTCTCTTATTTTCTTTCAGGGTTTTGGTCGTCTGAAAAGAAACGAGACAAGTGAATACTTATCACAAGAGTAATTTAGGGGCTGTCTTTAATACTGATATGCTACATGTACTGAGTTTGTGGTTTGTTTCACCCACTGCAGTCTATTGCTAAGTGGCTGTATTGTATTTGTTTACAATGTGTTAACAGCTTAGTAGTGGATCAATTTATATAACAATTCAGGGATTTTTCACCCTCTACAGTGCTGAGTACAATGATCATGCATTTCATGTACAGTCATGTTTATCACATGCAGTTTCATGTGTTTTTTCAGTACCTCTCATTTAGTACCTTTTTTTTGTTTTTTTTTTTTTAAAGCAAGTTAATGAGTACTCAAGTTTGCATTTACTGCTGCAAGTACTTTTTCTTTTGCTAATATACAAATAACTGCCTCTTGAATTCTGTGTGCTTTTTGGCTTGTAAAAAGATCAAATGTCCTTGGCTGCTGAAGCTTGGATTGTACCTGCTGGACTGAGCAGACTGTTTTTTAATTTTAGTGAGATGGATCTGATTCAGTGTTATCCAGCTGTGGGTAAGGACTCTATGTGTCACAAGCTGATTTAAGGAAAAAAAAAAAAAACACAGATCAAAACAGGAATTTCCCATAATTATTTTCCCGAGCTTTCCCAGTTTTGTTTTTCCTTGTGAAATAAAGTATAAAGATCTCTGAAAATCACAGGGGTTGCGAATATATGACAAAGTGTATAATTTGTTCTAAAAGGTGATGCAAGCTGAAAACGGTTTCGAGCCACTGAATTAAATGACCAACATGACGAGAGAGAGAGAGAAACTACAAATCTGAAGAAAGTCACTGCTGTTGCAAGTCAAACGGTGGCGCCAAAACATCATTAAACCATCTCTGTTTTTAAAAGAACGATCGCTCTCCTTTGTCCACGTGAGTTGTAAAACCATATCAAATTGGTTTGTATATTATATTAAGCTTTTATAAACCTTAGAGGATGAACCGTTTAAGCTGTTAGCCCGTTAATGTCTTCGCACACCACGTCCACCCCTGCAGGAGCGTCATCGAGCAACACTCCCCCCGGGGGCCCCGTCGGTTGAGAGCTCCTGCACCCGGGGGCCTGAACTTTGACCTCCGTGTGAACGCGGTCGCCGCATATTCCGTCCTGCACCGGAGAACGATTTTTGCAGATGAGCCACGAGTTTTGTGCACAAACACAAACCGTAAGCTCCCCACAAAACCGACCGTACTGCGGGGCGTTTTGTACGCTTGCGTGAAACGTCAGCGGTGTGTATGCGGCTGGAGGAGGAGGAGGAGGAGGAGGAGGCGGAGGATGGGACACTGCTGATGCTGATGCGAGAGCTTTCGGCGTCCGCGATCGACATCGGCGGACGATGGACCTTTTCTGCCCGGTTTGACAACCCCCCCCCCCCCGCCGCCCCTTCCTCTCGTCTCATCGCGGGTCTCGACGTGAGCCGCTGAGACCGACGTGGGTTTTTGTTTTCTTTTTCCCCGGAGGCGAGAATAAAAGAGGGATCGGAGGTTTCGTCTCGTCACTCGTCTGGCCCTGTCTGACACAGGTGGATCGCCGCTGGAAAACGGCACCGAAACCGAGACGTAATACCGGACTATCGCCGAGGCGACAGTTCCGGAAAACCCCTCTTTTTTTTTAACCTTGGACTATTGAAGCAAACATTTGGTTTAATTTCGCAGAGCAAGGGTTGAGAGGGAGAGAGGGAGAGAGAGAGGGGGGGGGCTGGACCGTTTTTCGCGTTAGCAGGCTAATAGGCTAATTTCGCTAGCTGGTCAGTTAGTAGCTTCTGTGGCCAATGGCACGAAAGAAGTGGGATGCTCGAAGGAGGAGTTAACGTTAGCTGCTGGCATAAATTCGTCCGGGGAAAGACGGCGGCCGATGTATTTAACCAACAGCCTTGCGACGAGAGAGCCAACGTTGTCGTTTCGAGGTTATTTCTGGTTCGAGTAACGCCGGTCGCGTCGTCGTCCCCCCACCACCACCACCACCACCACCACCCCGCCGCCCTCTCCGCTCCTCGGCGAATTAGCTTGCGATGGATAAAGAGCGGATAATCGGCTAAGGAAAGCTAATGTTGACAAACACCGGCGACTTAACGCCTTGATTCGTATTGTTTCGAACCGTCTCTCTGGCAGAGGCGCTTCCAGTTCGTCGTTTCGGTTCCGAGGCTTTATTTCGGCGATTTGGGGTTTTTTTTTTTTTTGTTTTGTTTTTCCAGCTTTCAGGGCCGAAGTGAAGCATGTTGACGTTGGACGTGCTGAAGCTGGAACATTTGGCAACAACCGGGAGTGGATCTGCCATGACAGAGAGGGACATAGTGAGTCAAAACACATTCACATCAGTACTGGTGTCAGTAAGGTTGAGAAATTAGTAAATCTTACCGAAACCCAAACTTTTGAGATTAGGTAACACCGCTGTCGAGATGTAGAAGGCAACCACTGGAGAGTTAACACAACAAATACATTTTGTTAACACGTTGCCTGACTGACCGACTGTTCCCAAGACAACATACCCTGTTGATATTATTCCAAAACAAAATACCTTTTATGCAGTTATATGCAAATTCTCAATACCTGCCGGCATATGTTCTTAAAAAGTCAGAGCTAGACAATGCTTGTAGGAATCCGGCACGTTTAATTCAAGATTCCACTGAAAATGTGTAGTGCCATTTAAAAACATGGCATTAAAATTGCAGAACCGGATCTTGACGACGGCAGTGAGATAAGACGTCGCGAGCTTTCTCAAGTTTATCAAAAGGGGAGCAGCCAATATTAAATGGAGCCGACGGTTCTGTCTGGCCCTTTGGGGCACCCACAGTGGGAATCAGATCAGCCATTTCCTCTTGGATTTCACACACTGGATTCAGACAACGAAGGTGTACTCTGTCAAAACAGGAGTGGCCAGACAGGTTTGGATTTCAGAGACGGAGACCAGGATCAAACATCCCAACAAAATGAAGTAGAAGAGGTTTGCCAGGAAAAGCCAGTGGCGTTGGACAGTCTCATAAATATCTCTGATTTTTCTTGTGGAGAGTTGCAGTTTCAGTCCACAGTTTCCAAAGCTTCTCTCCACAGTACTCATCTAGAGGAACTGGCTTACACAGAAAAAACTGAGGCACCTGGTAAAATCGGTGACTGCACTTTGTCATGGCTGTTTCCTCCCAGCCTCACTGATGTAGTTGGAAAAAACTCTGCCTATGAGGAACTGAATCTGACGCAGGAAGCCCCTCCTGAGGGCTCAGATCCACTCAGTAGTCAAACTGAGCTAATTAGCCTCAGTGTACCCATCTCTCCATTAAAGATTTCTGCAAGGAGTTCTGAGACCAACACAGGGGATCCATTTTTGTTGGTAGATCTCCTCACAAATGAGCCCCCTTGTCTCTCCCAAGAGTCACTGGGTGAGTTCAACCCACAGGGTGTCAGAGAGGAGCTGGTGCACCTGTCACAAGAGGAGCAGGCGAGTCCCCCTCCTTCACAAAGCAGGGAGACTTTATCACCTGAAACCGGAGACAAAGGTTTATTCCCTGATCAAGTGACTGATCCGCCTGTAACCAGTAGAACTACCTTGCAAGGTTTGCCTGAGAACTGCTTCTCACAAAACCACTTCAGCACGCCACTGGAGTGTTTGGAAGGATCTGTGCCTTTGATAGATTTAGAGGTTCCAGATTGTGACGGCAGTCTGAGCCTGTGCCCAGCAAGTCCTGCCTCTGTTATCTGCACAGGTACGCCAACACATTTATCAAAAGAGGAGTCGGAGGTGGAACTTGCAGGAGCTGCTTTAATCAGAAATCTGACTTCAGAGCAACAAGGTGAGAATGACTCATTTGCTCTGGGCTCGTCAGCTGAACCTTCATCGCTGACATTGCCTCTGACTGAAGATGCCTTCATCCAGGGTGATTTTAGCAGTGAGTGTTACTCGGTTGAGAATGTGTCTAAGGATTTGATGGAAGACAATATTTGTTCTGAGGCCAAAAAGCAGGGGAATGAGGCAATGGCTTTGGATCTGTGCTTGCCTGCTGATGAGGTCAATGACGAGGAAACTTGGGACTTGAAACCGCAGGAGGGTGTACAGAGTGGAGGTATTCCCGATCCAACAACTGGACAGAGGGAAGAGGAGAGCATGATAGACACTAACCAGCTCAAGGAATCAGATTGTCATGAAGTAGCTTCTTTTAATTTTTCAGTTCAGGACTTAAACGCTTCTTCTCCTGAGGCTGGATGGACTAGTGAGCAAACTGTGGAGACAATTTCCATCTCCAAGATGGTGGTAGATGACTCACTGCCAATGGTTTCAGCTGTGAACACAAGGGAGGAAGATGTCTCCCCACTAAAGGCTGTATTTGATGCTTTAGACCAAGATGGAGATGGCTTTGTTCGGATTGAGGAATTTATGGAGTTTGCTGCTGCCTATGGGGCTGATCAGGTGAGATCCCTTGTTTTTCTGTTGATTTCCCTCTTGAGCAGGCAGCTCCCAGATAATGCATGCTGTGTGAAGTTCTGTGTAAAACCATATAAAACTCCATATGGGTGAATGATTGTTACTGATTGTTGTTATTGTTTTCACGCTGAACCTCAGAGAGCTTCCCGCACAGGCTTAATTCACTACAGTAATTCATCTGGCTAATGTCAGTTTGCTTTATTTGAATTTTTGTTTTTTCATGATCCAAATCTACTTGAAACTCACTGTTGTTAGAAGTAAAGTCAGTAAATAAGCCAAGCTAGTATTTGGGATTGAATGGTCTCTGCGTGAATGCCTAAAATTTACAGATGGAGATATGTATTTTGCTATTTGTATAATTGATATATATATATATATATGCTGTTTCTAAAACTGGGCCCCTGTTGTGAGTTTAAATGTTTTTATTAACTAGAATCTGGTTTATGTTGCCCTGACATAGATGAAGCAGAGGTAATATGATCCCTGCTCGGGTGCTGGTTTGTTTCCCACAAAGCAGCTCTCAATATTCAGTGTAATAGATTTGGCTAATACCACTGCATATTGTTAAAACCAAGCCTGGATTAGTTTTTCTCCTATATTTGGTGAGTGTTCAAGAGCTAGGATTTGGATTATCATCGAGATAAGTCAGTCAAACATTATGACTGTAATGAATTTTGTCAGGTCTGGAACTCCTCCATACGTCAGATGACAAACACTCATCTTCTCATTTGCATATTTGTGTTTTGCGGATAATCTCTTGTGAAATGACTGATGTGTCTCACTCCACCCATGATCCTCACCCATTTGCTTAATTCAACAGTCCTTTAACTTCATTTTCTAAGGTAAGATTATAGTTACACACAAGGAACAATTCCTGAAAATGTACAACGTACTATACTTAAAACTTTTGAGCTTGGCAGGTTTAGGTGTTGGCCTCATCTTTAACGGAAAGTTTGTTCAAAGTGTAAACAGTTGAGACAGATCTCACATACTTCGAAGTACAAATGACATGTGTTTCTTTTCCTGTCAGATGTGCTTATTTCTATGCCTCTAAAACTGTTCACAAGAATCAGAAAGAGCTTCAGTAAGTGATCACACAATGTGCAAACAATGATGTAACCTTACTGGTAACAGATATAAGCATAACTTTCAAGTTTGCCCCGGTGAGCATGTATTATTTTTTTTTTTCAACTCATTATGACTCTTTTTGTTAAAGAAGCCATAATATGAATTTTCTAATTTATAGTATTTTTAATCCGTTCTAAAATACATCCCTTCTAGTTTTTAAATTTTTAGTTTGAGGCAGATTCATGCAATATAATAAATTTAGACAATATTGACGTTCTTAATTTAGAAAATTTTTGTTGAACTTTGACCGAGGCCTTTGGGGGTCATGGGTACTTGTTGGTACTCCACACACAGAGCGTGGTGCTGGCTCACTAATGCTTTTTAATCCCTTCTCTCCCAGTTCAAAGCGCCTCTATTGCCCCTGATCTGCCCCGTGTCTAGCCGTAGATATCTGTGGCTCCCCAGGCAGGGAATTGTGAAGGATTAAGAGTAAAATGTATTTTCCTGAGTCAGAGGGACTTCATGGTTTGGGCGCTGTCCACTAACTGCCCATGACCTTGTTTTGAGGGCCAGAGCAGGGCTTTTGTCATGTTAGTCTAATGTAAATCAATCCCACCTGTTGTTTGGCTAGGCCATGCTAAATGTGATACATTAACATGACTCTTTGAGTGGATTTTATTTCATAGGTGTGGTCCTTTTTATTGTTACTCCATACTTTTTGGTTTCTGATGGATTTAGTCTCCCAACTATCAAAATTCCACCTGTTTCCTTTGGATCTCATCCTCTTGAAGATGTCCATGGGCTGCTAACCAGATTGTTCGGAGTGATTATTGTTGTAACTTTCTGTGTTTAGCTATCTGATATTTGGCCTCTAGGAGCTGCAGGAGCTAATGTGCTTCTTTACAGGAAACTCCTGTCAGATTTCTCCCCCTTCATGATCAGAGACATACAGAGGCTTTTGCACATTTGCTTTTTTCATTTACAATAGGTAAGCAGGCAGCAGAAAAAATATCTTCAGTTTCTCTGGAATGTTATATAATGATAGTAACTGTTCAGTAGATTTGTTATCCATTAGTTGAACTCAAGGATCAGTGTCAAAGTCAGGTTTGAGCTTACAAGGCCTAGACACACATACATATACACATTATGATTGTTTCTTTGCTGATATGAGAAGAGAGAACCATTTGCTATATCAGTTTGGAATACATGTGAATGTGCTTTTCATATTTGAATGAACATTTACCCTGATATGTCCTTGTGTTTCAGTCATCTAGAGATAAAAAGGTTTGAATAACCTCCACGCCTGAGCAGCTCCGTTTTGTTGTATTTTACTGTGGACCTTGTTGGTAGTTTTTTTTTTTTTTTTTTAAGCAGAGTTGTAAAGAAAACGCAGAGCAATAAGTTATATTGATTCAAAAGCACATCCATGAATTACACTAATAAAAAAATAATATTACCAGGAGGGATTTAAGACAAGTGGAGGTTGTGTTAAGGGCTAAGTTCAGGATGTTATGAGGAGGTTTATTAGCTGGAATTCTTTCTGAGTGTGATTAGCATCTCTTAGCATCTTTTTATTATTTTTTATTGTCTACAGGTTTCATAGATCATAATATTTTCCTTGTGGTGTTTTCTCGCTATCAAGCTTTTGTGCAACAGGCATTCCCCTGTAAGATATTGTTCTTGTATTCATATTATAGCTAAGGGTTAGGTGCAGGCCTTGCATGTGAGTTATCCTGTACCTCTTTGCAAATGTCCCAGCAACCTGTCAGAGACAGTAGGAAAGTATTCATGAGGTATTTGCATGCATGTTCAGCTGGTGCTTGTATGGTAAGCATGCAAATGTTGGCTCCAGAATTATTCCAGGATATGATAGTGACTGTGTGTGTATATATACACACACAATGCATTGTGTGTGGTTTGAACATGAGCATCATATAATTTAGAATCGTAACGCAGAAGACAAAATTCAGTTCATGTATTTTATGACAACTGTCAAGCTTGTTTCAGAGCAAGCATATTGTTTTGTGGTCTTAAATCACATGTTCCCCTCTGAAGTCCCACCGCTTGTTCCATCATTATTTTAATGCAGAACCTTAGGTGAAACATATTTCTAAAGGGAGGAATTATGAAACAGGTTTACTATTTGAAGGTTTATTAAAGCCTATACTGTAGATGTCAAATCAATGTCATGAAACCCTCTTATTTAATGTACTTTGGTGATAATTTTTTAACTGCGTCAGGAATACTATGAGCAGTTAATGCTGACCAGTTGTCATCTGAGCAGGTACTAATCTGTAAGAAGCTTTGATGAATAACAGAAAAAAATTGCCCTCAAAAGCGAAATGCCCTGAAGGCATACACCGAAACTGGGAATTTCGTTATTGAAAAGATCTTTCTAACCACCGCTGGTTTTGACCCTGATTCACAAAAGCCATACTGAACTGCATTGTGGTCGAGTCTCCCTTGTCAGTCGACACTCCCAACCCTGCTTTAGCCAGCCTCCCGCCCCTCACCCGCTGCTTTTATGTACTGCCCCTCTAATCCACAATGGAATGTCCCGTGCCCTGAAACATCCACTCTCTTGAGTTCACTTTAATGTGCATGTGTTTTAATGTTTTATATTCAAAGATCATTCTGCCTGTTTTTTTTTTGTTTGTTTCTGTGCTCATTTGCCAACCCACTAGGCTTATGATCATGGTTATCAGAGTTTTGTTTGGGAACTATTGTGAAATCCCCTCCAGGAAAGACTCACCAAAGGGTATTCTTCTCCATGGGGTTATGCACAACAGTGGTCTGTGTGGAGGCGGTCAGGCGTGCCCCGGCACTGATTAGACACAAATAGAGGATACAGAAAAACCACAGTGCCTTCACTGCTTCACTAAGCAGTGGAACTGAAAGAGTTGCATTTGAGTTTTGTTTTTATCTTGGCCTTACTTACCACTGTCTCTCAAGGCTGTGCTTGATGGGTGTAACCATGCTTTTTTTTTCTTTTTTTCTAAATAATTGATGCCAATACTATGATTTTCAATAACACGGGCTAAAAATTTTAAATTAGGCATTCACTGGCAAGAAAACCAAAGAAATGAAAAAAAAATAAGTATTTAAATAAATCCATTTCAAATTTACTGGTTTAGCTTGCTTAAACTATATTCTAGTAAAACTTTTATGGCAAGTTCTGAGACCCATGAAAACAGTAGACGTAGTCAGTATGTGAAAGAGATACACAACAATCAAAAGTAAAAGCTTAGAAGAATATGCAGGTGTTGTTTACTTTGTTAAAATGGAGACAGTTTGCCATTTGAACAGCTGTGGAGACACTTTTCCAGGGTCTTGGGCCAAATAATGACTGAACTGAAATCAAAGTCACCTTTAGTTTTTAGGTTAGACCTAGGAATAGCCGACAGGCTCTGCTACCAGGACCTGAGGGGCCTGGCACTGCTTTACAGACTGAACAACTCCTATATAGGCCATGGGTAGCTGCCATAGTGTAGGAGATTTACACCGCTCTGGTTACTTTGGCTGTCAAAGTCTTTATTGGTGGTTTATTGCACTGTCAGTTTTTTACTGCAGAAGCAATAACTTCTACTAATTCATTGCCTTCTACAGAGGTTCTTTGACTTTTTTCTGGAATGCCCCCCTTCAGAGACTGAAAAAGTCCCACCCGCTGTCATCATAACTGTTAAGTAAAAATGTCATCAGGACCACAGACACTAAGTTAATACCCAAGTCTCACCTCGGTTTTCTCACCTCACTCATCAGAGGTGTTTCTGAATCATTGCATGGAACAAAATTATTTCCCGTGAGCTGTGATGCTCCACTGTGAAGCAGAAAGCTTGAAAAGCCATATTTAAACACCTTACCCACAAATGTTCAATATTTGAAAGACCCTGCTTCTTCACCAGCCTTTCCTGAGCCCACAGTACATAGCAAAAACCCTGTATGCAGAGTAACAGAGATGGGAGTAGGATGTACCTTCCACATGCTAAACTTAACATTGCAGTCTTAACCACCTTTTCGATGAGATCAGCCACTCCCTTCCTCGCACTAAATACAGCTGGGTTTAATTCACCAAACCCAGATCATGGGCCACATGGGTTGTCGGAGTCAGTTTAGTGGGAGTTTCAACCCTCTCAGCTTTCTGAGTCGGAGCTCAGCGTTGCTAAGCAGATCAACTTGTTTCTATGTGTAACTGATATGAAAAGTGTAGAAGACAGAGCTGTGTTGTGTGTTACACACAACGCTGTTGATCCATAGTGCTTTAAAGGACATTTAAAGGGAAACAGAAACCAAAGAAAGTGAAGAACACATAAGAGAGGACAAGAAATATTGATGACCATATTCACACAGTGTGCTTACTTTCTCAAGGAGTAAGTGAGCAGAAACCACAGAAACCTCACACAACATAATCTCAGGCTGCCTCCCAGCTTATTTTGTCAGTGATACATGCCTGAAATTATCCTGTAATAATGGGTTAGTGTAAAACAGCATTGGACATAGTCTATTATATGTGGAAAGGTATTTGATTGCTCGGCACCACAAATAATTCTTCAGATACAGGCACATATCTAGTTCCTAGGTTGGGTCCTAGGGGCCAACTTACTTGATACTAAGCATAAACCAGTGCATTGTGCCAAGGAATTTTCACAGGTGAAGGCTTTCTCAGTACAGATCACATTAGATGTAATTTCACATCTACTAGGGGTTAATTTTCTATCTAAAAAAAAAAAAAAAGTTATCCAAGGCGCACTGTTGTTTTTTTTTTTTTTTTTATTCTCTGAGGTCCTGTGGTTACTGAAGCACACTTTCTCTTGTTGCCAGGTTACTAACTGTAGAAACATACTGTACGTAGGGGAACTTATGTAACCCATTTAACACTCGATTGCAGCAGCAGTTATGTGCAGAAAAGGATATATCGCTTCGCATTATTAATCTGCATGAATTTTAAAATGTGTGTTTTAGAGAACAATTTTTTTCTGGTATTTGGGCAACAAAATCTCTCAGTAACATTTCTCTTTTTCCTTTTTTTCTAATAGTTTTCTTACCATATAAAAAGAATGTGAGGTACATTATGTACAATTGTAAACCTCCTTTTGAACTCACTATTGCCCTGATACCCATTAAGTCAGACACACTGGACATCTGAGAAATCTACTTTTCACCTGGAGGTCAGAAGTTTTTTATTGGTGATTTAATTTTGCCCCTTAATTCAAAATATCCTTGATGTTCACGAAATTCTACTGTTGAATTGTCATGTAAATTAAGTACTTCAAGAATAAGTCCTAAGTAGTTTCATGCACCTCATGTTCAGATAAAGTATTGTCTTGTCCTTCTGCCTGTGGTATTATTCTCCATTGAAGTCAGTATGCAAATACTGCAGCAAAGTCATTTTTCCCCTTTGTGCGGAAAACTTTCCCTTAAATCATTTATTACGTCATAACTGCAGCCCAAATGATAGGTTTATGGTGGGAGGACTTTTTCTATTGCAATGAGGAAATCAAATTTGATTATACTTGTATCTTTCAGGTCAAGGATCTGACCAAGTTTTTGGATCCCAGTGGCCTGGGAGTGATCAGCTTTGAAGACTTCCACCGTGGAATCTCTGCAATTAGCAATGGAGGTGAGTCATCAGATGCTCTCATTTAAAACCATATTTGTCCACAGTTATGGTATGTTATTGTAAGTAAACCTCCTCATTTACTGTTTTTTCCCTTTAAACTCTTAAACCAAGTGTCACCTTTTTGTGGAGCCAGTCGGCCCGTTTTCTAAGACTTTGGAGATTCCCTATTTAATAATTTGTGAAACTTACCTATTAAACATATTTCGACATATCTTGATTGTGCCATGTGCAATAAATGCAATGCATGGTGAGGTATACTTAATAAGTACTGAAATTTTTTGTATGTACGTAGAATTCCATTTATAAAAACATAGTCTTTTCTACTTCATATCCGCTAACCTGCAGTTAAACTAATTCTGATGTAAAGAGTGCCTCAGCAGTAGATTCTTGCAGCCACATTTAGTTACCAGCATCTGGCCCCATCTCTCTGCATTCCCTATGGCACCGAATATTGTTACCATCCACCCTTCAGGTGAGGTTTGAGATTTTGACAGGAAAGCCATAAGACTGCCCAGATTCTCAGTAACTGGACTCAGTATGTTGTTGTTCTTTCTTGAAGCATTTTGGTGCTCTCCTGTTTAGCCTTAGAAACTATTAAAAACTGCTGTAAGCTGTGAGGACTCGTATACTCTATATCTCTCTTTTAGCATGCCCGTCTGTGCAGTTATGTCACCAGGTTTCTCAGGCCTAACCTCAGCTGATCAAATCCAAATCTTGAATCGACTTTGATTTGAACTAATTTCCATGGTCACAACAGTTAGTGAAGGATACACTATGAATCTGCAGTCTAGGGCACACACTGGCTGTGTTGACATACCGTACAGGTTGTGGTGATGTCATCGCAACAGTGCACTGTTTGCCTCAATCCATGCAACTTATTGATTTGTAGAAGTCTTTCTGGGTTGCACAGCTCTGGTTACTTAGACCATTAATAACTCATGCACTGGAAAGTATGCAATTCACAGACACATGGGCCGATTGGCAAGGTTTCAGAGCAGGAGTGGCAGAGAGTCCTATTCCACTAAATTATTTACTATCCTCTCTCCTCCACCCTGTCCTATCTGTTTCTCCCTTTTTCTCTCCTTCTGGTCACAATTTGCAGTGCTGTATTGTCAGATTAATATGCCACATATGTGCTGGCATATATTACCAAATTTAGCAAAGTGGTGTTTTTATAAGCTTTTATATGTCATTTATAATGCCAAAAACATTTAGTGTGGTGGCTGTTTTGTTTTGTTTTGTTTTTATAACATAGACTATATCTAAAATAACTGGCTTTACAAACTGTAAATGAAAGTCCTAACTTCACTCCACCTTTATTTCATTTGTTTCATTTTGGCAACATATGTTATTGGAAGTTAGGTCTGTAGTCTCCCAGTGGACTGGTCGATTGGTACGTTGATATGCTTTTGATATGCTTTTGATATGCTTTTGTCCGATTCTCATTTAGCGGACAAGTGCCAGCATTACTTTCAAAAGAAGAGAGGTAATTCATAAATGGCCTTCGAGGATAATCCGTTATTTTCTGCGAGAGGGACAGGCTGCTTGTTAAAACTGACATGTTTCAATATTTTATGCTGCAAATACTAGCTCAGTACCGAGTTAGTTAAACTAGAGGTATCGTGCAGATTTTTTTTCCTCACTGTCCAATCAGTTGGTTAAAGAGTGGGTATGATTTCATTTGAACAAGATTTTCTTTGGTTGACTACCGCCTTAGTGGGGGGTACCTTTTTAATAGAGACAGGCCTGCCAGCTATGGAAATGCCTTGTCCCCTGTAGTGGCTCTGGCATGTCTTGAACAGAAAAAAGAAGTTGGTCTAGAAAATATCTGTGTCCTCTTATACCGTGTCATTATTCTAGGAGACTGCGGGCATGTTGTTCAGACTCAAGCTATCGTTTCCTGCACAGCCCCATTCAGCACAGACTAATATCACCTAAATGGCCTGCATTGCATACGAGTCTTGAAGAGCAACTGACTAAATAAGACCAAGGGGAGCCAAAACCCTTGGGTCTACCAGCAGCTTTAGAGAACACAGTCTGTGTTCCGTTCTCTCAGTAAAATGCTATTTACATCTCTTTTTACCAGATACAGGACCCACAGTGGCTGATGCGACTCCATCTTGTTAGTCTGTCTCAGGTTACACTGCTTGTCTGCAGGTGCTTTCAACAGAGGCCTTTATTGACACATTTAAATTGGATATGGGTCGCCTCTTGTCCTTTTTTACTGTTTTATTTTGCCTGTTCTCCTCTAACCTTACATGCCATAGACCTTGAAATGCTGAGTGTAAAAGTTACATAATGTTTACTGTCACATCATACTTTGCTTGCAGGCTGTAAATATGCCAGAGTAGGGCAAATAGAACACAGAGTCTCAAATATGCTGATTGCATACTTGAGTAAACACTATTTCGGCAGAAATTTCAGTTTGTTTGTAACTAAACAAAGATATTTAGTTGGTGATAAAAGCGGAGTTTGAGTTATTCATTTTCAAAATAAAGTGAACTTAAAAACTTTTCTTAAAAAATATAACTGCATACTTTTAATCTTTTTTAAAGGACGAAAATGGAGTTCCAAAAATGCTTTTCTTCCCCCAACCTAGGTCAAATTTGAATTTTTAATTAAATAATCCAATTTACCTTTTGAGTTTTGTTTTTTTTCAGCAATTGTTAATCTAAATTTTAAATGTAAAATTACACAAAACACTGTTATCTAAAAAAAATGAAAAATAAAATTTAATATACAAAACATTCAGTAATTATTAAATTACTGTGTTAGATTGTGTCTGTATATGAGGTTATAACATGCACAGGCCAAGCAGGCACCACAATTTTCAATAAGAGACTGGTATATAGTCACCTCAGTCACGTTGTAGATCTTCTTTGAGCTTTGTAGATATTTAAATGGGCATCAATAATGATTAAGAAAAGTACAGTTCAACATGAATTAAGTTATATCCCAAGATTGCTGTCTAATTACCATTAAATGTTTTTGTTTTGTTTTTTTTTTTAATCCTCACAGACTCCTCAGAACTTAATTTCATATTTTGTATTTTTGTATTTTGACAACACCAATGCATATTTGATAATGAGAAACAAATATACATTTTAAATCATACATTTTTAATTACTGGCTTTCTACTATCAGTTAATTTGTACATTAATAAGCTGAAAACTAATCTCTCTAAGAATTTGCCTGCACAATTGAATAGGATAATTCCCTAAGAACTATCATAATACTGTATATTTTACTGTATAAAGCATTTACATTAGTCAGTTTCCTCATTGACTTCTGTTGTTTCATATACCTGCTGTTATACCTTCTTTCTGCGTCAAGGCTTTTTGTTTGTTCAGGGACACTGGTACTACACACACCAGTCTTGTGTTTGTTGAGCGTCTATTGCTGTTTGACTTACAGTGTTTATTCTGCACACATTAAAACCTGTCTTCTTCCTCTTATAACTGCAGGTCCAGAGCCACAACTGTACAATGTAAACTACAGTCCTGGGGACGGAGCTGTGGGCTGTCCGGAGGAATACGATGAGGTGAGGCACTGTATTAGAGACTTACCCTCTCTCTAGTTGTGTATGAGGTCCAATTGTTGTGCTTCAGTTTACACTCGTGCACACAGCTCCACAGTGTGAAGGTCAAAAGCTGAACTCTATGTGCACTCTCACTCTTCCCACTGTAATTCACCGAGTGGCTTGCAGAGCTATCATTACCACTGTGTGAATGTTCCACCGACTGAACACCCTGGTTTGGCACGCTAGGCTTTTGGGCATTCTTTGACAAATATTGGATTAGCTGGAATGTGCTAGAGTTTTTACATGTGTGTTGATTTGTGTTTTTACAGTTGTGGTTGGCATATCTGGAATTCCTGTCTCCTCCTGTGCATGCAACTTGTATATTTAACCATCATTGTTGCAGGCCTCTGAAAAATGGAAATGTTTTTGCTATTGTGTGCACAAGCAATACAGGCCTACAGCTGTTGTTTTAGTGCTGTATGTTGCACAGCATTAGTACCCTCTATTGGTACAGTCTAGAAGCACAGGCCCATGTACTTGAGTCAAGAGTGCAAAACGATTCCCTCCACGTCAATAGATTTTACTGGCTGTATAAGTTGATATCTCATGCAGTATATTAGGTTAGGCCTTGTTAAAAGCTGTTTTACATAAAAGCAGACCTTTCATATATTATGATTGATAGAATACCATCAAGTTGAGGGTGAAATTTAGATGAAGAAAAAGATTTTCCTTTCTAGTGTTTTATAATGGTGCCCAAATGCTGTGATACAGCTCAAAGATCTTGTTTCCCCAGTAGAGTTGCCTTAGGTGTTAGACTAATATTAATTTTCAAGTACAAATGTGTGTTTCTCAAGGTTAATTTGTTTTTATTCACTAGCATTTTAATTTATATTATGTTTGGTTACATTTGCTAACCTGCTGAATTGTTTGTTTCATTTGGGTTCCTTAACCACATGTTTTTGTTTTGTTTTTTTTTAACGCAAGTTTCCTTCATATAGTTAAAAAAAAAATGGATCAGAAAATGGCAACAAACATAAATGGCTGTGTACCCAGCAGGAAAATTAGATGTCAGTGTGAACCAACAGTAAAATACACCCTGTGATTTATGATGTATTTTCTATGCAAAATATTCTAGTTGCTGTAGCTACTGTTCACTGGAATCTGTAAGCAGTGTTTTGGGGAAGCTTGTGCATGTTTGAAGTAGTTGCCACACCTGTGTCCATTGCCTTGTTTTTTCCTTGAGTTTCTGGCAGAAAAAGGGTTCCTCTCTCTCAATGGTGGGGCTGTTCTAGCCCTGTTTGCTTTCAAAACAGGCAAGGTAAGGCTGCTGAGCTGAGGTCTGGTATAAGCGAAAAGTAGTGCCCCATTCACCCCATTTTTCCTTAACTAAATATTTTCTACAGTCACTGACTTCCATATTTCCATCTCACATTTTATTTCTTAAATGAAACATAACAGCAATACTAGTTGCCTTTCTAGTTGTTATAACCAATGTTTTGGTTCTACCAAAATCTTAGTATGCGCTCACACTGCCTCTGAGTTTGAGAGCTAACAGCATGTTAGTTTTCTGTTGGCACACAGTCAAAATGTTATGGCAGGTTGTTAGGATGTACAGTATATTCCTCATTCCCTGTGCAGTCTGAGAAATGTAGAACATAGCTTAATGACTTATACGGTTAGACTGGGCCAGTGAAGTGAAGCTCCCAGGAGCCAAGAAAGATTAAACACTTATTCAGCTGATCGTGTGCTGTTTTGACCCGGGGCTGAAGGCTGGTAGTAGTTGAGCATTAGCGCTGACTTCTGATACTCTTTGGACTTTGTCTCTGTCTCCACCCCTCTGACAACCCATTGGATCTGGATGAGGTGTTAAAGTATTTCCCATTTTTCCAACATACGCTCACACTCACTCTCTCCACGAGTGAAGGTGCGGAGTTATTAGGAAGCTCTCATGGCAGGCCAGCTTTCCTGTCACTGAGACTGGACACAGAGAATGGTTCTAGGCATGTTGGATAGCCCTCTGGGCCCTGCGTCTGCTGATGCTTCACTTATAATGGTACGTTTTGCCTTCCAACATGACTCCCCTTTCTTTTCTTGTTCTTTTTTTTTTGTCATGTATCCGGGGTTTATGTGAATGTTTGATATTCAGTGCTGGGACATTCTCAAGCTTGCTCATTTTATCTGTTGTTAGCTTTTTTTCTCACATGCAAAATAATCCTGATTTTTAATTACAACTGATGGCATTCTGTAGACATTATTGAAATTACATAAGAATGCGTAGACTTGTTTGTTTTTAGAATGATGGCAATGGCTTTTTGAGCACTACCACTTTTTTGCTGTATAGGAGCAAGGTCTTTTTCTTAAAGCCATGTTATTGTTTTAATTGGAAAATAAAATATATACAGAATCTACTTGTTCCATTCACATTCATGCCCTGCTTTTACCTTGGATAATTATTTGGGTAAGTATAGATTTGTACATTTACTGCTTTGTTGGCACTCTGTAAGTTGATTATTGTTGTTCTATTTCTTTTACTGCAGCAAAATGAGGTGACTGACAGCGCATACCTGGGCTCCGAGAGCACATACAGTGAGTGTGAGACCTTCACTGATGAGGACACAGGGGTCCTTGTACCCCCTGAGATGCATGACGATGTGGAGACGGACAGTGGTATTGAGGCCACACTGCACGACCCTGAAGATGGCAGAAATAGGTTGGTATAAATTTCACCCGTGGCCATATGCACAATGTCAATTTTGGCCAACATGCCTCTATTTCCTGGACATATATGTCCTCTGCTGTGCATTTGGCAATGACAAGGGGGTGTTGTGATCCTGACTGACTTGTGTCATGCATCAATTGTAATCCACTTGTAACGAGGACCAGATCAACATCTGTTTTAAAATCGCTGCTGGCTGCAGAATTCACGGTTAATATGTTTCAAATCTGCAGCTACGGGGTGAGCATTGGAGTTTCCTTGCACTGACCTTTCACACAGGTCATGTGGTTTAAGAGTCTTGTGTGCTCGGTGCTGGATCGCTCAGCTTCTTTTTGGGTCACCAGACAGGCAGATTAAACAGAGGCAATAGACAGCCACAACTTTATGACTTAGTGTCTTGAATTCCTTTGGATCCACTAGTGTTGAGAAAGTCAGTTTGACATACAGTATTTCACTATTATTCTGTGTATGGCATCCTCATTTTCTCCTCAGTTGTCCTTTAAATACAACTGCTCATGTACTCATACACCTACATCATCACAGGCAGTTTGAGGCAGCATTTTATGTTAGTGAGGAAATTCACTGTTGAAGTTTTCTGTGCGGCTGAATAGGAAAATTCATTCAGAGATGACTTGAAATGTGCAGAATGTAAGCACGAGAAGCCTTGAACACAAAGTCCTTCCACCATTTTCTACCAATGTTGGTATGTCTAAGTGGATGGTTTGTATCGGCTGAAAAGAGACTGAGAGCTTCTCATACCCTTTGAATTATGGTATAAACTGTTAATGATAACACTAAGGGTTTTGTTATTGTATTTTTGATATAGTATTTAGGACAAACACAAGGGAGGAAATGCAAAACAGTGAGACCTTATCTGCTGACTCTGTGACCTGTCTCTCCGGCTTGATGACGGAGTGGAGTGGTCTGCCTGACATAGATGTGTTTGGACTTCCCATTCCACGACTGAGCCTTGAATTCCAGGAAGTGTTGAGTTAGCTCTTTTTTGTTGTTTTCCCTTTTTCCCCCCCTTTCTTTGGCATAGACTAATCTGATTCTCTCACTTTGACTGACTCATACCAGTCATCTAATGACTGCAACCCAATACTCATACTGCATGACTCTATGACCCTTTTTTCTTCCTTCAGCAGTGTGTACTAAAAACTTGGGAAGTCGTTGCTGACTTGCCCCCTAGAATGAAACCACACTCTTGATTTGTCATCTTGACAGTCTGTTGAGTTTATGTAAAAAAACATGGACAGGCTTTTCAAAGTCAAAAACACTTTGCTACTTACAGTGATTCAACATTGACCAATTTTAATTTAACAAAAACGCTACCAACTAAACTGAGGTTAGTAGGGCTATACAGCCTGGTTAGCCAAATGAACCCTAGAAGCTTGCAGCAGCTAAGACGTAGTCAGAGTAGGAGAATATGCACTGGACTGGGGATTAAGAATCTAAAAGGATTAGCCTCCCCCACCCTCCTCTGTCCTACCCCGGTGTCCCCACACGCATTCGTTCCTTGGAAGGTCAGCAGGACTGTCTGTTGGCCGTTGCTTAGCCTCAAATCTGATTAACACACTCACACTCAACCCTTTCTGGTACAGCCTCAAGTCTGTTGGGTGGCACAGACAATACACCATAAGCCATGTGATGCTGTAGATTGGCAGCTCATTCGGACCACAGACTTGGCCAGATCCTTTTTTTCTCCAAGTGGAGAGTCTTAGTTTTGTTTTAAATTGGTGTAACCTGTGAAACTTCAGGATTCCACTCTGGTTGTCTGGGGTTTTAACTCCAGTTGCTCCACGGCTTTCACGCCAGGGCAGTGGAGGGCGTGTAAAGATGCGTTCTCTCTCTTCACCATCGCTCTGTGTGAGGGACCTCAATATGGGGCCAAGTAGTAAGAGCCTGGGCAAAGGGTGAGTTGCTTCAAAATGATTGTTCTACTATCCATTTCAGCCTAATCTTTGTATAGGGCATTACTGCAGCTGAAAATGTACTGTTGTGGGATTTAGTGAGACTAAAGAGTAGGTAAAGCCAAATTATAGTCTTAAATGTTTTTGTTTTTGTTTTGCTTGGTTATAATTTTTTTGTTTGTGTGTGTAACAAATTGTGATTTTTAGGATTTCGCACTGTAAATTGAGGCAGTGTTTTATACTTGCCTTTTTCTTGTAAAGAAGCAAAATGGGCTTTGTCATTGTGTGCTGAGAAAGCAAACTTTTCTGCTGATTTGGACATCCTCGTCCTGTATGCTTAAGACATCTAACATATCCTGTTGGACAACAGGAAAGGCTAGCTTTCCTGTTAAATGTAGATCAAGGAGTTCAAGCTCTTATAAGTCTATCAAAATACACAGCACAGACTTCTAGATCCATCCAATAGATTACTGTTTGGATGTGTAAAATAACCAGCTGATTATAAAGGTCGAAGTCGCAGCTCTTTTTTTTTCAGCACCGTCGAGCTTGACCCACATCATGTCTTAAGTGTTGCCACTGTGGTTCTGCACTACCAGCAATGCAAAGGACAATTTGTTTCTGCCAAAGCAGCCTTCAGGATTAAAGTAAGAGATTACCTTTAAAGTAAAGTGATCGTTGAACTTGTCCAGATTGCTGTTCTTTCTGGGGGTGGGGTTAATTGTACTTGTGTTGGATTTACAGTAGGCTATGGTCATTTCCATTTCCAACCCTCAGCCAGCCACTTCAGAACTTCTTACCCAGATTGTGTAGCTCAAGTAAAATAGCATGTTTGTATATTTGGCTGGACCACAAATGCAAATGTCTTTTGCTGACTGAATGGCTGGCTGTTTGACTGACCGACTGACTGACTGACTGACCAACCAACTGGATAAATTACACCACTGGTCAGCCGAATGCCATGTGACTGAGTGACGACAAGCGCAGAGTGTTGCACCCGTCGCATGTTGGAGCCTCTCCATTGGCCGTAGCTCTTTCAAAATTAATAGTCCATATGTCGCTACATTTACTGACTTCTCAGACCCCCTTTTTTTCAAATAAGAAAAAAAAGCACCTAGCGACAAATCTTTAACTCATATTATCAGATGACATTATGGTTATAAAATTGGGATTTTTGCAGTGCAGAGCATCAACTTGGAAGGAACTTTTGGTTGACGTAGAGTAAATGGGCCACATTTCAGTCGCTATTTCACAGTTGGTCCATCGTCTGACAGCAGAAACAGAGAAACATTAAATGAGAGGAGCTTTTTGGGGAATTCAGCTGTGTTAAAATACTGTTCATATGAGCACAGAGAGTAGGAAAGAAGCAAACAAATAAGGGCTGGAACTGGCTGACTTTAGGCAGAATGCAAATATATAACATCATGGAGCCATAAATATGTTGATTAATGTATTACATCACCTAGTGACATTTAGCGTCTTTCATGCAGGCTTTAGCTACTTTCCACTGAAAGTCGTTAACCGCAATTCCACAACAGTTTTCAGCTAAGTCGTCAATTTAACACATTGACTATAAATGACCAAACATATACTAGTTTATGACCTAGTCTTGTTTTTAAATGGAGTCAGAAGATGGTTCTTGTTTGGTTTGGCTGAGATTATGGTTTCCTAAATGGATGGTTATGTGTTATGTGTCTATTTATGCCCATTTGGCCGTCCATTTTTATCCCGTCTTAAGCTGAGACATTTTCCTCTTTTTTTGTCTAGTACCTAAAGTTAGCTGTGCTGTTGTTGTATACACAAGTGAGAACACACACACACACCCACACACACACACACACACAAACACACACAGTAATCCATTCTTATGTGTCCCTCAGGTTTTCCCTGACGTCTGAGCTCCATAATCACTCACTGGTGACGGTCATCGGTGGAGAGGAGGAGCACTTTGAGGACTTTGGTGAAAGTAATACCTCAGAGTTGCTCCTGGAAACCAGTGTGGAAGGGACTGAGGGGGTGGGTGATTCCCCTCTTGTGCAGCCCCTGGAGCAGGTCAATGGCTCCTCACTACTCTCCCCTAGGTAAGAGCTTTTCTTACCTAGACAGGGTCATGTTTTGAGTAATTCTGACAAAAACATGTTGTGCTCTATATTTCAAAAACGACCTTGTCCTCCTACAAAATTAGACAGCCCAAAGATTATTTAATTGATATGAATACTTATAAAATGTGCATGAGGCTGTCAGATCCCACCTTTTTTGTTATTAACTCTTCCTGATAGGAGCTTTGACACTGTTACATTCTCAGCTGCACTATCCAGGTTCTAAATCCCTCTATGTATGTTCTTATGAGAAAGTGTTTCTCTTCTAACAAAGACAGTGAGTTTGAACATAGATAAGAGGTATCTGGAGACATCCTCACTGTCCCTATCTGTCTCCCATTCTCGGTGAAGTGCAAGATAAATAGAGTGAATACAAAGTTCATGTGGACAGACTGCTGGATGTTTTGTTGCGCTGACATCTTAGGGGCTATCAACAAGCTTTGCCCTGAGCTGCAGTGGTACAGACAGAGGTTGACTTTAGTAGTGTAACATGTCGGTCAAACACTGAAATACATACATACGCACACATACAAATACACATACCCTCCTCCCTATGGCACAATTAATTTCTGTTACAGCCCATACTATAGCCTTTTCCCAGTCATCTTTTCCTCCCTTCTCCATTTTCATCAGAGACTCTTAAGCCGGATAATGCATAATTCCCACCTCGGTGATATTTCCAGTGATTCGCCTTGCCAGAAAGCTCTTGACAGCAGCCCAGTTTTTGTAGCACACTGACAATATGGAAATAAGATGATCGCTGAGATATAGCCTCACTGTTTATTACTACCCATTTATAGGAGTCAGTGTTATCATTACAGAAAGGCTAACATAGCAAAACTACTTGATTATATGTAACATGGTGTTTGGATATTAACTTTAATGATCCTCATATATTATAAGTAGTGTAATTATAACACAAAGTAGTAAAAAGATACATTCAAGTAAATAGAATAAATTTAAGAATATACTAACTGAAGGTTAAATACACATATTCTAATAAGAGTTTTGAGTCCTGAAATAATATAATAATGAAATTGAATTATTATTGTGACATCTTATGTAGTTTTTTTATGGGGGGATTCTTAATAAATTGAAATAGGAGAAACCTTACGTGAGAGATTAAATCACATACAAGTTGAACAGAAATCTGTAACTGCATCCCACAAACTTCACCCACTCAGTGTGAATGCGTCATCATTGCTGGTGCATGTACGAGTGCTGCCTACGCACACCCCTCATTTATCTTTCGACATATTACAGCACTTTGAATAAAGAGGCACACACTCACACTTGGGCTCTACACAAACACACATCACTCCAGCATTTTTTATACAAAGTCATCCTTAACACTGTCAGCAGAAAATAGCTCCTTGCCATGGTGCATATGACCATCAAGTGACACTCACTCAAAGTCTACCATGTAACGCAGTGTTTCTGCCTACATTAACAAGAACCTGTGCCAGTTTGTTGCGTAACTCAGACCTGACTCATCTCCTGAATGAACAATTAGCTGGTAGAGGTGATGTGAGGAGAAGGTACAAACTACCAACTATGAAATCAGCAGCTACTTATTTAATTTTTGTTACTTTGGTTTATTTAGATAAACATTCTCTGGGTTGTCTGAGCTCTCTGCAACGATCCCAAGGTTGAATGGAAAAGAATGGCTCCAATGGGGAATAAAAATCTTATCAGTGCTGAAAAGAGATCAACACATTCTTTCGTCTAGAATGTTTTGTTTCCTTACACAGTAAATCGCAACCACACACTGCACAGTCTGTTCACGTCTCCCTCCTATTGAGGCCCTCACACTGTACGCTTTCAAACTCTTTCACTAATACCCTCTGCCACCTCAGAGGTGTCCTGTCCCACCTCAGTGCACCCCCCTCTTCCTCCTTCTTGTCTGTCACTCACCACTTCCTCCTCCTCTTCCTCCTTGTTTCCTCTTTCCAGTGCACCTGCTCCTCTCCCTGACTGCTTTCAGAGCTTCCTCAGGGAGGAGGCGCTGGACTTTTTCTGTAGCCAGTGTCACAAACAAATAAGTCGTCTCGAGGACCTCTCCACTCGCCTCAATTTCCTAGAGATGACTAGGTAACACATCATTCACAACTCCGACTAAGCTGTGTGAATGTGTTTGCAGTGCTGAATAGATACAGTATCACGCATGTTCTAATAATGTGTTTTTGGTGTGTTCGACTAGCAACAACATGGTGTGTGCTTTGTTATGGTCTGTACATGCACATACACATTGTTATATTTTGTGGGTTTGTTTCAATCTCATCATGCCTCACACTGTTCCCAGTCATTTTTCATCTGCACCATATTTTTGTGTGTGAGTTGCAATGTTAGCACTTAGCATTTATTGATGGAAAAAGTATGGAATTTCAGTGACTGTGTTGAACTTTTAACATGGTGGTAGCCAGTTCCTTCTGATTGCTACAATCTGTATGATTTCTGATTTGTTACGCATACGTTATCATCTTGCTCATCTGGGAAAACAAAGCTTAATTGAATATACATGTTTAGTTCATTTGAAAGTGGTTATAGAAATGGGAAACCCTAACCTTGAGTATTTTAGGTAAGTGGTGTCAATTTCACCATCTTTTGTTCTTCATGTCATTAAATTCATGCTTCATTTAAGTTGTTGCAAAATGGCATCTGGTAGTGGAGTAAAGCTTTTCAAAGAACCAGCTTTTATCAGAACAAAATTGCTGATCCAGGATAACTGACCAGTAACTGTATTATAGAATCTTTGTAACTCTGTTTACTAACTGTATGAATTTTAGACAAGACATGTTGTGGACTTTAAAATATTAAATAACTAACTTAATGATTTTATAAATCTACAAGCCTCCAAATTGAGATAGTTTTGTAAGTTTCTATAATGCAGTCTGTTACAGGTCTGTTAAGCCAAACAAATCCTAGATCAGGGATTGTATAGCTTTGTATGTGCTGCTGTGTTTGTTTTAGATTGCTTTTATGTGTGAATACTTTCTATCTCAAGTTTTGTTAAAACTCTAGTAATGGACTGGTAAAAACCATCCCATCATGCCCCTTTTTCCATAAAGGGGCTCTGCTGCTAGCAAAGAGAGGGACTTGGGGGGGACAAGAGGACCAGTAGGAGATGGTGTCTCTTTCCTCTTTCCTTTTTCTTTTCCTGACCATTTTTCCTGTTGTTCTGTCTCCCCATCCAGTGCTGGAAAGAGGTTGTCTAGCAAGAAAGTAGCAAGGTAAGCTAAATAGTTGCTTTAAATTCACCAGTCAAGGTCTTATATTTCCAGTATGATTGTAATAGATAGTTGTGTTTGGCATAAAAAAATCCCAGTTTATCAAATGTGAACTTGCTCCAAGTTATTTTTTCCCCTCCACATGCAGACATCTCCTCCAGAACAGCTCGATGACTCTAGACACCATGAGCGACTTGACACGAGACATCCTGGAGCTCGCAGACAACGACATCACAGACAAGGTGACAAAGTTAACTGATAATCCATTTTGTCCAATAACCTGTCCTTACATCCCTGTGGTTACAGACATTTGAATTGTTGTTTGGCTAACCCTGAAATGTTTACCTTTCCCAGGTGCTCCTCCTTGAACGTCGAGTAGCCGAACTAGAGAAGGAGTCAGAGGCCTCGGGGGAGCAGCATGCGCGGCTGCGACAGGAGAACCTTCAACTGGTGCACCGGGCTAATGCCCTGGAGGAGCAACTAAAGGAGCAGGAGGTCCATGCTGACGAGCAGCTACAGCAAGAGACCCGTCGCCACAAGGAGGCCCTGAGCAAGCTGGAAAGGGAGAGAGGGCTGGAGCTGGAAAACCTGCAGGCCAGGTCAGCACATGAGGAAAGACCTGACTTTGGTGGCAGCATGAAAATATCAAAATATAATTATTTACTATACAGAAGATCAATTTATGTTCTGTGTATGATTTGCCCTTGACACCTGGTTTATTCTATACAATTATATACCTTCAAACTTCATTATAATGCTTAAAAAATGTTTAAAACCATAAGAAATAGAAAATCAGTCCTCAGCCTTTAAAATGTTTTTTGATATTTTGTGATTATTTTAACTGGATATTCATTTATCTTGTGATTCCCTGTTGACTTTTTTAGGTTGTGCTTTTTGGTGTTTTTGTTTTGTTTGATCAAGGGTACATTAAAAACACATTTGTTCATTTTGACACCAGTGGTTGACATACTGTTTTCTGGAGGAAGAGTGCTTCCATTCTGCCACCTTCTGGCATTTATCTGCAACTGAACATAAGCTGTCTTTATATAAAACGAAATTGTGAACAATTAACAAACAGTTTAGTCATATCAGTTGTTTCTTTGTGGTTATGATTTTTGACATGGCTGTGGATGACAGACTAAAGGAATTGTGTTTGTTTCTCAGGCTGCAGCAACTGGATGAGGAGAACAGCGAGCTGCGTTCCTGTGTTCCTTGTCTCCGAGCAAACATCGAAAGACTAGAGGAGGTGAGAGCAATAATACCTTGGCTCCTGGTTTCATCTTCCTTAATTGAGCTCATAATGCATTAGTCTTTTTTTTTAGTTCCCCTTGTCTCAATACTTGTTTTTTATCCTCAACTTCTTTTGCTTTATTTTATTTTTGGTTTGTTTGTATTTTTCAATTTTCCAGGAAAAGAGGAAGTTGCAAGATGACACAGAATCCATGTCTGACAGGCTGAAGGATGAGACGGAGTCCCGCAGAAAGATGGGTGACAAGCTGAGCCATGAGCGCCACCAGAGTCAGAAGGAGAAGGAGTGCACACAGGAGGTGGAACTGGTTTATCTATGTACAAAATAAACAAAACTCTGTGTACAAAATATTAAAATACAGTACAGTGTTATACAGCGTGACTGTCATTTGGCAAAATTCCTGTCTAGAGTATATCCTTACTTTAAAGAAGAGTTTTTGCCCTATACCCCTCATTTTATATCATTCCTAATGACTTTACTAACTAATGTCTCTTGATGTGTTTCTGTCCCAGCTAATTGAAGACCTACGTAAGCAGCTTGAGCACCTACAGCTGTTCAAGTTGGAGGCAGAAGCAAAGAGAGGACGCACACCGGGCGCGGGGCTGCAGGAGTATCAGACCCGCACCCGCGAAGCCGAGCTGGAGCAAGAGATCAAACGACTCAAACAGGTAGCGCAAACATTTTCCCTTATTTCTCTGCCTCTTGACTCAATTCCTGTAGCTTTTTCTCATGTCACTCTAACCAGGCTGTTTTGACTTGGAGTAATGATTTAGCATAGTGCCTTTAATGTTTTATGAGGTCTTACATTTGACTTGACCCCCTCCAGGACAACCGCAGCCTGAAGGAGCAGAATGACGAGTTAAACGGCCAGATTATCAACCTGAGCATCCAGGGAGCCAAGAACCTGATGTCGGCCTCCTTCTCAGACTCCCTGGCAGCTGAGATTAACTCTGTGTCTCGCTCAGAGGTATGTTCAAAAAATAGGAAAGAAGATATAGGACATTTTCAATACCAGTTCACCTCTTATCTATATTCCAGTTGGCAGGTTTTCTCTCAACTCACTGCTTTTTCTCTGTCTCCAGCTGATGGAGGCTATCCACAAACAGGAGGAAATTAACTACAGACTCCAGGACTACATCGACAAAATCATTGTGGCCATCATGGAGTCCAACCCCTCCATCCTAGAGGTCAAATAGAGACCATAAAGCCAGAGGGCCACTTGGGGTGACTCTAGGAGCTGTTAAAAAATATTAGTAAAAGAAAACTACCAAGAGAGGATGTAAAAATATTCTAACATAATTTTGGTAGAAAAACAACACCAACGTGTACACCACCCCACCCTTAAAAAAAAAATACAATGAAAAAAATAAGCTATTTTTAGTTAGATATCCCTTGAATCTGTACTTATTTGTGAATGTATTTGTTAGCCCTCCTGAAAACACTTGGGTTCTGGTGACCTCCATGTACTTGGCTAGAGGGACCTGAGTCTCCCCTGTTGAGTGAATGAATGTGTAAATGTGTAAAAAAGGTCAGTATCATTTGGGGTAGAAATCTACCCAATCCCTTTCAAAAAAAACAAAAGTGTCAATGTTTGTTTGAGCTAAGAAATAACGATCAGACAATTATACCTAAAGGCCTTAAATGAAAGGTGATCAATAGCTACATTAATAGGACATACCATACATGCCTCAGTTCAGTCAGTGGGCTGCGATCTCCTGATGCAGGCTGAGTTATGGTTTAGTCCCAAGAGAGAAAGCCGTGTGAAGCTCTGGTCAGGAGACGAGTAGAATTTGTCTAGACTAAGTGAAAAGCTTGCTGTGCTGCCTACTAGTCTCTATAACAGTGTGTTCTATCATTTAACTAAATTCAGCTGTCTATGCTGTGAACCCAAGTGAGGGACATTTCTAGGGGTTGAGGTTGAGAAATGCCAGGAGGGTATTTTGTGCGAGAGTGCGTGCGTGTGTGCGTGTGTGTACGTATGTGAGGTGTTTTTGATTTTTTTTTTTTTCTTTTTTTCTTCTGAAAAAGCTCAGTGACACTAGTTTCATCCTCCCAAATGAAGGAACCGGGTGCTTTATAATGTGCTTCATCTCATTTATTTTTACAATGAAACAGGGTCCTGGCGCTCAGGTGGGCTGGAAACCTCAAATGGAAAATCACTACATTTCTCATCACTTCCTGACAAATGTTGGATGACTCAAACTTAACTAACAAGCATAAAGCATAAGCATAAAAGGAAACTGATGAGTGATTCTGGGAATTGTAGTGTTATTTTTCAAAGTACAGTCCTCCTGATCCCAGTGTTCTCTTGCTGAGTGAAACTGACAGAGAGCAAGCTCTTTCAGGTTACCAACTTTTTTTTTTTTTCTTCTTTGCTGCACAAGTGATTTATTGTCAGTAAAAATGTAATTGAGACTGTCATGTGGGAGATTGTATGTGAAGAATCAAATGGTTGTATTTTGCACTAAGTTTTGTTTTGATTTCTTATTATTTTGTTGATAGAAGAACTTATTGTGTAGGGATCAAATGAAAAATTGAAGGTATTTTGAAGCCAGTATGAAGACAATAGCACGTTGGATTTGTTGCTGTGGACACATCAAGAAAGCTGGGGCTGATGTGTGCTGCAGACATCCCTCTCATACTTAAGAAGAAAAAAAAAATCACACTATTCATAATGCCATGTTGAATCGGAAATATTCAAGAATACCACAAAAAAGTCTCAAGATTAGTTTGAATTTAAATACTGTATTTTTTCAGCCATCAGGAATTCATATGAGCTTTTTTGCCTGGCTTTAGGCCAGTTTTATTGTTTTCCAGACCTGATCTGCTTAATATTGAAGAGACATGGCAGACTTTGGTAGCAATAATGCTTGGACAAGAAACTGGACATTGGTGGAGGGCAGATGAAACAAACCTGCTCTTTATTTCCTCTGCTGAAGCAACATCTGTGTTTTCAAAGACTGATTTTTGGACTGATGCCGTGTTTATCGGTACTGTGCAGCCTCAATACCTTTGGACACCTCTTTCTGACTCAGACACTGAACATAATTGTCCGATTTACCTACAAGATATCTTGATGGATTTACGGTTGAAGTTGGAGAGGTTGTTTTTGTCCAAACAGCACAGTGTTCCGCACCGGTATACCAAGAGGAATTCCTGTTTTTCACCCCGTTCACCACTAAATCTTATCTCACTGCTCTTCTTCACCTGCCACTCCATGGAAAATGGCCTTGGATGTAAATGACTTGTACATGTAAAGTTTTTTCTACACTCATTCTAGATTCTAGGTATTTTTATAGCCAGAAAAGAAAAGAACATTTCTTTTTCTTGTCTTATGCTGAGAGACAGCTGCCTGTATTCTTCTCTAGCATGTAGCGTGTACAGTATCTCTTGGTTTTTTTTCTTGTTTTAAATCACATGCAGATATTTATTCATCATTCAACAACTCACACTGATCTGTTCTGCTGAAAATATATTTGTATATTTTTGGATTCACAAGGGGAGATTACATATTCACGGTGAATGACTCTGTGGGAGAATTTATTGAACTGAAAGACGTGTTTAAAGAAAAGTTATATTGTCCGTGGATGAGTCTCTATCGTGTACAAAACCTTGAATGTGACCTGCTCAGAATGGTCGTTTGTTGAGGTTGTCGCACTCTTCCATATTGCTGATGTGGCTTTGACCTCTTCAGGGTTGTAAATTTTTAGATATATGGCTGAGTCTGCAGTTTCTACTGTTGTCTTCCCAGATGGAGTCAGGTACTGCATGGAAACAGGTTTTTATTGTATATCTCTGATTCAGTTGTTTGACTCTGTACTATAATATCCATCAGTGGCGTTGTAGGTTGTGAGACCTCATATCGTCAGCACATGACACCTAAAACCTCATATCCAGGCTTGCTGATTTCAGCTTCCTGCATTTTTGTGTAACTAGAGGTTTGCCCCTACAGATTTACTGCTTAGTTCTTTAGAGTACTGAATCATTTATGCTTTATAGAGAGGACACAGGATGACACCTGAACACAGCAGGCTATATTACAGTTAATTCTCTCCCTGCTTCGTATTTTATTGTCAGCTTTTGACATATAGTTTGAGGAGGAACACGACTGGCAACAGAATAACCAGACAACAGGTGAGACCACAGAGCTGACAAAACATTCCCTCTTTGCAGAGCTGAAGGTGATTGCACTTTAACCAGATCAAATTTTCTCCATTTTTAACTCCTGCTTTCAAAATGACCAAAGACAGATGTTTGAACTTAAACCGATCATTTTATCTATCAGGGTCCATAACCACGCTTGCAAAACACTTTCTTGTTCTGATAAATCACAAAAATGACAAACTCTTATCCTGCCCTGAAAGAAAAGCAAAGAAACTGGCCTGCTAGTCTAAACACTGTGCCTGTGTCTCAGACTTTGCCTCTGAACTAACCTGACGATGAGCCCTGGGAAAAACACTGACCATGTGACTGTCAGTTTGTTAAAATTATAACAATGACATCTAAGCTGTAAATATGAATTGTCATCTTTGTGAACTTTTTTTTTTTTTTTCTTTCACTCTCACGCTAACTTCCAGTGTCCAAAGAAAGTTTGCTCAAGGCACACACATCACTACTGGAGTAGTGCATGGCTTGCCATTATGTGACATGGGAAGATAAAAAGAGAATATTGTAGAAAAGAGAAAATGTAAATGTTAAATTTAATCCTATTTTCAAAAATAAATATAAATTATAACAGTATTGGTTACAGCTGTATATTATTTTTGAAGATCCCCAAATGATCTAATCCTAATTGTTGCTGGGGAAATATAATTTCAGTCATTGTTAAAAGAGAAAATTTAAAGGTAAGCAGTGAAAATAAGATTAGAAAAATAAATGGAATAAAAGGACCCTGTGTGGTTGTCTTTTTTTGTATTTGTTTTGTTTCCTTCAGTGTGACGGCATGATTCCACACGGTAAGTCGTTTCAAGTTTAAAATTATGTTCTAAAGGATTCGACCACCATTCTGTAGATGACAAAAATATTATGTCTTACACCAAGGTTAGAACCAGGAGGTGTTCTGGGTCCCTCATTTGGTTTATGAACATCTCCATCACCAGATACCTGGTCATTCTGCACATATATGTAGATACAAAATACTTATGCATACGAAGGCGGAAAAGTAATAGAGAATGAATAACTCATTCTATGAAAACGTATTTAAATAACTTATTCATCACCATAGCGTAAGTGGTTGTGAACAATGAAATATTCATAACATTTATATTGATTTATTTATGAAAAAGCAGTTTATTTTTGTTTTTATAAAATGTTTATATTAGCAACTTTATTACTGATTCTCTACAGTTCTCTACAATAGATGTAACTCAAACTACTGTATTAATTCTTTTTTTGCAGCTGATACAGAGGCTGTGATGTAAATCTTTCTCCTAACCCAAAGCTGATCATTTCACCATCAGTCAATTATATTATTATTCCTGAACTACTGGTATTTTTCTGTTTATATGTCGGTATTTACTATTTTTTAAAGACATTATCACACTTAAGGCCTGGACTTTCTCTATTAATGAATTCACCGATGACTTCGTTGGTTAATCGATTGATAAACTTATAAACTGATCATGACATAACCCAGGAGTGTTACGAAAAGCGTTGGCTTCTTGAACGCCGCATCCGCGCAGCGCTTCCCCGGAACCTCAAGTCTCCTGCTTGCGCGTCACGGACGTATTTTGAAGGAGCACACGCAGAAAACCGAGCGACACGGCGGGACGCGCTCGTCCCGTGAACTTACAGTAGAAAATTGTAGGTTTCAACCTCGAAAAGAAATTTTATAATGTCACGGTGGCTGTTAACTGTGTCGCCCTGTAAGTTTCTGTTGTCTTCTTTAATGTGAAAGCTCGGTGATTATCGCTCCTGACAGGCTAACAGTCTAAGCTCGTTCTCATAGAGATGCGTGTTAGTTTATTTTCATTGCCATCTTCTGTATTTTGAAACCATCCTTCAACAATCAGTGACTGTTAGGTACAGGATTAAAGGGGGGGTTCACCTAAAAACCACAATGGACTTCTTGGCACGAATGAAGGTCCAAAAGGTTTCGTTGTCATCTGCTGATATCAGCTGCAGTTTAATTCCAGTAGAAACGTTTTATAAATATACTAATGGCCATTCATTATAAACCACATACTTTATTGTGGACACCTTTCTTCTGTATGGAGATGGATGCCTTTATAGAAACGTCACTGCTGTTTTTGGGTTAACTGTCCCTTTAATTTTTTTTTGTCTAGGAGGTAAAGCCACCAGTTATTTACTTTTCAAAATGGAACTACTCACCCCTAACACCGAGGTCCGTCTAATGGTGGCCCAGTGTTTCCGGACCCTCAGTATATCCACAGATGACAGAGATATTATTGCTGCTCTTCAAACACTCCAGTCTTACTTGGATGAGGGACCAGCGAGTAAAGCCACTTCAGTTCAGCGGGCTGAGTTCAAGAGAGCTCACTACACTCGCACCCTTCAGTTCCTTGTCGGCAACATCCAGGCGGACTGGTTGCACAACCTCACAGCAGTCCAGTGCACAGAGTTATGGGATGGCCTGTTCCTTCGTGGCCCCCCAGAGCAGGCTCTGCTGGTGCTGATGGAGGGAATAGGGGCACTGAGGTGGGTGATATTGGAAGAGGGAGGAAGGGAATGGCCATTATCTTATCCATTTGTTAATTACGGTGTCGTCTCTCCGCTGCAGGCCTAGCACAAATCTGGATCATCTGGTCAGTATCACTGAGAAGTTCCTTCAGAGTGGTCGCCTCGCTGATTTGCTCTGGTTGTACTGTCTGGAGACAGCTCCCTCTGACTCCCCCCAGCTCCGAGAGACTCTGCTGGGGCGTATAGTGGCGCTTCCGGACCTCACCGCCAACAGACTACATCCCAACAACAAGCCCCTCTTTTTTCCTCAGCAGTACTACAAGTTACTTGCCACAGAGCTGCTCACTGCGCTGGAGCGGACCTGCCAGGCCCTCAAAGGTGAGGGAACATCTGTAAAGCACCTAGCAATAATGAGAGATTTCATAAAAATGAATTGTGTGTCAAGATAAACTGTCATTTTTCAATTTGTTCAATTGTGTGTTACAGATGGCACGGACTGTTCCTTAACATTTGTAGCTCAGACACTAGGAAAAGTGTGTGTCCATGGGCATAGCGGTGAGTTTGTTTCCTGTATGGACAAAAAATATAGGTTGTTGTTCCTTTTTTTTCTTTCATATTGTGTCTTCTGCAATAGCTTTGCCACATTCACACTACAAGAATTTTGGTTTATGGGCAGCTCCATTAGCTGTACCAATGGAAGTTGCCTTACTCAACAAAAAATGAAAAAAATGGACCAGCATATTACTATGAAATCCAAGCATATATCTAGAAAGTATCATTTTTGAGACACTTCATTGATTATTTGTTATTCAGAATATTAATCAACATCTATTTTGATAATCAGTTAATTGTTTAAATAATATTGTAAGAAAAACAATTATAGCTTTTGACTGTTTTGATTTATATTTTATATTCTATTTCTTTGGGTTTTAGAAGAGCTCACCTTGATCTCCAGAAAAATGTGATGGCAACTTCTGACTCTTTCCTCAAGTTCTTATAGACCTAACAATTCAGCAGTTAATGGGAAAATAATTAGCAAAATAGTAGATAATACGGTATAACCATTAGTTATAGCCATTATTCTTTCAAATAATTTCAAGGAGAGATTTGAAGTATCGTAGACAATCTTGATGAGGTTTAATAGGCATAACCAGTAAGAAAATAAAGAAATTATGAATTTTTCTGTGGCTATTTGCAACTGATTGTAGTGAAAAATTTGGTCATTTCATGACTTTGCAAGTGTATTATCAGTTATACATGAGATATGTTTTTCTTTCTCTAGTTCTATAGGAAATGAATAGACTCCTGGTTATTTATTGCGGTGTCAATAGTGACACAGAATTCCTTATCTTCTCCTCTGCCTTCTTTTATTCTCCCTGTAGATGTGGTCCTGGCAGTAATGGCTCCTCAGCTGTCTGGCCGCACATGCTCAGACATGGTGTGGCAGAGGGTTTGCTGGAAGCTGCTGGAGAATGTTCCAGAGCGATGGATAGAGAGTGTGCTCACGGGACTGGTGCAGGCTGTCAGTGGGTAAGGTGGTTATAGTCTCAGACAGACTGGGACAGTCATATGCATTTCAACAGCCAGAAGTTTATCTGGACTCTAGCTGCTAGTTCTCTGTCTGCCTATAATGATACATGTCTCTTACCTCTTTTTTCAGGCCTGATGCCTTGGGACGGATCATTGGGAATCTAGTGTTAACAAATAAAAAGGCCCAATTTGTCATGACTCATAAACTGCTGTTACTACAATATAAGTATGAGGTTAGAAAATAATGTGCAGCATGACAGTAAATCATATTTGTATCTTGCGGATATCATAAGAAGCAAATTTTATTTCTCCCCAGACAAAAGTCTTGAGGATTGTTCTTGGTTACCTGGCAGCAGACAGAGAGCGAAGGCCACTGCTCATACAGGTGAGTGTATGGTATGTTCAATAGCCTAATGATATTGTTTTGAATGAATTGATGAATTTACATGTATTTGTGTGTGTTTTCAGGCGTTACGGTCTGTGTCCCAGGCCTGGGCTAACCCCAGTGCAGTGAAACACACACCTCTGGAGCAGCAGTTATATGTTAGCAAGGCCTTATTGCTGAGTGTGAGCCTGCTTGGAGACTCTGAGCTACAGGAGCTACGCTCAGGTACGATTCTGATAACTTGTGTTTCATTCTTCCTCAAACATGAGTTTAATAGGTTTTCACGAATTTGCAGTATTGGCATCAGTAATATTATCATTCTAACTTAAGGATATTGTTGCTTCACTGCGCTTTCCTCTCACTGTTGCCTGCCTCTTTTCTCAGAGTTGCTTCAGTGTATGCTGGGTGGCATGCAGAGCCACCTGGACAGCAGTGTGGTGCGTATCAGGCGTGTGGGCATGGTGGTGGGAGAGTGCCTTAGCTCTCGCATCAATATCAGTGGAACCAAGCTCAAATTTGAGGTGGAGTCAATGTTTAATTACCAAGAAACAATGATGCAGTTCATGACAGCTGCCTAGTCAGCAAAGCTAGCTTCAAAACATTTGATTTATGACTTATGACTGACCTGTGTCTGAGTTTGCATCGCATTGTGTTGTGTTGTAGTATGATCAGGATGAGGAAACTCAAGAGCTGCTTTCTCTCATGACTCCTGTCATTAGTGATGAGCCAGAGCCTGAGCCTGTAAATGGGTAGGTGATAGACATTATTGTAGCTGTTAGTTCAAGATTTTGAAGCTTGGAACATTGATCAATTTATGCTTCAAGTGATGACAACACAGGGTCCACTCTCATTAATGGTCATTATTGGTAACTTTAGGAGGTTATGCTTTCTAAAGCTCCTTGCTTACATTTAGGAATTTTGTAGTACAGTCTCTAAAAAAAATGGAAATGACAAACTATACTGTCACTGTGTTGCATATTGGCCACCTGAAATTTTTCCAAAAATAAATTTTGCCACATTGTATTGATATTTTATAGATTCATTGTAAAAAATTGTCAGTCTCGTGAAAAAGAACTACCATCTGTAGGCATTGATTTTATTTAATGGAATCTATCATCTGCAGAGCTGATACTCTACAAGAGGCCAGTGAAGGGACTTCATCTACTCAAAATGTATCATCTCAAAATAAATCAGAACCTCAGCCATCAAAAACTGATCCAGACTCTGACCTGGATAGGTAAATATAAACAAGATAATATCCTTTTGCACTGGTCATTTTTTTGTATGTGGTGAAGGGATTACTGAAGTGTATTGTTAACCTCGAGTCTGTTACTGATCCAGTGATGATGAGCTCACTCCGTATGATATGTCTGGAGATCAGGAGATCAGTCAAGCATCCCCACCTCGCTATTTACGAGACTGCCTGGAAAGTACGGCTTCACACATTTAATCTCTTTGACTTAAGTTGTCATGTAATGCAGGTGTTTTAAGATGCTGTGTGACTTGTTCCAACTCCAATATTTTCTCATCTGTCAACCTATCCAGCTTTAATATTATCTGAGGACCCGGTGCGTGTTGAGCTCAGTTTGAGAGTTGCTGAGAGTTTGGTGAGAAAGAATGTCTTTGCAGCCAGAGAGGTATGACAGCAACACAACACTTACAGCGATATTAATATTTACTACTGAATGTCTCTTTTCCTTCCAGTACACTGTTTTTCTTAAAGCCAATATTACATAGCACTTTTCAAATTATGATTCATATTTATACGTTATGCATTTTTCAGATTAGTGTCGAGCTGACCAAAGTGCTTCTTCACATGGAGAATAAATACAGCATAAATGGCTTCCTGAGTCTCAGACAGGCAACTATGGTGGCTCTCATTGCAACTGACTGTGTCCCTGTATGTTAGTTTTCCTATCAAATTTAGTGTTCAGTGTGCAAAGCTTTGACCTCTATTTTTAAATATCCATTCTTTATTTTTTTTCACAAGGTCTCTTTATGTTCTTTGATAGGTGACTCAGTATTTGACCACAGAATTTTACTCCTTGAACTACAGTCTTCGCCAGCGACTGGATATCTTGGAGGTGAAAACGACAGCTTCTCCACTTTTCATAATGGCTGTGTACCTTCACCGAATAAATTTATTAGTTGATGCAATCTCTTTTGATTATTGCCACAAGTGCATTCATCAGGCTGTTCTTGTTTTTGTTTTTTAGGTCCTTGCTTTGGCAGCTCAGGAGCTCTCTAAGCCAGTCACCGAAAAGAGAGACCCTTCCACCAGCGCTGCTGCCAGCAATGATTTGATTCCATACCCTGGTGACAACCCCGTCCATTGGCGACAAGTCATTGAGAAGCGGATTCAAAGCAAGACCAAACGCCTCAGGAAGGTACCTAAATGGAGAGACATTTTCATCTGCGCTTTCAGTATATGAGTGAAGGCTTACTCCTGAGCTCTACATTGTTTTCTCTCATTTCTACAGGGTGCCACACAACCTCCAGCTAAAGCCACCCCGAACCGATATGCGCCTGTTGCTGGACACTTCTTTTTTCCACTGCTCAAGAATTATGACAAGTAAATTTGTACTTTTCTGCAAATTTAAAACTTCAACATTTATCATTTTCTATGCTAAATTTAACACATATTTAAACATGAAATGTAATATTTTTTGCTAGGCCTCAAGTGACCTTTGACCTGTTAGGAAGCGACCACCTGGTCTTAGGAAGGTTGATTCACACCTTGGGCCTCTTCATGCATCTGGCAATCAATGCACCGGTATTTTTATCCAACTGTTTATGCTAAAATGAGCTGATTAAATTACATCAATGTAGAGCTTGATATCAGCATCAGTGTGCTAAAATTTTAGTTTTTCTGCATATCTCAATAAATCAGTATATCATTAAAAAAAAGTTAACCCCATGTCTGTTTGTTTGTTTTTTGTTTTTTTTTTTTAATTCAGATAGCTGCACAGATGGGATGTGCATTGTTGGACTTTGTGTGGGCAGTGCGCTATCATGTTGACCAGTAAGTATAATGCATATTAGTATTTTTGTCGTGTTAATGATGAAGTGACTGTTAATCTGAAGAAGACCCTTGTGGTTATTGACACATTGTAGTGTAGTATTCCTCCCGCTAACCAGGCTTTTACCATTAGCATTACTCACTTAATTGTATTTTTATGGTTGAATCACTTTTGTAGCAATGTGTTTTGTCACTTCGCCATGCTATAAAGTTTTGTTATCTTATTTCACTCTGAGCTGTAGCCTGAAATATGTCTTTGTTTAAGGATGGTGAGACGAGCCGTCCTCTTCGCTGTCTGCTCTGTTTTCCTAAGCATGCCCAGTCAAAACCTGCTCTTGGACCTCAGTGACCAGGTGTTTGAGACCAGAACTTGGCTTGCAGGTAAAAAAAAACAAACAAAATAAAACAAAAAAGACACTTCATCGAACCTGGACATGATTCGATTTTAAGAGATATAAATACGTTTCATTTAAGTCTCTATGTATAAAGTGAAAAGCAGAAAATTTGCTCGAGCTATCAGTTATTAGAGGATGACAATTTCATATTCAATTTATATATAATTTTATATATGAATAAAGCAATAGAGAGGTTTTTTTTACATTACTAATAATAGATAAAACCTAAAACACATGATTCCTGTAAATGGGCTCACACCTGCATAATGTAATACTGTTAGGAATGTCCTTTCAATTACACATATCCATGGGCACTCAAACAAATATAGCACACCCATACACAGCTGTACTGAACATTTCTGGGAAGTAGATGCGGAACCAGGATGTCCTGTTCTACACAGACTGTCCATGACGTGACTGGCTCATCAACAGCTGGATTTTCCTTTTGTGCATAAAATAAGTTTCATATTGCAGAGGGTGAGATGGAACTAAAGTACAAAGGAGTTTCAGTTCTTGAGATGTAGATTGTTTTTGTAACTGCTACTAAAGCTGCTAATAATCCTTTTTGTGTTTTCTTGTATACATAGATGTGGCTGAAGGAGACCCTGATGCAGATTGCCGGAGTCTGGCTGTACAGAGTCTAGTGCTGCTGGATAAGAGCATGAAGAAACAGCTACAAGATCCAGAAGCACTTAGTCTGGAATCTTGATCACAGCATCAATAATAAACAATCAGTTACTTTATTTCTCTGATGTGGGGTGGGCTTTACCATACCTCCACCTACACACTGATCCTCACAGAGCCTGGAGACAAGAGTTTGGAGGCCGATGGAAATGATGTTCTGGATATTTCCTGGCAGAGTGGCTGGCCTGGCGGTACTTGAAGATGCCAAACACTGAAGGATGTCCTTATAGCTCAAGAGCTGCTTGGTGCAGGTGCTGCAGAAATTTTTTTTCATATCCTGAACCACACAGTCAACCAGAGGAAAAGGAGGGCACGTGTCTTCTCACACGTTTCTTAATGTCTTTCTGCATACCTAAATCATGCATAGACACATTTAAAATTTACTGTATGGCTTAGATGAACATATTGTCTATAATTTATGAACAAGATAAATTATTGATTCAATAGAGAATAGGATGCCATTTTTGTCCACCAATAAAATGTACGTTATGAGGATATCCTTTTCAGCCTCTTTCCTGTACTGGCATATCTCTCCGTACTGTGGTTGTTTGTTTGCAAAGGACATCCTGTGAATATTCACATACATTCATAAATAATGGAAATACTACTACTTCCTCTTTTGAAATAAATGAAATGTGTGTGTTTTTATCTGTATGTTCCCAAACAATGAAACATTTTAAAATATGCAGTTGTTTATAGTTTTTATTAACAGTGGCCTTGACTTGCTTACCCTGCCATTCTTTGTGCTATCACTCCCCACTGAATCTTTGTCTTTAAGTGAATAAAGCTGAAAGTAGGTGAGGATATTACCAGTACAGAAGATATTCTTATGATTGATTCTCACTTAGTAGCAAAGAACAGTTCATACAAAACATTCATAAAATTAGAATTCTAATTAGATTTTATTCTAATTTCCCAAATTTCTGGTTAGGACTGACTACAACAAAAATCAAATAATATCCAATGCAGCTTTCTGTCAGATGTGAACTTTTTAGTTGTATTAAGTTTGTAAACGGCTCTGGAGTAATGTAATTTATATGCTAGACCAGATTTTCTTTTTAACTGAGGCTAAATAGCATTCTAAAACATGGCGCAAACTTTGTACAAGCTAGGAATCTTAAATCTGTTGGAAGTTCAAATTAATCTAAAATAACAATCTTCGCTCCTTTGCTTTTTGACAACTAATGAACAAAACCAGGGTCCGGAGCCAGTCAGTTCAGATTTTGTGAAAGTGGAATACCTTTACCAGAAATTGTTCAGCCACTTAATTAGACAAGAAATATATATTACTCGCATCTCAAAAACCGCAAATCAAAGCCATCAATGTAGGATACCTCCTTTCCGACTGATAAAACTCTGCTTATCTGCCTTGAGTATTATATTCAGCCTCAATCTTTCAAATACTCCTTTTACAAGATATTTTCAATGTAAAGTCTTGACGGATAGTTCTGTAACTTTATAACACAGCAGTTGATTTCTGGAAGCCTTTCATCACTTTGGGCTATAAGATTTTTTTTTTTTTTTCCCACACGAAATGTCACATTGTTAAATTCAGGGAATTAGATTTTGATCGGGCTTCTCTGCACCACCTTCGACAGCAGCTCGGCTCCCCTTCGTTGTTTTCCGTGACATCCGCCTCCCGTCCAGCCTCGGAGGTTGTCAGGGGCAACAAGGAGAGACGCTTGAACCTCGCACCGGAGGCGAAGCGGCGACGGCGGCGGACACGGCCGATGGTTTCAGGAGGCTGGAGTTTAAACAGCCAAGTCGACAGTCGCCCGGAGAACACGGCGGTGAGGTGGGTTCTCATAAAATCTAACCAAACGCTTAAATCCTTACTACGGTCGCGGGGGAGGCCGGCCACGAATGCTAACTTTGCCTAGCTTAACTAGCTTAGCTAATGATAGCAGCTAAAGCTAACTTAACCGTGTCTCATATTGAAATAAGATCATATTAATATTGGCTGACAATGCTTACAATCATGGTGAACTTACATCTTCATTCTAATGTAAATTGTTTAGCTCTAACTGTAAGTAGGCAGACGTTATCTAAGACAACTGGCGTTAAAGTGAAATTACACGTTGGGAATCACTGAAGGCTAATCGTGGGTACGATGTAGAGTTAACTAGTTAGTGGTTACCGAGCTTTCACAACACTACAGCCAGACAGCTACAGTAAGTTGGTTACCGAGACGTGAAGCTGCACAACAAATACAGAAACGTGAAGTCAATGACTGTACCGATCAATAACCAGGTGTAATATTAGGTTCCGTTTACCTGGCATCTTTCTACTTCTCTTTCCTTTTTAGAGAGTTGCACTGGGGACATGGCGGTGTATTTTGACCACCGTATTGAGGCCCCTGAAAACAGCGTTGTTCCCTCTCAGCTGACCTGGCATTCGGCTCTTCCTCTGCTGGCTGTGGCCTCAAGCAGTCCCGCCACAGGAGGCAATGTGGACCTCTACCTGCAGCAGGTAAACACTGGGCATTGGGGATGCGCAGTGAAAGGAGACTTTGTATTGTTCACTTTTCGGGAATATTAACAATTACAGCACACATGACAAAGCTTGCATACTTAAAAATCATCCCTGTCCATATGCAGGGAGAGTATGTGGAGAGCTGCCATGTAGAACGCACACTCCAGCCCACAGTACTACAATGGCATCCCACAAAGCCATTATTGGCACTAGGCTGGGAGAATGGAGAGGTAGTATTGCTGACATACCCCTCTGGAGATCAAACTGTCCTTCCCAGCACACATACAGCTTGCATAACACTGCTGGAGTGGAGCTGCTCTGGCAGCCGCTTGGTAACTGGAGATCAGGTGAGTATGTTGAAATTACTGCATACACAGACACTCTGTCATACATATGCATGCCATTTCTACATACTGATGCTTTCATAGCCTGTGGATATGCCGGTTTGCCTGATTGGCATAAATTATAACAATGCATTTTTTGACTACCAACATGGCACATTTGGCTCAAGCCTTAGTGAGGTCATCTAGGCATGAATTGGATCAGTTGTGTACGTGCGCGCAATCTAGACATTGCTAAAACTTACTACACTTCTTCTTGAAGTGCATGAATATATTGTACTTATTTATTGACAGACTGGAGCTCTAGCCATATGGAAGGTCGATGCCAGAGGGAGACTTCAAGGAAACCATCTAGTAAAGCATGAATACAACCAGCCTTTAACTTGCTGCATCTTCAGACCTGCCTCACCTGGCGAGTGAGTAGTTTGTTATTCTTCTTTTTAGCAGTACACTTATTTTGAAAACACTGTGATAACAATCATGTTGTCTTGTTCTGAATGCCGTTGTGCTGATAGTGGGACCTAATTCTTGTTACAGTGATGTGGCAATGCTAGCACGGGCATCAGTGAGTGGAGATGAGAGTGCTCTGGACATGTTCAGCTGGAAGGGAGCACCTCTCAAGATGGGCCCACAGGAAGGACTTGCGTTCTATGTCAGCACTGCAGATGGTAAGATTTTGCTTTTGTTTTGGGTTCTGTATATCTGTATTTTTCTGTATTTAAATTGTTTTTTGCATGTGTGTATATGTTTTGCTTGTTACTCTCTTGCAGTGCTATGATCCTCCGCAGGCTGAGCAGTTAAAAAAAAAAATGGGTGTGTGTGTGTGGGGGGTTGTTTCCAAAATAGTATTGGCCAATTGGAATCTAGTGTGTCCAGGCAAAATCTTACAGCCTAAGGAAAAAACATTTAATTTGGACTTAAATTTTATATGTTAATCCATATTGAAACATATTAATCTCATTTGCTGTCCTCAATGCAAAGTCTCACCTATAACATTCATTTTTGCAGTTCAACAGAATTGATTTTCTTTTGTTAAAGTGTATTTTAAGAAAAAAATATCATAAGCATGTCAAAATGTTTGATTTTTAACTTTATTAAGTAGTTGTCACATAAAACCTGTAAGAATCTCCATAAAGAGTTCTTAAAAGCAGCAATTCATTTTTAGCAGGAAAGTATTGCTATTGATCTAAAAGCCTATCACATTTCTGAAAAACATCAGTATTTTATGCTATGATGCAGTTGATATCTTTTTTTTTCAGTTTAATTTAATTTTTAATCTTTAACCCTTTGTCTCTTATATAAAGGTAAGGTCCACAGTGTGGATGAGCATTGTAAGACAAGCACACTTCTCAGTGTGGAGGGTGCAATCAAGAAACTGTTCTACCTTGAGAAGAGAGAGGCCCTCGCTGTTATCACCGAGACCCTGATGCTGTCACAATACACTCTGGGACCTGAGGGAGGAGCCCAGGAATTCATGAAGGTATACTAAGAACATCGAAGATGTAATTTCTTGTAATTCTGTTTAAAACCATAATATTTTGAATGGGTTGTGTTTGTATGTGTAAATTGGTATAAAATACTAGTGAAAGGAATTGAATACTCTACATCAAATTTTGTTTATGAAGGCCATCAGGAAAAAATAAAGCATTGAGTAAAAGCTTAATCAGGACATTCCCTCTAGATTTATTTGATAATATAGATTATACAGAAAGTTTATCAGTAAAATCAACATTGATGCAATGATCTATGCTATGAATACTTTTTTTAGTTCATACTATATATACTTATATATAATGTTCTGATACACAATTCAGTTTTTGAAATTATTTTTTTCATGATAGGTGAAGTTGAGCAGCAAGACTGGCCAGAATGTAGACATTGTCTGGACAGATAACAGCTTCCTCATCACGGCTGCAGGGGAACAGGTTATCAGGTCAGTATACACACTGTGTTTACACACATCCACACCGATTTTCAACCTGAATAATATTCTACTTGCCTGTTTTCATAGGCTGTGGGACCTGGAGCGAGATGACAACTGTGTTTTGTCACTGGACGAGACTCTGGGGTTTGAGAGAGGGGAGATAATCAACAGTGTCACATACTGTGCAGGAAAAGGTACTGCAAAATATTGTTGGATAGTTTAAAATGTACAGTATCCTGCATCCCTATGGATCTGGTAGTTTCCAGATGCTTAATTTCACTGCATTCTCAAATCTTGAGTAGACTGATTACACATACCATGGTGTTACTTGTGGATGGAGGCTTGTTTCAAACCTCAAAAACCCTCATTGCCTTTGTATAACATTACGGCCTCCTTCAGAAATCCTGGCAGCTGGCACCAGCCATGGGCGCATAGCAATGTGGAGGATGGTGGCGCAGCCAGCCTCTGGCAAAGGTGACACTAAGGCCCGGTGGAAGTTACAAACACCCACTGAAATAGAGGGAAATGTTACTCAGCTACAGGTAATGTCTGGAGCAGCATTTATACACAACTACTCCATAATTTATCAATTGAATATCAGTCTCACAACATGAATATTACAGTGCTGTTCTTAACAACATATGTATAGTATTCAGCTGGGAGTGTTCACCCAGATCTTTCATTTCAGTGGGGCTCCAGCCTGAATCTGCTGGCAGCCAACAACTCGAAAACAGTGCTGATCCTGTGTGAGCATGTGATGTCAGCCCACTTCAGCCAGCAGGTGGCAGCAGTACAGCTTACACCAAGCCAGCTCAGCATCACTCAGTTCACCACGGGAGTGAACCTTGCTCTGCAGTCTGACATACACATCAAGGGAGTGTGTGTGACAAAGGCAAGTATGGAGGGGAAAAGTATAATTGATCTCGACAAAGGTTTGCTCATGAAAACAAATAAAAACTGATACCAATATTATGGTGACTGCTTTTGTGTTTTCATACCAACAGGACTCAGTGACAGTGTGGAGTGGCAAGAAGGTCACTGTTTATGAGCTTTCAGGGACAGTTCTACGCAATACAGGTATAACACTCACCAGACCAACAGTTTTTACTAGTGTGACACAGGAGAAACTGTCCTGATTTCCCTGTCCTTCATCTCACCCTTCCTTTGTCAACTCACCCTTTTACTTTCCATTTTTCTTCTTTCTCTACCTCCTTTCTTGCTGATTTCTAGGATCATTTCCTTGTGACTCACATGTAGTAGCTGTACATGATGAAAACCTCTACACTGTGGAACCCAACAGGGTACAGATCCGCACTCCACAGGTCTGTTTTCCCAAACTTGGACTCTGCTATCCAGTATTCTTATAAACACTGAGTTGCGACAGAGAGATCTTTGTTTCTGCCTGTTGAAAAGGCCCCTCGAAAACAATTGTTTTAGTGCTGACTTAGAAGTGATTTTAAAAGAGTACAAACACATGCAAGTATCTGTCACCATGAATTTGGATTTTTGTTAAACAGTTATTTCTCTTTTTCTCTAGGGTACTGTGAAACAACTGCTAAATTTCTCGAAGGCAGAGGGCAACCCTGTGCTACTAAGTGTGTGCCAGTCTTACCTGGTTGTGGGCACGGACACAGCGCACATTAGAGTATTTGACCTCTCCCGAAGGTAGAATGTTAATGTGGATGACTGTATCATATCCTTCCGCTACAAAACTATTATAAAGAATGCTAGCTAACTTCCATGTATTGTAAACTGCTCTTCATAAACATTTTCTCCGTTTGGCATTGTTGGACAAGAAATTACTCAATGTCACTGTATGTCTTTATAGAGATGCCAAAGCTCACTGCAGTGCTAAAAACCTGGCTGACCAGATAGCCAATCTTGGTGCCCTGAGGTCAGTCAAGAGCAATGCCAATGGCAGCCAAGTCAGCATTCTTATCTCTCAGGTGAATGGACAATATACAATGGTCACACCCTACTTTCTTAACGTTGGTTTTTGAGAGACATCAGTAGTATTTTGAATTGGCACCACCAGTATTTTATGCTTATTTTCAGAATCTTAAAATGGCACAATTTCATGTAAATATTTTTCTTAAATTATCTAAATATAACTCTTTCCTCTTAGGTTAATGGCCGACCTGATCACAAAGTCTACTTTTATGATGTTGAAATGGATACTGTGACGCATTTCGACTTCTTCATTGGCAGACCATCTAGTGGTATCACTCATCCTGAAGACAGTGAAAGGTAACTGAAGATGCTATTGTCTGTATGTCCTTGTTATTCCCATGCTGAATTTTCTCCTCTGTTTTTTTGTTTATATTCTATGTGTCCTATCTGTGTCTCAGGCAGCGGTTTCAGGGGATGGAGCTCAGTGGTCGGTGCCCTGTATCTCATTTTTGGGATGAGAGTGAACCTCGTCTTTTTGTATGTGAGACGGTGCCGATCAGCTCTGAATCATCATCAACGAGTTACTTGGATATGGTAAATGCTGCTGGTAGCTTCTATGTCCACTGGGACCACCTGTGCTAAAAAAATACAATCTCCTGCTGCTATGCAACCCTTTTGGGTAAAAATGAGAACCAAGAGGCATATATATTATTGGTTCAGTAATCTGTCTCAAATGAGCAGTCAGAATGTGCTTACTTGTTATATGATTTTAATAAATCTGAGGTAAATGTAAGGTAGCTTGACAGTTTTTTTCCTTCCTTATGTTTAGGTGGATGTGTCAGTGGTCACACTCTTCTGCACACAGGAGCATGGGCTACTGCTACAGGACTGCTATCCCAAACCTGCAGGACTGCAGGCCCTTCTTGCTCTGGATATACCTTACTATTATTTCAGCTGCAAGGTGAGTATGGAAAACACTGTTCTGCATACACGTTGTCTCTTAAGTGGGGGGTTTCTTTTACAGAATGTGGGATTTCTCTTTGCTAAGTGGTAGGATAGCTGTTTCACATCTTGATTTTTCTCAAACATATTCCTTTTGTTTTTATTTGCACCAACCACTATTCTTATGTGTTTGGTCTAACACACCCCAGCTATTATTTTGGAGGGGTGGTGTCTTTCGACCAGAAGTGAGTATCTGTCCCCTATAGTCTGTTCAAAAATCTTGAGTTTCCTGACTCTCAACTTCCACTAGCTGTGAATGTTTATGCCTTGTGTTGTGTTGAAGCACAAATGAAAATAATGGCTCCCTGAGATCAGAAGCACAAGAGCATCCCTGAAATATCTAGAGCTCACTAATCTGTGTTCAGTTCCTAAGGCTTGTCTTGATGTATATTTTTGGTCTGTGATGCTTTCTTAATGTTTGGTTTCCTCGTGTTGTACCTGTTTCCCGATGCCCACATTTTTGTTTTATTATTGTAATCCCACAACACTCTTCATTTATTACTAGCTCTGAATCACATGGCTAATCATATTGACATCATGATGCCCTCACCCTCCTCACAGCCTGGTGAGGGGGATCCAGCCTTAACAGAGGTTTCAACCACAGCATCAGCACCTCCACACCAGACACAGCCATCAAGAGGGGCATCTACCCAGTTCCCCCCTATGGTGTCGAGGCGAGCTCTCAGGGACTTTGTGGGCCTGGAGAACTGTGAGAAGGCAACCCGCGATGCCATGCTCAACTTCAGCTTCTACCTGACCATAGGTGATATGGATGAAGCCTTCAAGTCTATCAAGCTCATCAAAAGGTAGGGTGTCTATATGTGCATGTCATTATTGCATGTGTGAACTCGGTGGTGTATGCAAAGAGTCAGAGATATGTAGGATGGCATGCCCACTGTGGGTACATCGCCATGTCATCACATCCTCCAACAGTCCTTTCAACAGGGGCTCTAGTTCAAAGCCAAGTAACAGCCTCAGGGAAAGCATTGTTACTATAGCCTTGACTCTTATAAGAATGCTCTTCAATGGTTTGCAGTGGGAGAGCTATAACAAATTGCTTTCGACTTGTGTTCAGAATAGGGCATTGTTGGCTCTTGCTTTTCTTCACACCTCAATTCACTCAGCACCTTCAACTGCTGAGGTCAAAGTACCACAATAGTTCTGTAACCTTAACTTTGATATGCTTTCTTGAAGTCTGAGTTTTGTCTTATCTCCAAGCAATAATAATATTTAAATCAGGCACATAGCAGGTGAGTGAAGAATGATGCCACACCAATGTATCTGATTCAGATACATTCGTGTGGCTATTAATTTTTAAATACTTTGTATGCTTCATTTAATAATATGTAAGTCTAAACTGTTTGTTATACCATGATGCTTTGATAAAATTTGATCTAATGAAGCCAAACTTTTATTTTTGGATGTAAGTACATGAAATAGATTTTTAAACACAGGACATGATTAAGAACTTTTTCTGTGCCTGTGCTGAGGGAAGGAACTGTGTATATATGTGACTGTTTCTGTTGGTGTACGGGTGTGTGCTAAGGGGATGTACTTTTCTAAACACATTGCAACTCACACACATGAGGTCCCCTTGCCAATTTGGTCCACAAGGAGTGTCCTCTCTATTCTTGCAAACATTGAATCAGGTCACTAAAAGGATGTACGTGTCCATTCCTGTATGTGAGTATGTGTGTCATAGGGAAACATATAAGTGATTTCATCAAAGATGTGATATCTTAGCAGAATACGTGATTCAGGGCACGCGGTCTGAAATCTGCTGTAGTATTGCTTTCGCACATACAAAAATTACTCAGAGGGGAAAATAACATAAAAACAAACAAATGGGAAAATAGCATATCCCACTGGCCGGATATTCCAAAGAGTTTAATAGGCCTGATGACAGCTTTACTAAGTTCCTCATTGATAGCTATTTTTACTGCTGCTACACTTTTGTTGTTTGTTTTTTTGAAAGATTGGTATTGTGTTTGATTCCCGCATATTTCCACCCACAGGGATATACATTTCCTGCAGCATTAACCTGAATCTTCTGAGATTTCTCTCTATGGTGAAGATCTTTGAAGTTTTAATGCTTAAGTATGAGACTGGTTGGTGATCCAAAAGTCACTTTCATCAAGTACATATATTTGACATCATATAATAAAATATCTGTGGAGACCCTAGAGATAATACACTCATTTCACCCATGTACATTAAAGGGTCAGTTAACTCAAATCTCAGATGTATAGGTGAGCTATGTGTTTGTGTGAACAATAAAATCCACTCCCTCATACTAATGATGAAACCTAGGAGTGTCGGGGATTCTATATCAGAAGAGCCTTTGGAGCCCATTTTCTGTCTATCAATGGGATTTTAATCAGCCTTGTCAGAAGTTCTGAATAAAGCAAAAATAATTCACAAAAGTTTCAATTCACTCTGTCCAAATAAGATATTTTCAATGTGAAAGGACATCTGCCTCCCAAAGCACCATGTCAGATACAGGTCGGAATGTCTTTATTCAGTCCAGACTGTGCTACTTCCTCTCATTCATGTTGTCCTTGACATTAGGTGACATGTTGCATGGATATCTGGCCAAATAAATGCAAGCCTTCTCTTACTGTCTTTAGGCCATTGCATTTGGTATTTAAATGCAAAATTCCCCTTTTCATCAGGAACTAAAACACCCAATAATGTGTTCAGGATAAAGTGAAGACTGATTTGTGACATTGTAGACATCATAATTGGCTGTGGTTCATGTAACCATCATGCTCTCAGTTCATGCTGTTTGTCAGTGTAAAGTATGTAATTCAATGCATAAGACCATTACAGCTTTTCTCCATTGTTGGTCTGTCAAAGAAACAAGTAACATCATTCATTCATGATCAAAATATAGTTATATGTATCTTTACAGAAGACAGTCATAGTATTTGTATCATCTTTCACTCGGCATGTTGGGGTCAGTTTACTTTTAATGATGGCAGTATTTAAAAATATTTTTCAGCTCTTTCACTGATAATTAATTTACAGAAGGGTGTGTTTGGAGTGGCATCGCTTAGATGTAACACTAAAATATGTGACACTAGCCATAGTCCTTTGTTTCTTTAGGTTCAATAGCTGTCACACACTACAGTTAAAGCAATATACAATATGTGCAGCCCTTTTCCTATTATTTCATATTCTTTAGACTGTATGTTTTAACTCTAAACTAATAACTAATACTATGAAATGACTGTTCATATGCACTCTTACCAGATTTTGAGGTTTAAGCATGGAGATTCACTGAGAACACATATCTGTGATTAGATATGTGAAAAAATAGCTAAATGAAGTTCTGTATCGTCAATTTTCAGGTGTAGTGTTGGAGACCAAAACAGCACCAGCAACAACCACTGTGTTTGAATATTTACCATTAAATTTATTGAATTTAAATGATATATTATTTTTCTAATGTGCCCCTATGTTTGGCATTGTGGGTGACCCACAGATAGCCTGGAGTTCTTTGCAGAAGTATGATATGGTCAAAATAATACTAGTAATGATAACAATGTTCTTTAGACAACTATATTATATTAATTTAAGAATACAGTATGTACCACAAGCGAGCAGAGTTTCATATGGAAAGCGTTATGAAGAATTATGTGTAAATCATTTCAAATTGCAGTACATCGCCAAAACATTTTTTCCGTCAATTTAACAAATACTGCTTAAAAACTCCAAATCAGTTCGCATACAGTAACTGGCAAATCATTTGTCTTTTTTATTTTCCTTTTTTTCAAGAGGAAAAAAAATTATGTTGCCGCGACTCAGAGATAGAATGTCCCCTGATGTCTTTGAGAAGGTACATGTTCATTTGATCAAAGTATCACCTTTCATTGGCTGTTTTTAAATAAAATATCGCAGCTGATTCGGGTAAGCCCAATCGAAATGTTTGTTGAGGTTGACAGACTCTTCCGCCTTTTTTCTTGTTAGTTTAGCTACGTACTTGCAACATATATCATTAACATTAAGGAATTAAAATTTAATAAACTTTAAAAGGATGAAAAAATATGAGGTATTCTGGTATTATATTTTCAACATCTTTCATAATTTCCAATTTATAATTATGTAGGAGGCAATTTAATAAGTGCACATATAACAAAATAGGTCAAGTTCCAGCTTGATCTTTTCATAAGAAGAATGTTACATATAAGACAGTCCTAGTCCAGATTCCATGTTCAGCTATCAATTTTGCTCATCCATGCATGAATAAATGAAACATCATACAGAATTTGAATTTGTCTTGAAGTTTAGGGCTGCTTTTATACTTTAATTTTAAATCTCAGATCTGGGACATTTGTCCACTAGGCAACAAAATAATTCTGATATCTTTGTTTATGATGGGAGGAGTTGTGTGATATAGAGTATTACGATTGCAGGTACATGTTAGTCCAGCCATTGTAGAGCCACAGGAATTTCTCCTTCTCTTGAGGGTCAAATTTGAGGCACCAGCTGGCATAAACATAGTGGATAGTTGAGTGCACAGTCTTGTCAGTGCAGTCTATTGCTCCGTATGGTTGCTTGTGAGGTCACATGGCTCAACAAGGCGACTCCACGTAGTCGTTGTCTAGGCGTGGGTGGAAAGATGATGCCAGTGAGCGACTGATTATTATAACTCGAGGTGCAAGGCAGTCATCACGGCGATGTAAAATGTTCCAGATAAGCATGGCTGCAGCCATAGTGGCTAGCAAGCAGGCTGCTATTTCCAAGTAGCAGGAGTAGGACAGGTGTGTGTAGGGCCCAATCTTGTAGAAGGTCACAAGTCCAATCACCAGCACAAAACCTGTACAGGAGCACAGACAGACAAGACCTTAATCAGTAAAAATGAAATGCCATTCTCATTTAGCAAGATTTCAATTGAATATATTTAATGCACATGTAACTTTTTTTGGGTTCTCTGATTGCTATGCTGTTTAAGTAGTGTCATGGTTCACATTTAAACAAATAGACGGTATCATGTCTTATATTATTACAGTTACTAGGAGCTACCAAGAGTGTACTGTTACTGGATAATGAAAAAAAATTCATGATTAATAATTTCAGTTCTGCTGACGTGATCAAGATGTATGCATGCATCAAGATAGGCTAACATCAGGATGCTGATATAACCATCTTACATTAGAGTGTTAGAATGTTAACCTTTGCCATTTATCAGTGAACATGAAGAAATTGTCATTAGTTTGGTCATAAACTGAAGTACTAGACAAATTAAATCTTTGACTTAATTGTGGCACTAGGTGAAAAGATAAATCACCAGCGTTATTACGATTCCTCCTAAGAGTAACATGAATGTCTCTACCAAATTTAATGACAGTCCATCCAACATTTATTTAGACATCTTAGTCAAAGAAAAAGATTGTGAACTTTGTGGTGATGGTAGATGAAAAGTCAGGGGACTGCCAAAGTCCATAGGACTTATCCTCGGGGGATCAGAATTTACAAATATCACGGCATTCCATTTAATTAAAAAAAAGTGGTTGCCAAACCAACAGACTGACATTACAATTCTTGGTGCCAAAAACTGATCAGAAAAGTAAATGTTCCTGAGGCAGAGTGCAGAGAAAAATGTTCAAAAAGAAAGTTTTCTGTTCTGCAGTTAATTATGTATTTTACTATTTCAAGTTCAGCATTTCTTGGATATTTCTTGGAAAGTTTAAAAGTGCAGTAATTTAAAAGAATATCTGACAAATATTCCTAAAGTATACCTAAAGTGGCTTTTTGAAATTATAGCCTTGTATTTCACAGTTCAACAGGAGCTCTGTGTGGGGCCTTTGAATTTTGAAAATCTGTTTCCTCCTAGGAAGAACTTCTAAGATCTCAAGATCAAAGTTCTCAATAGTGTAAAAATATCAGAGCATGAATATATGCACTGAAAAGCCTTTGAGAACCTGATTTCTTTGATTCACAATAGTTTAACTCACGCTATGAGGAACTCCTGTTTGCATGCGAAGGTAAAATTCTTCAATTCCATGCTGTTTCTTTGATCTTTACTTTGTTTTATCGAAATTATTACGGTCTCCATAGCCACACCTTTCCTCATACTTTATTAGATGTGTTGATGAAAGTCCACATAGATCAATGCCATTCAAGTATCCCTCTGTCAATTCCTCATTTACTACTTTCAGGGGTAGTCTGGAGCCATTCAGTGGTCCAACAATAATATGTGCCTATAAAAATAAAGTATAAATAAAAGGGACCAAAAATAATCACTGGAAATAGCAATGTTGGTGCTTTAGGATATGAATCAGTCCATTTCCTGAAGCAGTCAACGGCATCAAGGAGGGGGGGCACATTTATTTTTCTCTCTACCTCTACAGTAAGATGGCTGTCATTGTTTTAAGTGAGGATGTGAACAATTGTATCTGTGTATCATTGTGTGACTACCACCGTGTGTACACATAAGAATGCAACTGTTTGCTTGATCTGTTCATGTTTAACCTATCTGGCTCCTTATCCAAGAAAATGAATAATCTCCTGTTCAGGTTCCAGCCAGGGTGGGCTGTGTGAACCTCTTTTCTGGCACAGACTTATCTCCCAAACTTCCTTCCCCTTTTTCCTCTTTCCATCCTTCCTTCCTTCCCACCTCTCCACACCCTAAGTTTCGAGGTTAATACATTTGGTGGACATTTGACATGATCTGTTAAAGAGAAATCTAAACAAGTCTTATCTAAAGGCCAGGTCTTGGAAATTCATTTAGATGGTTTGTTTTCCTTACAGTTTCCTTACTAATGTCTTGGTTTATTCTTAAAGGGCACAAAATTGATTAGAATGAATAGCCTGTCTCGCTATCTCGCTCCAACCTGTATCACTCCCTTATTACCAGGAATTTCTCTGGCTCCAGACTTCAGTAGAAACTCTTGACTCTTTCTGATCCAGATGTAACAGATTGGAATTGAGCCTCACATTTGCAGCATACTGTGTCTTGGAGCCATGTGACCTGTAGTTATGACTTCTGACATATTAGGGCTGCGTCCATTCAGAAAACACATTCCGGAGTTGTCTCCAGGGGCAAAATGGCCAATATTGTGTTTTCAGACTGAACCTGCCAACACTGCTGAGATATCACTGAATGGAACTGGATATTGTTATTTCACACTCTGCTTGCAATAGCCGAGCATTTTGGCACGTCTGAAAATGAAAACATTCCTTAGAAAGAGGGTGATGGATAAAAATATCTCCATTCATTCAGAGCTGAAGCTCATTCACTGACTCCGTGGGGCATTACTGAATGGTAGAGAACAGTAACAATATCTGTATTCAGTAAATGATACTCTTTTACTTCAATATGAATTTGGTAAAGGAAAGCAAATATTTGCTTTCTTTGAATCCTTCATTTTACCAAACCAACAATTATTTTGTTATAGATCATTCTGACAATTGTTTTTCCATCTGACCAGTTGTTTAAGTAGTGAAAAAAAGCCATTCTTGCAGCCCAAGATGATTTATTCATATTGTTTGTTTTGGCCACCTTAAAACCCTGACAGTATTCAGTTTTCTATCAGACAAAGACAAAGAGGGGCTATGAGACAAAGAAAAAGCAAATGTTCAAATTGAGAAGTTAGAACTAGGTACTATCTGGCCTTTCCTTTTCCCCCTCTTGGGATGTGGCTCCAGAAATGGCAATGTCCCTCTCTTGGTCAGTTGGTTTTTCCAGTACTTTGGCGGGGACTGAAACTGAAACTGATTGCAGTAAAATTTGGTACAGATATCCACGGTTCCACACTGTATCCTAATGACTTTGATTTGCTAACAACTATTGCATGGATATCCATCAGATTTGGATGATTTCCAATAACTTTTGTGAGCCCTTAACTTTTTACCTAGTGCCAGATCAAGTAAAAATTTTGATTTACCCAATACTTTGGGTAAATAACTAACTGGGTAAAAAACTAACGACACTGATTTTGTGTATAGTGCTAATTAGCAATTTTAACATGGTAACATTGCTAAGATGATGAACATGGTAACAAATTACCTGCTTAATATCAGCATGCTAGCATTACCATTGTTAATATTAGCATGTTAGCATACTGAGGTTAGCATTTGGCTGAAAGCAATAGCATTGGTGTAAACTCTGTCTTGTTCATTCTGATTTGTCCATTGCTCCATTTTATGATCAGATACCCACAAAAATAATGACAATCCATCATCATCACCTGTGCTTTGTGTTAGTGCTAATTAGCAAAAGTTAGCATGCTAAGCTAAGATGGTTGACTCTGGTGAGCATTCCTAAACATCAATATGTTAATATTGTCACTGTGTGCATATTAGTTTGCTGACAAAAAATTAGCTCAAAGCACCACTCTAGTTAGTCCATGAGCTAACTCCAACCACTGATAAAGACTGTGTTATATAGTTGAAGTTCTAGAAAAAACTAGTAAGAACCTTGATTTGGGAATATTTTGTGAAACTGTTCTTACTTAGGTCCATATTTTATTATTTATTATCCATATTATTTATTATCCATATTTTATTAAAACTTTTCTAAGGAATATAGAAACCACATCAAAGAGAACGATTTTTTTTTTCCCTATGATACTCAAATTATAAATAAGGTCGGATTGCAAATCATGTCCATTTTACGCTTTATTAAAATTTTTCTGAGTATTTTTTTTTTTTGGTTTTGAACATCCCATCTGACAGGATACATGTCATTTTGTTATTAGCTCTTTTGTCGGTATTGTCTGATACTGGAAAATACTGTGAAGTTGGGTGGGTCTCCAACCTCTCACCAAGGTCTTTAGATAAAAGCCCTCATCCCTGCTGCAAGGCGTGCCGAAGACACTAACGATAAAGAGGAGGTTCTTTATTTGCCGCTGCTCTTGGACTTTTTGTAAACACAGACATAAAAGCTAAGCCAGCTTATCTAGATAGAGGCAATTCCCATCCTGCTGTCATGTGTACCACAGGAGATTTCTGTACCAAAACACACTATAAACACACAATCAAAACACACACACTGACGTACACATAAATGCATGCGCATAATCCCTCTTGCCAGTGCAGACACAAACACACGGCCCCTGTCGAAACTGTCTTTCCCGTCCATTCCCCCCCTCCCTTCTTTTTCCTTCTTCAGCTTGGAGTTTTGCATAACAGGTAGTCACAGACATTTCCTCGTCCTGAGCAGGGATATCCTGGCGCCTGACAGTCGCTCCCTGGCTCGCTGCAGCTCTGGCCCATGGATTCTGGACTGGGACTATATTTAGACCCTGAACAGACCCCCTTCATTCCGCTCTGCCACAATGATACCAAGTGGTCTAGCGACCACTGCACACAGCACAACACACTTCCTCAACAGGGGCGCTGGGACAGGCCATGCCAGCCAATTCTTAAAGTGGCACAGTGGGATGGATGGATAGATATGTGCTAGATGTAGAGGAGGGGTTTTGTTATGATTACTGCATTAAGTTATGTCCCACAAGAATGGCACCCTTTCAGATTTCTAGTTAACTAGTTTTTCCCTCAGTCTGGCTGCTCTCTTAGTATATTTGTTTTTTATACCCTGTTTTTAAATAAAATAAAATCTAACAGTGTGCTTTTGTCATGAAGTAAATAGTTTTGTATTTTACTTATACCTGAAAGTTTTTAGTGTCTTCTTGCAAAATTTGACCTCAGCAGCTGATCTTCAGCACTTGAGAGTCAGCCAGTCTAGCTCCCTGTGGGATTTTTTTTTCCCTCTCCTTTTTGCAGTCTACCCAAGAGCATGTGAACTTTGCTCTGCAGCATCTAGATTTCTCTTGTTCAAATTGATATAATGTGTATATTTTAGCCGCAAGGAAACTTGGAATCTTCATCAGAAAAACTCCTTCTCTGATACTTGTCTTCCTGCTGATGCAAGGCAATTCAAACAAACAAGCTGTAGGAACACTGGTACTCACTGGCTAGCTGGAAGAGTGCAGCGATGGCCTCTTCCCACCACTGTGATTCTTGCGTGATGAAAGGCAGCTCCATCAGGCCTAGAAGGAAAATCAGCTGACCAGCAGTCAGGGCCACGGTCGCCATCAGGTTACAAGCTCGCATCATGTCAAACTGCACTTGAGGGACCAGAGAAAGAGTTGTGTCATATTTCCTGCTATATGATCTAAATTCATTTACAACACTTTCTATAGTATACATTAGTAGAAAGGTGACACAGGTGATACACATGATAACAATTTTATCATGAGCCACATCTTTGGTTGACCAGGCAGTGCTGGCCATTGTGCCCAGTAAGGTTTGTGAGTAGATGTTCAGCATTTCCCAGACTTGTTCTTGAATGGGAATCTTTTTGTGGAGCTTAATTAAGTAGAGCACATAAACCCCTCACAATACTTACCCTGCTTTTAAAGTTCATCCAGACTAAAATTTTACTTGGCTTTCAAACAGTACTTATTAAATTCTTGACTTGGTGTGATGTTTATACTAATACAAAATAATTTTTAAGTGCTATAGACATAGAATTGATTTGTGGACGTACACAATTCAGTGACTTCAGAGTTTTAGTTTTGATATATAATTAATGCACTCTGACCCCCGAATCAATTGCATTAACAACCTGCAGAAACAAAAAATACTGCAAAACAACAAAAATACCCACAACATGACACCAGGCACAGAACTACCCCTAGTACTGCCATTGTTTCTACTGATACTACTACATCTTGGACATACTGATCAATAAGACAGCGAGTCTGATGAGAAAAAGATAAGCCGCTTTGAAGTTTGCCGAAATTCAATTTATTTTGGAAAGCTGACATATGACATCAAATCAAATATGAATTAGAGTAAAAACTTACATTTGACAGTGCTGCGGGACTCTTGGTAGCCTGCATACTCAGAGCCCCATCCAAGGCTTTCACACTGCCTCTGTGTCCCTTGCCCCCTTCTCCCAGCCTGGAGGTCATCACGGGCCCTTTCCCCACCAATGGGGCACATCCTCCATAGTCCCACACTCCGCTTCCGTCCGTCCTCCAGGGCTTGCAGGACCCAGCTTGGGGTGAATGCTGCAACATTGTTTAGGACCAGGGACAGCAGGGCTACTGCCACCGCCGCTGCCACCAGCCTCTGCACGGCCATGCGATGCCCGCCACCCGCCACCTCGCCCCCTCCCTCTTGTCCCTCCTCCGGACCCTGTTCCTCCACAGTGTCCTGTCCGCTCCCGTGCCTCTCCTCTCGGACAGTAGCACCAGCAGTGCCCTGGGCCCCCTGGCTCCCCTCCTCCACCTCCTCCACCACCACCACCACCACCTCCTTCAGCTGTTAGCTTGTGCTTTCCCAGCTCACACAGAGGTGGTTTTGGCAAGAGTGTTTTCTTGAGGCTTAGCTAACGAACATCACCATTCATTCTCATTCAGGAGTTTGTTGACGTTGCAGCAGATTCTCAGCCCTCTTCCTCAGACAGCAGTGCGGGTACGTGGGGATTAATCCAACTGGCACCTAGGTCCATTCCAATGGCTCTTGCTGGCTGCAGCTTGACTCTTGGATCTCGCTTCTTGCTTAGTTTTCTCCCTGTTTTTCTCTTTGTTCTTTACCTTCTCCTTTCTCTTCAGTTCTTTGCTTATTGCACTGCTCACACTTCTGCAAGTGCAACCGGCTTCTTTGTGTAGGATATTAGATTGTTTCTCTTCTCTCTTTCTCTCCAGTCACTTCACATTGTTTTTGGAAGAGCAATGATGCATAGTAAGCGCAGATTTTCCGGACAGTGTTGCGCGGAGCTGACTTGTTGGTGGCTTTCTTCAAGCTTACAAAGACCGTCTCTCTACTAGAAGAGCTCCCACTGCCTGACTGGAACAAGAAGTCCTCTAGCCCACCTCCCTTTGCTTCTTTCTCTCTTTCTCCCTCTCTCTCTCGCTCACTATTTCTCTGCTAATCCTTGGGGTCAGAGTTGAAATGTGGGGGAGTTGCTGTTCGTCATAGTCCAAGACATCAGTTCCCAAAAGTAGCAAGCTTTAAACAGACAGCCCCCTCCTTCATGATCACTTTAAATGTGTGTGTGACTGTGTCAGTGTATTTGTGTGAGAGAATGTCCAAAAGACCCTGTTAGACGTCACTGTTGTGTATTCTTTTGTCTGAAGCCCAGGGGGCGTTCGCTAAAGTTCTCTCTCTCGTGCGCAACAAACATATTGGCCACCGCAGTCGGCCAGCAACAGGATGTGTTTCCTGAGAGGAAAAGAGGATGCGAAGAGGGGCCAAATGTAGACTTGTTCCTTCTCTTGTCTTTCCTTTTCTGGCTCTCTAGATCTTGCCGCTTTGTGTGCAGTGGGCTCAACTCTACTGAGTTTTTTTTTAAGTATCTTACTTTTCATTCTCAGGGTTGATTTTCTATGACCATATACAGCAAGATTTTGGCTGACACTTACAACTCTTGCTTTCTTTTACTTCACTTGGCCTCCGTTCCCCCTCTTAAAAGCAGGGCCCCTAAAGATTTGGGGTATTTCCTGTTGCCTAACTTTAATAAACAACCCACATCTGTATCAGCTAAAGCAAGGAGGTGGGAGGGGACACAAATAGAGACCAGATGGCTGTGGAATCTTAAATTTGGAAATGAAGCTATGAAAAGGGAGTAGAGGGTTGATTTACGTCAGCAGGATGAAAAGAAAAAAAAGACATAGACAGAGAAAAGCACTCCACTTGTTTGAGTTAAAGTCCTGCACATATTGTTGTATGGTTAATGCTTGTATCAGTGTTTCTATACAGGGAATTTGTTTTAATTTGTTATAATCATGAGTAATGTTGAAATAATACTACAGTACTTGAGGTTTTCTCAGTAATACACAAGGGTATATACAATATACATACTTGCTTCAGGACTATCGCCATTTTTACATGCATACTAAGGGATTTGGGTCTAAAATAAAACCATTAAACTAAACTAAACTAAACATAAATGTTTTGAAAGTTATTCTAGCAAATGGCAACATTGTATTTTTTTTTTCCAAAAAGAAACTTACTGAGATGTACATAGTACATATACAACTGTTTTCACTGTTGAAGAATAAAAGGCTAGTAAAGTCAACCACATATCACCCTTGCAAACAAGCGATTTCTCTTTTCTCCTTTCTCTAGTAAAGCGGTATGGGAAAACATGGCACGGATGTGTGTGAAAACGTGCCGGTTGGATGTGGCACACGTATGCCTTGGGAATATGGGAAATGCCAGGGCAGCAAAAGCACTGAAGGAGGCAGAGGCTGAGCCTGAACTAGAAGCCCAAGTGGCGATGTTGGCCATTCAGCTTGGCATGCTGGTAAGATATTCAAGGGTTAGAGTGTAAGGGACTGGTGGTACATGCGGCGCTCACAAACAGGCCAATAGAGTTGCTTGTGCACATTTATCCATGCCCCATTAATGAACTACAGCTAAAAAAAAAGAAAAGTAGAAATTTGTGTTCCCTTTTTTTGTATATAACTTGACTTTCAACTTTTCATTTTCAAATTGGGAAAAAATTACCGAGAAGTGACCTGTAAAAACATATACTCAAATGCAGAGAGAATGGATAAAATAATATGGCATCGGAAAAAAGACTGGAGTCAGTAAAATTCATCTACAGTATATTTTTTCTGTTCTTCAAAATTAAATGCTAGTCTAACATAACGCCACATCCTTTGGATACAAATAACATATCCTCTTTTTAGGTCTAAGCATTTCACCCCACAAAGACCATGGGACTTTCCAGACCAAAAGCATTTATCTTTCCATCATCTTTTCCTGTCTTCCAACAGGAAGATGCAGAAAAGTTGTACAAGTGCTGTCAACGCTATGACCTGCTGAACAATTTCTACCAGGCTTGTGGCCAATGGGATCAAGCTTTGGAAACAGCTGAAAGCCATGATCGCATTCATCTACGTACCACTTACTACAGTTATGCCAAATACCTGGAGTCCATGGGAGACAAGACTCTGGCCCTTGCATAGTAATACACATCATCTGTCATGGTTTTATTTAAAAGATACAGTAATTCGGAATTTCATTTTTATATCTTGACACTATCTGTATGGCCAAATTTACCATGGAAAAAAAAAGTGTGATTGTCTGTGTTTTGTTGCAGTTATGAGAATTCGGACACACACAGAGCTGAGGTGCCCCGAATGCTCCAGGATGACACATCATCTCTTGAGATCTATGTTAACAAAATGAAAGACAAGTAAGTCAAGATTTCCCCATGATTGTAAAAAATTGTGATCTGAAGAGAATATCACATGATTCCCGTACTACATTCATACACAAAGTTACATTTAAACATCAGTCCTATCACTTTATCAATCCAGGAACATCTACAAGTGGTGGGCCCAGTACCTGGAGAGTCAGTCAGACATGGATTCAGCGCTGCGTTTCTATGAATGTGCTCAGGATTACCTCTCCCTGGTTCGAGTCCACTGTTACATGGGTAACATCCAGAAGGTGCCCCCTTTTGTTTTAGGAATCATGTTGCAATTGTATTATTTAATTGAAAAGAACTTCCTTTTTTGGACGCAATTTTAGATAATTAGTATTAAGTATCGTACATAATAATATATTTTCTTTAAATTATAGTTCTTAAGTGTTTGGAAAATGTATCTGTAAGATTGATTTACTATAATAATGATATAATGAATTTTGTTCCAAATTTAAATAGAGGAATAACTAAACAGCCTTTGATTTAAACATCTATATATGTTCACAAATTTGATAAAGGATTTTTTTCTTTACCAGGCATCTGAAATAGCCAATGACACAGGTGACAGAGCAGCATCTTACCACCTGGCCAGACACTATGAAGGTCATGATGATATTAAACAGGCTGTCCACTTTTACACACGAGCCCAGGCCTACAACAATGCCATACGACTTTGTAAGGTAAAGTACTCTACCGTGTTTACTTCATACATGTGTTTTTGGTTTTTTTTTGGTCATGATATTCATGCACAGAAATAATATCTGTCATTATACCATAATTCACTAATTTAAACATGTCCTCTTATTTGTGTGTTTTAGTCTCTCTGATTGGGTTGTTGATTTTTAATGTGTCCAAACAGGAGAATGGTCTGGATGACCAGCTGATGAACCTGGCTCTGCTCAGTAACCCAGAGGACATGATGGAGGCTGCCTGCTACTATGAGGAGAAAGGTACCCATATGGACCGAGCTGTTGCACTCTACCACAAGGTTAGTAACAACTGTCTGGTTTTTCTGAATGACAGATTATGCTTGGATTGATTCATGATAAATCATTCCACAAGGGGGCAATATTTCCCCATATATTTAAACTGTACAATGTTGATGGTTGAGAGAATCTAGGGATTATTTAGTTGTTGTTGATACAGAAGTATGTTTTTTGCTAATTTATCCATTGTAGGCTGGTTACGTCTCCAAAGCTCTTGAACTGGCCTTTGCCACCCAGCAGTTCTCTGCACTTCAGTTGATCGCTGAGGAACTGAATGAGAACTCAGACCCAGCTCTCCTGACACGCTGCTCTGACTTCTTCATCACACATTCCCAGTATGAGAAGGCTGTGGATTTACTGGTAGCAGCCAAGAAGGTACCTGTTTGTGTCACATTATTACCTATACATGGTAGTATCAGTTCATATGTGTCTACTTATGTGTGTGTCTTTATATTTGTGCATGTACACATACCTAGTATCATCAAGCCTTGGAGCTGTGTGTGACCCAGAACTTGACCATCACAGAGGAGCTGGCAGACAGAATGACTGTAACTGATTCAAAGGATTTGTCTGAGGAGGCCCGCAAGGAGGTGCTGGAGAGGATAGCCGACTGCTGCATGCGTCAGGGCAATTACCACCTGGCTACCAAGAAATACACGCAGGCGGGCAACAAGCTCAAGGTAATCCTGTAGTGCATAGTAAACACTATAGGGACACATGTTCTCACCAGGCTCAGAACATCTCACAGGTAACTAGGTGAGAGGACAAGTAATTAATCAGCCTGATGTCATGTAGCATTAGTAACATGTGCGATACACCTGCAAGTTAAAATATGATAATGTAATACATTAGAACATTTTTCTTGTCTTTTTTTTTTAAACAGGCTATGAGGGCACTCCTCAAGTCAGGCGACACAGAGAAAATAGTGTTCTTTGCCAACGTTTGTCGTCAGAAGGAGCTTTTTATCATGGCTGCTAACTACCTCCAGTCTCTGGACTGGCGGAAAAATCCAGAGATCTTGAAGACTATCATTGGTTTCTACACTAAAGGCAGGGCACTGGACCTGCTTGCTGGCTTCTATGAAGCCTGTGCTCAGGTATGGAAAAATACGCCAAGCAAAATCAGATCATTTACAGTATAGTAATATTTTGGGAGAAGTCTGTTCATTTTATGGCAGTGGCCTTAAATTTGCAATTCTCACCTAGTGAGTTAAATGATAAAATAACAACTGCTGTTTTTTTGTAGGAGAAGCAATGAATTGAGAAAACATAATTATACATTTACATTTAGTGATATATCTTTTTGATAGTTACAACTACAGAGAATAAACCAGGCAAAATAAGTTTTCTAGGTTTGTCATATAATTTCATTGCAGTTATCTTGAATCCAAGAGAAAAGTTTTTTTGTTGTGGCTCCTGCAGTTCTTTATTCATTATAACAGTTCATTGGCACGTAAGGTCTTAAGTTTGTGAAAACCTAATATACTTTAGAATATTATCTTGAAATATTGAATAAAACAAAGAGTTCTTGTTACCATTGTTAAGGTGGAGATTGATGATTACCAGAACTATGAAAAGGCACTAGATGCTTTGACTGAGGCTGCGAAGTGTCTTTCAAAAGCAAAGGACTCTTCAACTGGACAACAGGAAGTAAGAGTGGCTGACCTGCAGCATAGGATCACCCTAATCAAGAAATTTGTCCATGCTCGCGGGTAAGAAAAACATACATTTTCCCTTTTGTATCTTACTAGGTAACTCTTTTTCCTTTATGGTACAAACATTTCTTGTTGGAGGTTTTATTGTCTGGCCGTGATCTTCAACTGAATTTGGATTTTTTCCCTTTGTGGGCAGGTTGTATGCAGAGGACGCTGGTGAGGCAGTGCGGTTATGTGAAGTCCTGCTGGAGGAGCCAGAGTTGGACCCTGCTGTCCGGATTGGAGATGCATTTGGATTCCTGGTGGAACACCACTGTCAGCAAGGCAACTTCCAAGTGGTAACAGTCATTTTTTCCAGCTGTTTTATTCGGTGAAATGTCCCTTTGACTAGATTAAAGAAGAAAAAAACATCCTCAGCAAATCAAAAAAAGTGTTAAAGTGGTGTATGACTCTAAACCCCACTAAGTTCTTGGACACTCAGCTCTCTGTCTTATTCCACCTTTCTGTCTAGGCCTACCGTAAGCTGGAGGAGCTCCAGAAGTTGTTGCCATCACAGAACGTTAGGTACTACATTAGCCAGGCCAGTCTAGAGGCCCTGCAGAAAGAGATTGGTGTTTCCTTTGATCATGGCGACTACAGGCACAGTGTGAGGGAGGAGGATGAAGTGGAGGAGGACTTAAGTGTCTCTTAAATGAGTCTTGCAGACAATTTTCATCTTGTTAAACTGTATCCATTTATGGTTTACTTACTTGTGTGTATGAAGATTCTGCATTTTCAACCACATGAATATGCAAGAGTCTAAACTTTCCCAGACTGGAAATGACTTTACAGTTGATCCTAAACAACACAGAGAAATGAGATGTTAGTTACTATCTCAAGTCACATTTGTAAAATGGACGCAGTGATAGGCTGTAGTATGTAAATAGGAGGCACTCAATGATTACACATGGCAAGCACTGTAGAGTAATGACAAAAAATTCAAACAAAGCCACAGCGCATGAGGCTACGTAAGATCTTCCACACTTCCACATAAAGGCCTGAGAGGATGTCTCTTACTCAAAAAAAAAAACATATACACAATTTGGACCTGCTAAACATTCACTTACAAAAATACCAAAGGAAGAAATCAGCAATAGAGACTCTGACTGTAGAAATGCGACATATCAGCTATTGTAGAATGTAGATTTAAACAAGAGGTAATGGACATACCACATAAGACTACAGAGCCAGTGTATTCAGATATAGACTAGATCTAAACTATATACAATTTGACAACATTTTCCATAATATTTGATATAACCTGTTTGATCTGCAAACACAGACTAATCCCTTCTTCAAAATGAAATGTACATGTTACGGTCGGTTTTGTTACCGATTTTTTTTTCCCAGATCTAGTTGTTTACAGGTATTTGGTACATTTTTAAAAAAAATTAAGTCAATGTATTACTGTAAATATCCTCTCAATGTTGAAAGACATATCTCTGTAAAATGTTTTGCAGCTATTTTTGATAACTGTCAGTCAATTTCTACTTAGCACATGTTGTTGTGAATAAATGTGTTTTACTTCATGATGCACTGTTCCCATACATTGTAGAGTTCTTACTACGAAACATTTTTAAAATTAAATTGTACTAAATGATATCAAAGTTTTCATGTCAGTTGTGGTATTCATAGACAAGGTAATAAACTGCAATAGACCAAAAATATACTATTTAAACTATTAGCTCCAGGGACGTGTAAAGCTGTCATTCAGTTGAGTTAGATGATTCTGAGGTCAGACAATACCCATTATTTTATCCATAACATGAAGTCATTGCTACTGCTGATATACAATTAGTGTATGGTGACCATATATCCCTATAAATCCAAATGTTATTGACTCCTTTCCAAAAGAAACAACAAAGTATTGAGTGCAGATTTCCAGAAGTCGCGCGTTGTCCCAACTGTAGTCACAAGAGGGCGCTATTTATAATAAAATTCACCAACATTTTCCGGTCCCTGTCCACAGCAGTGGCTTCATTTCATTTAGAGAGTAAAGGCTGAAGCTGGTTCTAGCTTTATTTTATCAGGTTGAAATAATAAACAGAAATGCTACATGGAAATGCCAACGTAGCAGTAAGAGATCCTCATACAGTCTATTTTTTGTGATACAGTGGTGGGGAGTACTGTAAACTAGGCAAACCATGGACAATTTAATCCCCTTCAGAATTAGTTTGAAGCTGGTGGTGAAAGTCAAAGACACCAGGCGGTGGTTGGAACGGGCCTGAATGCCGTTTACAGTGGCCTATGTGGTGCGGCTGTTTAAATAAATAAACAGCAATCATAGGTATCAAATGAAGTACGAAAAAAGCAACAGTATCCATGCCACTTCTGTTTTGTGTATATGAACCATGACAACATATTGTTGGTGGATACGATGAGTGCCATAATTTGAGCAGCCACTGAATACAGCGAGTAAAGATGGACACCAGGGAACACCAGCCAACTTCAAATGAACTACAGGAACAACGTCAAGCTCGGACAGAAGAAACTGTGAGCAAAATGAATGGTCTTGTTAATGTGCGGTGGTTATTCTCACTCTTCTTTTCTTCAGAATATTGAAACAGACTAATTTTGGAAACAATTAAGGAAATGTTAGCAAAATTGTCCCTGTATGTGTGTGTGTGTGTGTGTGTGTGTGTATATATATATATATATGTGTATATATGTATATGTATATGTATATATATATATATACATATTTGTATATGTATGTGTATATATATGTATATGTATGTGTATATATATGTATATGTATGTATGTATGTATATATATATATATGTATGTATCTACAGGCACAACTCCTCCTGTAGGCACCGAAAAGTGGAGGCTGCTTTATAAACAGATAATAGATGCCAATAAAGGATAACACTTTTGAAATAATACGAAATATGTATTCATAAGAGAAATTCTTATTGCTACCAAATATTGTAAATGAATAATATTTCCATGTACTTGTGTACGGATACTTTATAGTATATTGTAAGCCATTTACACCTGCCTATAAATGCTTCATAGGGAGAAATAAAGTAATTGCCAGTGTGGTCAGGATGGCAAAAAAAATTTAAGGTTGAATGTAGCTATGTCACCAAACCTCATTTCAGCTTCAGCCGCATGACAAAAATGAAGGTCTTTTGGCCAAAGTGGGCTATCTGGAGAGAAGACTGGCTCACCTGGCCAGCTTCAACACAGACCTGTCCTCCAGGCTGGTCCAGAGTGAAGAGGAAAAGCTCAAGGTAGAGTGCATAACCTGTGTTAAGCATTAACTAATGGTGCAATGTGTATATTCAGTATCGTAGCTTTCTCTGTCCCACCTTCAGATATCTAAGGAGCTTGTGAAGGAGAAAATTCTGAGCAACAAGATGAAAGAGCACTTTGAAGAAGAGACATTTGAGCTGAAAAACAAGGTGATGGTTGACTTTAAGTGATGTAATGGTAAATAAATAAATTGGTCAGCTTTAGGCTTTATTTGATCAGTATCATATGAAGAAGCTCAGTAGAGGTGACACAATTAAAATTGTCTTGTAAAGAGCAAATCTGTGAAAAAGGTGCTTAATTCAACTGAGCATACTTGAACTGAGCATTAGTGAGTGTAACTTGCACTGAAAAGAACCCACGATAATGAAATATTGTATTTTCACGAACACACTTATCTCTCCTTTTTCCTCAAATGTCATATTCCCCTATAGCCTACATCATGTACCTACCTACAACTTTGATTTCTCTGCTAGTGTTTTAAGAAAAGAGGTGTAAAAATAAGTGTTAATATTTGTAAAAAAAAAAAAAAGTTTGGGAGAAATATTTTCTCACAGTCAATTTGTGTTTTGGCAGGTTAACACTTCTCTAAATCCCTACAGACACTGTAATCCCAAATCACTGAGGCTATCTGTTCTGAACTTTCTTTGCCTTGGTCAGATTGTGAACCAAGACAGTGTGATACCAGAGCTGGAGATGGAGAGAGACAAGCTCTCAAGGGAACTCCAGTCAGCCGAGGCTCGTCTGAAAGTGCAAGAGAAGAGTGTCCAGGGCCTGACAGAAGAAAATGACGCTCTGAAGAGGAACTACCTGGTATTGGCTGAGGCCCGGGATAAAGAACAGTCCCAGAGTGCGGAGCTGAGCGCTGAGCTGCTGGCACTGGCTCAGTCCCAGGACGCCCTCTGCAGGCAGCTGGAAGAGCAGCAGCAGAGTGTCAGGACTACCACCCAGGGCTTTCATGGAGAGCCTGACAGGGTGCGGGCCTTGATCAGCCGCATGTCATGCAACAGAGTCAAGGTGAAACAGTGTGTTGGTTGTTTTAAAAGTGGTACTTTAATGAATTTATTCACGTAAAAATTAAGTTCAGTCATCACCGACACCCTGCTGATACTCTTACAGCTCCGACATAAGCAGAACATGTCGCTTACATTTCTCCAAACTGTTTGGACAACCACAGCCAAATGCTGTACTTCAGGGTGCAAAAGTCTAAAAATATCCCTCATAATTTCCTGTGTTTTACTTGCAAACAAAGCCTTGTTAGCACAAAATATAATGCATTTTAGTACAGTAAAAAGATTGTTAATAAAATATTTAACTTTGGATTCTGAAAGGTTTTCATTTTGGGTTAAACTAAATCTTCAAAGTTGAATATTTTCACTATTTATTTGAAATGTTAGGTCCAACACTGTATATCATTGTGTTAACAGCCCAAGGAACTGGCAGCATTGGAAAAGGAGCAAAAAACTGTAAGTATTTTTGTATAAAATACACTATGGTTAAATTTTTGGTCTAGCAAATATGTTTTACGGTTATCAGTAAACTATCTAACTAAAGTTTTAGTGACTTCTCCCCGTACCTTGTCATTCATCTGTTGTCACGTAGCTTCTTGGAAACCAAGATGAGATCAAAGACATGCTAGAGAAAATGAAGAGGAGTTACGAGGAGCAGCAGAAGAAACTGGAGGAGAAAGTGTGAGGGCCAGTGAATGTTTGTCATTTACTTGTGCACAAGCCTAGTTGAGATGCAGCCTCATTATCTTTCTGTATTCAGTTATCAAACAACCAAACCTGTCACTGGATATATGTCCCAGTTTGCATCCCACACGCATCTGCTCTGTGGGTCCCTCTTTGATTTTTTTCTAAGCTGTGGCTTTATTTACTGTGTGTGTGATGTGGTCTCTTTGCTTCGTCCTATGATGTGGCTGTCTGTGGATTTTGGTCACTACTCTGTTGTGGTTGAGTCTGTGTTTGGTTTTAGGGTGGCTATGGTCCTCCAGCACCAGGAGAACAAGAGAGCGATCCATAATAGCCAGCAGAAACTATCTGAGCAGAGTGCGGTGAGCATCAAAAGTCCAAGATACTGATTTAAAGGACATTCCTGAAGTCATTCTAGATACTATTACAGCTTCTGAATCAATGTTATAACAATTTCAATAGCAGGTTAAACATGGTGGAAATGTCTTCAAACTGAAAGGCCTGTGTAATTTTTCCTCCAAGGCCCTGATGTGCTCTCAGAGCCAAGTGAAAGAGCTAGAAGCAGAGAACTCAAAGCTGCAGCTTCGAGTCAAAGAGTTAAATGAGCAATATCGAGCAAGGCTGGTGTGCTACATACAAGACCTAGCTGTGAGTGGCATCGAACACGAGCACTGAAATGTTTATAAAGCAAGATATAACAATCACAGGACGAGTCCTACGACATCCCACTGTATCATTCATTTGCACATCGTTTAATCCAGAGTTACACTGATGGACTTGGAGATATAAAAGCTCCTTCAGAGGAAACTAAGAGGATGGCGGTAGTTGAAAGCATGCTGCAGGATGTGCGTTCATCCTACAGGGTCCGAGAGGAGCAGCTTGCTTCTGCTGCTCGCTCCTATAAGAAGAGACTACAGAAGATCAACAAGACCCATCATGCCCTCCTTATTGCATACAGGTAACACTTCTGTCTGTTTAATTGTCATTGACTAGGTCACCTACTCCATAAACATGATCCCAAAATTAATACACACAATCAGCTAAACAAAATTACTGGCATTACTGAGACAGTAAGATTAAAGATGACTCAAATCTCACAACATTAGAAGTCTAATAATGACGATTCTGATCAACATCAGTCTGCTTCATTATGAAAAAACAAACAATAAATTGGACAATTAATGGGTAACAGAAAAGATTTTAAAAGTCCATAACTGCCATTCAAGTTTTCAGCTCTTGATGAAAATTGTTACCTTTACTTCTTTTAAGAGCAGATTAACGATTAATCCATTTTGAGTTACATAATAATACAGCTGTTTTATATTATTACATTGTGTATTTTTGTTACTGTTACCGAAACCCATGAAAAGATCAAAAGCCAACAATGACATAATGGATTTCCAAGTATTTTTAGACAATAAGCTAATATATATCATATAATTAGGCAACACTTCTTAGAAGGATCAGTCTCATGTCTATTATGGTCTTTTTCATGAGATTTGTTGACAGTAAGAAAAATATAGAATCACCAGACTCATATATCTGTAAATAATGATATTAGGGTTCAGAGGGAGCAGATCTTGGCCAAACCGGAGAGCTGTCTTGACCCTGGACCTCCAGAGAGCCACTTCATCTTAAGCCCACTGAGCTGAGAGATGAAACTGAGACCGAGCTCACGCACCTTCGTCCGGACAAGGCGAGGCTGGAGGCGGCCCAGGAGCAGGTCAGGTAGAAGAAAGATGGCTGCTTTGAAGTGGATCAAACTGCTTTTGTTTTATCTGGTGAATGGTTGTATATGCTCTGTTGTGATTCTTCTTTGTGCCCTTACTTCCCCTATTGTAAAGCCAGAGAGCATTTGTTTTGTGTGCAGTGAACTGTAAATATGTCCTACAGCAACATAAAGGATTATTGTTCTAGAGGTTGGATTGCAGATCACGTAGCTGCACTGATGGATGTAATATTTGTTGATATTAAATATTAACAGGTTACCATCATGGTGACTGGTGGAGCAGTGCCAGCATGGATGTCAGTGTATTTATTTTGATGTGCTTTTAAAGAAATTGTTTTACATTTTGGGAAATATGCTGATTTGTAAAGTAAAAAACTTAGTTCCTATCAGCAGAGCCAAGAAATATTCAAATCGTGTGACTTCCCATAGAAAAAGAAATAACCGCCTTTCGTGTTTTGGCAGCTCAGATTCTTTTTCTGTTACACATTTACAATCTTCATTCATTTTGCTCTGCTGCTTTACATACATTAACGTGTTTATGGGGATTAAAGACCTTCACCCTGACTTTTCTGTTCCAGGTGGCTGCCTTAAAAAAGCCTGTTCAAAATTTAAGCTGTCAGGAGTGAGTGTCTTTTTTTGTATTTTATCAAGTGACAAAAAGTGGTCAGCTGTGGAGTTTGTCGTGAAAAAATTATGAAAAATGTAACTCAATCAGGCCAGTAAAACTAGCCCAGATATGTGAGGAATCCCAGCTGGATGTAAAGACACAGCTGAAGGAAATCACAGACTCTACACTGGTAAACACCATTTAAATTTTAGATTGTCTGATGGCATTCATATAATGAGGAATCTTACAAAATTTTTATTTGATGATGGTGATTTGAAGCTTTCTTTCCTCAAACAGGTGGGCTCTGAGAAGGAGCGTACCCTTCTCATCACCAGAGCAACAGTTGCAGAGGTGCAGGTGCTGGAGTTGCAGGACTACATTGACAACCACCTGTGCAGGTCAGGAAGTAGCTTCAATTGTTAAGTCAGAAAATGTCTAAATCCAGAAGAGTGTTATACCTGTAGGTATAAACATGAGCTCCTACATCTCCACAGACTGCATAGGAAACAGAAGGGGGGGGGTGTTCCCAAAGTACTAAGTCATCTCTACACTAAGAAAACTGGAAAACTGAAAGCTTTACTCCAGTAATATAATGCAGAATAATTTGGATTTATTTATTTTATTTAAGTTTTAAATGATAAATCTCACATTTAGGTAATCTGAAATTGAAATTGTAGTATTAAAAATGTATTCCTGTGATATCCTAAATAAGTCAATGAATGTAAGAAGTTTTAATTCCTTTTTAAATGGATATTTAATGTAGTTCTAACTAAATAATCTTTTTTGAGCATTTGAACATGATATGTGAATCCCTAATGCTTTCAAAACATCACTAGGTGGTGCTGCACATACTAGTGTTTTTCTCTATGAAAGGCCCCCAAAGAAATCTGGCCTTGAGAAAAAAATGCCTGGAATGTTTGTAAAGCTTATGTCAATTTCACGAGCTCGGGAGAAGAAAGCGCGGTGACAATGAGGGGTCACCCTGGTGAGAATAATGTCATTACATGTTACCCAGACACGTACACGACTGTGAATACTTTGCCTCACTGCCTTGCTGAGAACTGTGGTGCAAACAAGCAGGGCTTTTTCCAGAATGAGGGTTCATATTTATAACCTCAGCGCTGGTTTGAATAGGCAACTATTCCCTTTAAATCCCTTTAACAGTGAAAGGCTCTGCTTTTTCTTTCTAGTGTGTTTTGGTAGCTGGGTTTTCACGCCACAGCCAACAAAACATTAAAAATAGAAAGTTCTTTCAAATGTGGCATTATTTGAAAACGGTGATTAAAAGTTTCAGTTGGTTTATGTCAAAAGAAGATTTATGTTGGAAAAAAAGTTGAAGAAAAAATGCTCAGGGGAATGATGGGAAAAGTAGAGGATAAGGAAAGAGTCATAGGCATGTCACCCCAATCCCCTTTTCAGGGGGCATGCCAGCCATGGGAGGGGGGTAGCAGGGGTGTGAAAGTTTGAGAGGAATGGGAAGTGGGATTTTGTTAGTAATGTATTACACTCCCAGGGCCCTGGGAAAAGGGGTGGGGGGTGTTCAGCTTGGGTCTGTGCCAACATAGTCACTGTGCCAAAACGCTGGGTGCTGGGGACCACTCCTCTCACCGGCAGATCTGTGGGAAAATCAAAACCAGGTTGTTCTTTGCTGCTCCGCCAACAAAGACAGAGAGATGATGTGTCTGCAGAGGCCTCAGCAAACTTGTACAAATGAAATGTACTCCGAGTAAATAAAAACCAAAAAAAGTAGTAGAAATTGTAACATTATGAATGTAGTTTTACAGCTGCTCCCCAAGGCAACATGTCTAAATTTTTTTTCTCAACTATGACATTTTGGAAAAGTTTTCTTGGACAGTGAACAGCTATTTTTTGGAGACTATATGTGGTCACTATTATGATTTAAATAATTCAACAATGAGTAATAATGAGTAGAATCGATTCATTTGTTCTAATATATGTGGAAACAAAAAAACCTTTGATTACCAGCTGCAACAGCATGGCTGGTCTTGTTTTCACCTTGGGAGTCTTTGTATAGTTGTGTGTTTGTGTTTGCCACCATGGCGAACTGTAGTTTTGGAGACACCTACTGTGGCAGGAACTACGACTGGGGCAGTTTCTATGTTTGTCTCTCTGTCTGTGGACAGATTTTGTCACCACGATAGCATCACAATTGTGACACAATCACAAAACTTTAAAAGTAGTCAAAAGAAAGGAATTAAAACTATAGTTGGGGTCCAAATGAAGGCCAAGGTCGAAGATGGATGTGTTAACTTGTAATAATATAGTGATGGCTACTGAGTTTTAACGGGTCAGAACATCAAAACATCAACATGTTGACGGACGTTGTGGCTGGTGTGATCCCATCGCATGATGAGATCTAGTTTAAATTGTAATTTTGCCATAAAATGTCAAAAAAAATGTTGAAAAAGGTATTGTTTAAATAATATTTAAAAAGTCCCACAAAAGGAAATGGATGTTGAAATCATCTGCAGTTATCGTAGGTACTGTTAGAAACTGAGTCCAATTAAACAACCACAAGAGTGTGGTTTTTGACATATTTATTCTTAAATTGTAATTATTTGTTAAGATCTTATTATGTCCTTTTCCATTTGTTTATCATTTCCCAATTTCCCCTCTCTTATATAGAAAAAAGACTGACAATGTCCTTTCTTCAAATGTCATTTATCACCCACAGCACCAAACCTACTTCCAATAAGCCTGTTTCTGTGAAGCAGTAATTGAGTCATAATGAACTAATCATGTGTTGAATGTCAGCTCGTGCAAAGCAGCGGTGAGAGTTAAAATCATTCTGTATGGTTTGTTTTTGCCCCAGATGTAACAGGCAGCACAAGCATCACATGCTTAGTGTAATAAACAGTTTGTGCTTCATCCGTCTGTCTGTCCAACCAATTTATCATATGCCACAAATAATTTTCTTTTCTGATCCTCTCAAAACTGTAGAATTACAATATGTTCATACTTACTATTTATACACTATGTGCTTTATGTGTATCTCAATTATAGCACATAATTAATTATGCTTTTAACATCTTACATCTTGCATTTAGTCCTTCAGTCTAAAACATTTTAAACTCCATAGAATTTGAATCTTCTGAATTTCAACTATCCCAAGGGTAGCACTTATTTCAGGACTATTTCATTCTGTAATATTGCACAGGTGTTGTTTCTGTGGTAGGTTTATCTCTAGCACTCTTCACAAATGATGATTCATTAGTCCATCTCAACCAATCAAATGTTTCTCATCTAAACATTTCATATCTTCTTAAATTGTCCACTAAAAAACTGTAGCTGTTTAAATTTCCCATTCACTTCACATTCATACCCTCATGTCAGTCTCTTAGCAAAAATGCTTTTTTCACTTTTACTTTCTGTCCTTTTGGTCTCTCAAAAATATACGATCTCTCTTTGTCATATGAACTAAAAAAAACTGGATGTGACTTTTTGAATTCAAATTTCAATGTCATTCATTTGGGAATTGAAACCTATTCATTTATTTATTTAAACCATGCAATACAGTGTTACACTTGTCTAATAACAGTCCAGTAGAGGGGAAAAAACAAAGTATCTAAATTTCTAGCATTTTTTACTTTCTGTCAGCGGCGTTGCTAAAGAATTAATGGTTTTAACAAGAATAAACAGAACACTAGTGTTCTGGTTAATGTGAAATCATTACACTCTAAGACCTTAACTAATCAATATTACAACTGCAAATAAACATTCGATGCTTATTCACTTTCTCCCTTCTCATCTGTTTGGTTGTTAATTTTGGGTCCAGATTGGTTTTGTGACCAGCGCAGTGGGAAAAAGGTTGGATGAATGTTTCATTCTGAGGATGGGAAGCAGTGTGGAGCGATGCAGAGGAAGTACCTCACATGGCCTGCGATGGGCCGCTCGTCAAGAGGCCCTTTGTTTTAGGAGGTTAATGCCTAATTGATACAGGCTTAATGAGAGCAGGCTGTGTGTGCAGAGTGTGTGAGCCGGGGGCTGGACGGCCCTGCCGTAATTGGAACGGACAAGCCCTGTGTGGAGGAGTGCACAGGGAAGGGATTTATGGGAACACAAGGAGAGGAGAGGGAGAGTGGGAACCAGGAAGAAAAGGTGGCAATGAGTACGTGGAATGTGGAGGCAGTGGGAGAGGAATCTGATGTGGTAGTCGGAGTATTGCAAAATCATGAGAAAGAAATTCACTGACAATGGAAAAGTGAGCAGGAAGTTTAACCAGGACATTCCCATGGATGTTTAGTTTGCGCTCCTCCCATGATACTAATATAAATTATGGTACATTTTAAGCTTGCTGCATATGGCATGTGCACTATACCAGTGATAGGGTCGGTGAAAAACTGTTTTTTATGTTGGATATTAGTGAATGAATGCAAAAATCCCAACGTAAACTGTCTGCAACTCTGTTTTATAAGACACCTGTCTTTTCTTTTCTGATGAGCAGTCGTTTCGCCCCCTCTTTCAGTCTGACAGTCTCAGACTATTCATGCAAGAGTCCCCAGCTTCCCTCCAGACAAGCTTTCAGTATGAAGGCTGGAGAGGCATTAAGAGGGAGGAGGGAAGGGGCAGGAGAGGCGAGCACAGAAGAACCGTGCACTTCAGAAAACCTTGAAGAATTAGGACTGAAAGCTATGGAGATTGTGGGTGGCTACAAGAAGGGGAAAAAAGAAAGAAAAGAAGAAAAAAAATTAAGGGGATCAGTGTGCATAATTATAAAGATGAGAGGGGACGTAATGAAAAATAGATTCTGAGGCTGAGGGTTGTCAGAGTGAGCTACTGAAGGTTAAAAAAATTGATGAGAATGGAGTGTGGAGAAAAAGACAGAATATAGGGTGAGAAAAGAGGGGAGGAGAAGTTACATTGAGGGTGAGAAAGACAAGGGAGGGAGGTAGCTTGATGAACAGGAGCGAGTGAAAATGAGGCTGAGTGTCAGTGAGGGAAGGAGAGAGGGACAGACCCTCTGCTTTCCCACACTCGGCCGGTTCCCACAGTGGACCCGGCTAATCCCTGTCTTAATTGGGGGAGAATTCCAGCGCACATGTTCCCCTGGAATGAGCGTATAGTGAAGGGAGAGGAAAGCTCGTGAGCTCCTGACACATCAGACGGGCCACAGCGGCTGGGCTGATGCACAATGTGTGTGTGCACTTTGTCGGAATATAAACATGCAGCCCGACTGTCAGCACATCCGATGCATAAATGGCTTCACAAGTTTCTCTGTCGCATTCTCACTTCACCCGATCCAACATGAAAAGTGCTCTTAGCAGCCACTTAGCATCGCTTAGTCACATTCCACCAAGACTCAAGTATGTAACTGTAACTTAAAAGTTTTATTTCATTAATGTTAAAGAGGAAAAACAACAACCTAAAACACCCCCCACACTGTTAAAGGGTCAGTTCACCTAAAATTTTTTTTAAAAAGTATATGGTTCCCTTACCTCTGGTGCTACCTCTGGTGCTTTCTAGCTATTATTAGTTTAGGTTTTTGTGCTAAAGTTTTAAGATACATTTTTTCTCCTGTTGATATCTAATACTATGCTGGTAAATGAGTTTTTTATGCTGCTCAAATCATTGAAAATCACATTTAAATGACACTTCACATCGAATTGTTGCTATAATAACTGTTGACAATTGGCTCTGTGGATTATCCGGAGTTACTAAATCTATTTTTACAATGGTCTCAGGAAGACACTAGATTCTTCTTTCCTCCATTGTACTGGGCTTGCAGCAGAGGTTTCAGGTGGACATGTCAAAACATCTGCAATAAAACTTAAACCATCTTTATGGTGCACTCTACCATGGATAAGCAAAAAAATATGTTGTTGAAAAAAAAAAATGCGACCACTCTTGGAGTAGCTTGGTTTTTCACTTTTTTTAAATTCTCAAAGGTAAAAAAAATAAAGGAAGACATTCTATTGAGCTATTTACTATTCAGTTTTAAAGGTGTATGAATTTTTTTTTATCATGATTCAACAGCAACAGCTAATAATTGATTTTAGTGAGGGTCTCCCAGAATTAAAATGTAGCAGCTTCTCTCTAGACTGAAAGAAATCCAGAGGCAGAGAACCTTTTTTAACCAACAGCTGCCTCAATAGACCAGAATGCAACACAGCAGTAAACTGTTTAGGGCAATATCTAAAGGCTGTAGTATCTTCCAACCTGCCTGGCATATGGTTGGACATTGTCTTACACCTTGCACACCCAATACTTTTCTAACATAAGAATTTGGGTTCGCTGCGTTCACATCCATCTCTCACGATGAGTAGCCAAGGGTGTGGAGGTGAGAAAATAAACAGGGTCTGAATTTCGCACTTACGATTTAATGTTTCAGTTTTTACACAGCTGTTTCTTCCACTTCTTGTGTGCATAAACGATTGCAACACTAGGAATGCCTCCTTAGAGAGACTGTCTGAAAGTCCGCTTTTTTAAATGTTTATTGCATCCGACCCGCAGTGAAGGCCAGCTTCAACCAGCCCTAAAGCCATTTAGAACAACTACAAACACTTTCACCTTGCGATTTGATCAGACAACACTTCCTACGAACTACGATTCTTTTCAGGCATAAACCAGCTCTCACTCTGAATAATCTGCAGTCCTCAGTGGAATTAAACAACAAAAAAAGCAACTCGAGTAGCTTCAGATTCTCAATTTCTGGCTCCAATGTAGAGAATATGACATCATGTGAAAATATTTCAAGTGCAGTTTCAGATTGTTTTGATTATCTAAAACCGAGAATAAATACCAGGTTTTCATTAAGGTTTCAAGGAAATAAAATGCGAGACCTTCTTTATAGACTCACCATTTTGTACCAATATTCAACAATCATTCAGGAGAAATCCAGAAGCAGGTAGATTGTTTTCTTCCTCCAACAGTGGCCTAATTACACTAGAACAAAATGCATCTACAACACATGTTGGGACCCGAGTAGGGGACTGGGATCAAATATATACAGCATTGTTCATGAGTTAGTTTTCTTGCTTGGTAACTAGCGCATATACCCATTTCCCTACATTTGAATTTACATAATAACTTCACTTTTTTTCCTGGGTTGTTGTTCAAATTGATTTTGGGTAATGTAGGATATCATTAATTCACGTAGAGGTTAGAGAGGCTTGAGAGAAAAAAACACATGAAACTACAAACATGAATATATAGTACCAACTGAGAATATCCAGCAAAAATGCGACCAGCGTATGCATATTTCCTTTATTACCAATTAAATATAAACCTGCAAGAGTTTCATGATGAAATGTTGTGATAATGAAATAATGGTACAAAATATCCTCATGTTTTCAGATATTTTGCAGCTCAGCGCACCAGGAGTATCTGTTGACAAATCTTGCCCTGAAGGTGTGAAATGCAGGAGAAAACGCAAGGTGACACTAGTAACATAACAAAACCGCTGTGAGTGGCAGTTTCGTTCCTGCCTACCTCTTTCCTTAATAAACATTTTGAACAATAGGCACAGTGCAATATGTCTCTCAGGAGGTAACCTAAAACGACCTCACCGTGGAGAAAGATAACAGGTAAAAAAAACAGGTACAAGATCGGAGGCTGGGCAGTGCTTCAGAATTGCAAGATTAAATCGGAGAAACACATAGGTGGGTGGTAGGTAGTGAGAGAGGAGCTGAGGTGATCCGCCAGGGAAGTTTCTCTGCTTTATGTAGACAATCAGACAGGTTCTGTCAGTAAAGCATAATCCTGGTGGTTAATTGGTGGTATTGGGGAGCCCTTCCAAAGACAGGTGTGGCTCCCAGGTAGACTCTCAGTCTAAGGTTTAGTATCCAGAGGGGTGACGTCACCACATGAGGAACAAGAGAGAAAATTCAAATGTCATTGTCTTATAAGGAGTTCTGCTTAGAGATGAGAATTTCAGTGCAAGACAAACTATAAGAAAATAAAAAATATTCTGAAGGAAATAATCACGTGATGAATATTTTTTTAAAATACTAATGACCATGGGATATTGCCAGTTGATTGGTCATTTGAGCCAGCACTTCGGTCCAGACAGAAATATAACAAACAGCATTGGATGAAATATAATAAAAGTTTGTATACACATTTATGGTCTCTAGAAGACGAATCCTATGATGATCACTATGAAGACGCCAGACTTTTCCTCCAGACACCCTGAGGTTGACGTTTTTTCTATTTCTATGATATCACGTTCGGTCTGTTTCCCCTCATCCTGCCTCAGTGAATGTCTCTATGTAGAGGATGATGTCAGTGTTTGGAGGTTTTTGTGGCCGTATCCACTGCAGCCAGTGTCAGCCTCAGGATGCGGAGAGGAGATGGCAGCTGTGCTGAGCTCAAACGCAGGGGTAGCAGGCGGGTCTTCACTGGAGGGGGTTGCAATTCATTCCCTCTGTCTTGCCTTACAATACTTTTTTTTTTTTGGCGGGAAAGAACCAAAGACGCTTGTTTGACCCAACTTGTGTTTCTTTGCAGGACCCCCTCCCTGAGAAAAGTGTCGCCCGCCTCCACACTCATACACCATGTCCACCCTGTCTTGATTGATTTTCAGTGCGCATTTTGGAGGGGATTACAGCCATCTGCAGGCTCTTGAGGAACAAAGGGGGCTCCTCGCTCTCCTCCCCTCAGTACTTCAGAGGGATAACATGGCCAGATAAACATGCTCTTGCACCGTTTTACACTTGTTCTCTATTCTGCCTTGACCTCTCAACCCTCCCAAACTGCCCACTTCACTTTAAGGCTGACGATGTTTTTCTATCCCACTGTCACCCTGCTCCGTGAATAGAGGTTACTCTTCACGCATCAGTTTCAAAAATTGCTCACTACAGATAGACCAATATGAATTTGTACTTTACAAAACTTTCACCGACGAGGTTAAAGCAGGAGCAGCGCATGAAGCGTGCTGTTTGATAATGGCTGGTATTTCCCCGGCCTGAGAATTAGTGCACAGCAAGTCAATGTGCTCTTAGATCTGAACATTCACAGTTTCCATTTGGGAATCATCACTCCCAGCTGTGCGAGGGTGTTATGGGAACAAGAAATTGTCAGCTGGGAGTCCGGGATGCCAAAGTGTGGTCATGAACGTCATGCTAACTCTCAGCTGGTGCTGAGCTGATGGAGAGGCAGCAGGATGTGCAGCCACTGATGTTTGGTTGCAGCGAGTTGGATTACCAGCAATTGTTTATGTGGAAAATGAATTCTGATGAAACCCACAGCTGTTTCTTCTTCATTTCTTAATAATCTAGTCTATGGAGAAGCTGTACAGAAGGGCCCTAAAATTTTCTTCTGTCTATGGCCATATACATAATCACATATATTATAGGCTAAAACCACCAAATCAACAGAGACACTGATATTTATCTTCATATTTTCTTATTCAGTTAGCTTAAAATATAAACTTGAGTTTTAAAGACAAGATCTATATATTTCTGGGGAACCTTGGACTGTTATGTCTGGTCTTGAAGTATCTTAAGGTCAGTTAAAGCACATACTGAGCATGAATCTCTTTCTCACTTGCTACTGAGGAACAAGAAAGCAGCAGAAAGCAACTACTGAGGTTCTCTCATTTAGACACCTCGAGCATCTTTAGCCACGAGGTGAGAGATTTGGCATCTGTGTCAAGTGTGCGCCGGAGCCTTGCAACCACTGTTTAGGTTCCACAACAGCACATCACCCGGCAGCTGTGGACCAAGCTGTGGGAAAGATTGGATGATGAAGCCATGAAAAGATAGTTCCAGTGGAGAGAGTGCCAGGTGAAGGATAAGTGTGAAAGAGTGCAAGCTATAGAACAGGAATAACAATAAATTAAGAGCTTACTTCAACACTAAAGGGATATTAATAGTTTATATAAGAAAATCAATAGATTTTCTTGGCTTAGTCAGCAATGATTTTGATACAAAAATGGACCAAATTGGAATATAATCTTAGGCAGATGACATGTTAAAAAAATATCAAATAAGCTAAGAGGTAAAACAGTTACAATTAAATGTAGATAGGTACAATGTTAGACAAAGCTTCAAGTCTAATATCAGTGTGGATATGAGTCAAATTTTGCAAAGCTGATTTGTTAATCTTTATATGGCTGGATGACAGGGAGTATTTCTGCTGCAAACCCAGGACCTGTGTGCTAGGTGGGGGTATTGTTATGTTGAACTAAAAGGGAGTGTCCAGGAGCACTTTGCCCCCTGTCTGTGCTCTCATCTCTGGAGCTTTGTCTCTGGCCACTTCCCTCAAACTCCCCTAGGGACTGACGGAAGTCCACACCCAACAACTCTCTCTCTCCCATCGCTTTTGATTCAACTTTCCCGAGTGTTTCCCACTTTTCCGCGTCTATATCTCACCTCAGCCACACAACGGGGCAGAATAAAGAGAGGAGTGGGGTGGGTGGAGAAGGAGGGTTTATTATTTGTCTGCAGCATTCTGCAAAACCGATGAAAATCACTCAGCATAAAAGGGCTCCATGGTTCATTACCAGTGTGTAATATAATCAGAGGTTTGATTTCATGACAAAAATGTGTTTTCAGGTTCTTGATCAAAAATTTTGTTGACTAAGTTATTTCAAAAATATTTTGTCTGTACTCTGTGTGTCTACATTTAAACAGTAGTAACTGTAATACCTTTAATTTAGCAAGTGCAAAAAAAACCTTTAACACTGTCATTGTGGCTAAACATTAATACTGCAGTTTTTAGAGGTTCATGCTGGGGTCAGAGTGAAGTGACAACAATACAGGAAGTGGAGCTTTGTCAAAATGTCACATGATGTATTAGTTGAGGGAGTATAATTTAAGTGCTCTTTGTTTTGTCTTATCAGCCCTGCAGCAGTAACCTCAGATGGACTGGAAGGGTGGGGGGGCAGAGAAGCGTCTGTGTGCAGGGTTCAGCAGCTCAGGGGCCCCCAGCTATAGGATGTTTTAAAGGAGCACTGAGGCAGTAAATAGCTGGGGAGGTTGGGGGTTCACTCACATGAACTAACGATGCAGTGGCAAACCAGTGTCAGGGTTTCTATGGGAGATAGCTGGCCAGACATAGGAAGCATGTCGAACTTTTGTGATTATTTTCCATTTAACCTGAACACCATGTTAATTCCCCAGCTGCTCTTTTTCAAATGGATTTACTGTGTGCAGTAAATCTGAGATTTTACTGAGGTGTGTGCAGTACATGCTTATGCAGAATTTAGCACGAAGGAGAAACAGGTGGTGCATTTATCATAGAGGTCCCTTGGTACGGGTGTTTGTGTATTATCTGCCACGCAATTCCTCATCTGTTCGAGCCGAAAATACCATCATCAGCCATGACAGGTAACTGATATGCTACGTGATGCTGTAGATAAAACCAGAATTGAGGAAGGAAACCATCTTTTGCTTCAAGCTGAAGGCGTACGGATGAATAGAGTGGAAAACAGATTTGGTTTGATGGTGTCCTTGCGTACACGTGGTCAGGATAAAGTGAGCGACTGTGTGGCACCTCAGTTCAGCCCAGGCTGCCATGCCGCTCCCTTAATGGCAATTTATTGCTTCCTGAATCCTGAAAATGGGAGGCTGAGGACAACAGCATTCCGAACGCCCCGTCCAAAAACCCTCAGTGTCCTAAACACTCCCTAAATCTCTCTGCCTTTTAGGCCCTGTGGCTCTCTGTCTGGCATGCCATTTGTTCTGAGCTTTCAGGGATCTGATTCATGGGTACTTGAAGTGACTTATGTCTGAGAAAAATTTGCCATGGCAGAAATGCTTGGAGCCACATACTCTAATGTGGGCTAAACTGCTTGATGTATTAGGTGAAAGGATTATGGAGCATCAAATGTTCCTGTTGAATTAAAAGGCCTTAAAAAAATCAGTTCAAAGAGGACATCACTTAGAAGTAAATAAATACATCAAAAATTATCGGGAGGTTTTTTTTCTTACAGCATATTTTAATAACAGACAAACATAAAAATAATCCACAATACAGAAACAATGTTGTTTTTTTTCACAGGTGTTTTTTTTGTCGTTGTTTCTATAATTTCTTATTAACATATTTACATTCACATTGATATTAACATAAATGCACATGAAAAATAACAAACAGCAAAATGGCAGTGTACACATTTAAGACATACTGCGTCAGCACATCATTGTAATTTGGTATGTATCCTTTCCCCTTGTCAATATAGTGCACATTAGATATGAAATCATTTACAGAACAGAACTGTATACACTGAATGCATATTTTGTTTCTTTTGAGCGAGCCTTGTCCAGTGAAGTAATTTAGTTTTCCACCCAAAGTTGGATTTTTCCTGTATATTTCTGCATCTTTACTCTCTACTTGCTAGCACGCGATAAAAATGACAATCTGTTATGAATCTGTTGTGAATCTGGCTGTTGTCAAATGTTTAATGAAAAGCTAGCTTGTTTTAGTTAGGACCAAAAAAAAAAAAAAAAAAGCTGCTTTGTTTTCATTTCTAGAAATATACAACAAAATCAAGGGAGAGCAGGGAATGACTTGACAACAACCACACTTGCAACTGCTTTGGCAAGACTCCTGCAACCAACATATTTTAAATAATTCTCTTTAAATACAAATACAGTCCAATTAGTTGAAATTTTGAAGAAATATTTATTGCTGCTGAAATGAAAAAGGATATCTTACAAAAAATAGGCCTGCATCTCCTTCCAGAAAAAAAAATCTCAGAATTGGCTAAGATGTGAAAGTGCTTTCAGCACTGTATCAAGCTGTGAAACCTGCTCAGGTGGCCTTAGCTTTGTTTTACTACTGTATGTGCTCACTTTGTCTGTACATATATTAAATTCTCAGTTGCTCCACTATGCTACATATAGATGCTTTTTTATTTGGTTTTCAGTGCTTGCAGCATCACACTTTCCAGATCATTCCCTTTCCTTATTCAGTGCAAATATATATATATTTTTTAACATTTCCTTTTGTGAGGACTTTTTTTTTTCTTCTAATAATCTCCTTAATAACAGTAACGCTGAGGGTGACCCCAGTACACGGGTAGCCAAAAAACCATCACTGTTAGGTTTGACATTTTCTGGGCATAAACACTGTGGTAAAGTGGTAGCCATTTTGAAATCTTAGACCACGGCAACACCTGCCTGGAGTGCATCATTACTAGGATATAAACTAAAAGGCCATTAGCTTTCTGTAAAACATTTCATTAATGTTCCTGAGTTTCAATGACTGAATTTGCCTCAATTAATGGCTTAACTTAATTTATCCCAAATGGAAAGCTTTTCAAAACATTTTCTCTGAACCAGCACGATGGCATCACTGTTTCCAAAACTGTCCAATGCCAAATGCTTATAATCTTCATTTCCACCTTCATGTCAAAACTCCACCAGGTCTTTTGGACAAGGTGGCTGCATATTGCACTGAAATGGTGTTGGGAAAGTCCATTTCACTCCTCAGACCTTTGGGAATATCCATCGGTGGCACCATGGCACCGTCGACCGACAGTTGCGCGTCGTGGTTTCTTCCGAAACATGGAACGGGGCTGAGTTTGGCCTGGCTTGGAGTACAGCCTTGATTCTGTGCGATAGACAAGCTGCTGCCGAGTTTGTGACTCAATCTACAGGCAGTTCGCAGGGTATTTGCTGGGCTGCTTTGGCCACAGTGTACGCCCGCTGGAAGTCCTTGTAGCGTGGAGCACAGCCCAGCCAAGCTTCCCCAAAGTGGACCCGACCGGTGAAGAGGAAGCTGCCCGGTCCCGGTTTGACGCCACACTGCAGAAGAGTCCTGATCTCACCCTTGCTGGTGAGGCGACCGTTGCTGGTGAACAGGGCGTACTTCTGACGAAACACCCGGGTGGCGCTGACCTTGATCACCGCTGCCCGTAAGTTCTCGTCTTCCTCCACTGTCTGGATGTTACCACGCACCACTGTGGATCAATAAAACATTGGGGTTTATTTCCAGTTCACTTGTATGGTTATTTTAAAATTTTCACCTTTGACTCATGGTAACATAAAAACTTAAATGTGTTTTTTTCATCTTGATAATGTTGCATCATCTTATTTCAGCTAGGGATGTGGTTCACTGTGGGCTACCAACTGGCAGTTAAATCTTTCAAAGGCACAGGCCTGCTCACTAATCCTTCTAACTTTTGTTGCCAGCTGAACTTCTCTTCAGTCCCATTACAACTCAATCAGAGGCCTGCAGATTAGTCTACTGCTCCTTCTCTAGGGATGCTGGGATTAGATTTGTAGATCCCAACAAGAAATCATTACATACTGGGGCTTTACTACAAGGACTTCTTGCCATTTGGTGGTCTAGTTAAATATGTTAATCCTGTCTGAATTTAAGGGGGGTCTCAGTGGCTTCATTCTTGGTTTGCTGTGTTTTACATGTTACATAGGGAAGGGGGGGGGTAAAAAAAGTTAACACACCAAAGTCACTGGTGCAAACAGCCATCAGAATCTCCGTGTTGTTGCAGGGTCTGCAGGCATCTGGAAAGAGAAAAGAGGAAGAAAAGAGAGGGAATCAGTTGGTGACCTCACAAAACTGTCTAAACCAATCGAAAACACCTATATGCTAATACTTGTACTGAGACTCTGGAAAACCAAAGACGACATTTCCAGATCACATGCGCAGCAATGTGAGATGTGAATTCCGACCCAAAACCCTGTGCAAAGATAGGCAACAAAGGAGAGACCAACCACTGAGTTCCAGCAGACAGCTGCTACTTTTACAGTTGGCAGAGGAGGACCAGTGGAGCTTTAAGGTGTGAGGCTCGTCCACCCCAGACAGTTTAAAGGCCAAATGAAACTTCCCACCCTAAAGCTTTTTAGGGTATCTACAGTCACACCTCATCAAAGCCTAGACAGGGGCCAAGGAGAGGGAGTGGGGGAGGAACTCAACAATTTTAAAAGGAGCAGAATCCCATTTCCCAGAAATTTCTATGCTCCATTTGCCATTAGGCCTGGAAAATTTCTTTCGAAGAAAAAAAAAAGAAAAAAAGAAAAAAGAGTGCACCTTCCTGAAATTTGATTTATAGTTGGCCACAAAAAAAGATAAAAGCCGAACCAGCGAAGCTGCAGCAGTCTGGTTTGACTGAATTGTGGCTAGAAAGAAAAAAAAAAAAGTCCTGGCATTTTTTAAAGTTCTCCTTGTGGTTCTTTGGAGGCCCATTGCCCACCCCGTACATTCTCCTCCATAGTGAAAACCTCTTGATAAATGAGATTCCTTCCTCTCTAGTCCACAGCAAACCCCCTTCCAAACCTAATCAGTGTGAGTGTGTGTGTGAGAGAGAGAGAGCGAGAGAGAGACAGAGAGAGAGAGAGATGTGGGGGGGGGGGGTGTACTCGTACAGACATGTCTCCCCACAGAGAGGCAGCTCAACAAAAGAGGGGAGCATCTCAGCTGGGCAGAGGCCTCTCTGTCGCCTAGGCGACGGCAGTAATCCCAGAATACTCATGCGGCACCCATTCAAAGGGCTCTGGACTCTGGAGAAAGCCCCACATACTGTGCTTTTGTCCCCCCCCCCCTCCTCCGCACTCCACGGCTCCCCGACTCCTACTCCAAACCAGCACGCCTCTGGGGAAAGTTTGGCCACTTCCTCCTCTCTGCTCTCTACATGAGCCATGGAAAGTCCAACCAGCCGACAGAGGCCTGTTATGAATTATGAATCATCCACAGGGTTGATTTCATGGTGTATAATATCACCGCTGGTGGGGTAAAACCTCGTATCTACCAAACTTCTCACAAAGTGAGAGAAAAAGTGTTGTGGCCATAGGTTGGTAGTTTTTTTTTTGCCCTGACTTAGTTTTATATGACCAAGGGGTCAAATTTTTAACCTCCATAAAAAGAAACAGCGTGAACTTTCAGGGGTTCACACAGGAACGGAACAAAGATGTTTGTCTCTGAGAGGTAATCAAATGAGCTGAGTATAAGGTTTTTCTTGCATAGAGAAGAGGATAAGTAAATAAATCTGGTCAACTGTTCTTCTATACCCTTCTATTTATCAACTAGAAAAGACAAAGTAAAAAAAAGTCACAGTCTCCTAATATATGTCCCTTATTAGTCTAGTTTAAACCAACATGACTGACTCACCTTCACTGCTGATTGTGCTGGAGTCCAGCGACAGGCGAGCCGTCCAGTCCCCTCTCAGCTCGTAGCGAAAGGATGCAATCCTCCTGCTGATGTCCTGGTGAGGTGTAGCTTGCAGGAACAGGGCCACCCTCTCCCCGGGCAGGCGGCTGAAGCACCGGACCCTCGGCGGGGGGGAGGACTCCAGGCGGTCGCCAACCAGCAGCTCCAGGACCCCGTCTCTCTCCAGGTAGAGCTGGGCTCCGTGGAACTCCTCCGAGGGCTTGACGCAGGCCGTGATGAGGCCTGAGCTGCTGCCGCCGGGCCCCACTGCCACGGAGGGCAGGCGGGGCGAGAGGGTGAGACGCAGGGCTCCTTTGGGATACAGCCAGTCCAGCGTGCCCTCGGAGCAGTGGAGGGAGATCTGCTCCACGCTGCCCTGCTGCTGGGACAAACCACTGCGAGAGGGAAAGAAGAGAGGGAGGCACAGTTGAGTAAGGCTTCACTATAATTTATCTAGGCAGGAATTTGGGCTTAAAAATCTGAGTCTCTGACATCATCATCATCGTCATCTCAATCATCAGAGGATACTTTCCCTGAAATTGATTAAACTGCAAGGGGGACTGAGCAGCTTTAAATGTCAGCCTTGCAAAAAGGCAACTCACACCAAAACTTTCACAAGAAATAATCAGAAACACAAAACGACCTGAACAGGTTTAAAAAAAATCCAGCTTTAGCAGAACTTTACCAGATCGAGACCTTTTCAGAGAAAGCGCCGCCTGTTGGCAGCTCTGTGGAAACCGGGACCTTTGACATAACCTCTAGGTCCTAACGTCTATAAATGCTCTAAAATTCCATGCGTGTATTGCATGTATGCATGTAAGTATCAAGCTACACCTCAGCAACTACATGCACAGTTTGTGTCTCCTCCAAGTATCAGAATTAATCCTCCGGTCTCCTGCCTGTCTGGACCGTCCGTGCCTCCCGCAGACAGCCCGCAGGCGCAGACGCAGCAGAGCTCCAGAAACATTTTAATTGCGCCCTAATGGCACGTCTCAACATGCTCCATTCAAACAACAAGCATTGTCCTTTGGCACCGGCTCCAAAAACAAACAAACAAAACTGGCACCTGTAGCATCTCTCGGTGGCATTTTTTTTTTAATCCTTTTTTCCTTTTTTCATTTAACCAAATGCAGAGGCAGCACAGATACAGTGAGTCATACTTGCCTTCCTCTCCAGCTGCACTGGTCCTCGGAATAGTTTGAAAGAGCCACATCAATAATGGCAAAAAGTAAAATCCAAATTGCGTTAATCCAAACAGTCAAACCGGACATTTTTTCGACAGTGGTTGATGCAAAGTTAAAAAAAAAAAAAAAGAAAGAAAGAAAGAAAGAAAAAGGCAGAAAGGATGATTCCAAACCTGCGGTGTAATAAACCTTTATAAAACAACTCTTATTCTATCTCTGATCCTCTCCATAGTTTGTATCCTCTTACCCTGGTGTGTGAGATAAGAGAATACAGCTAAGCTCCCTCGGCTCCCCCCTGAAACCTCCGGGCTGCTGTGCGTCGGGGAGCGCACGGTTCTGGACATATCCCCCCTCGGAGAAACTTCGCGGGCCAATCGGACCGCGCCGGGAGAAACTTTAAACCACTCACACGGCGGAGGGGGCGGGGACGTCTGGCCTGCGAAATGAGTAACAGTACGCAAACATACACCGAGTTACAATTCACCATTGTGTCGGGCGTGTCTGCATATAAATGACTAATTAACCAAACTGAAAATTGGAGTTTAAATTCGCCTCCTCCTTTTGCTTTGAATATTGATTTTGAACAAAAAAAACAAGGTCGCTTAAATAACCTTCAATTGCATCTGGTCCCTCTTCTCATAATTAAGAAACCCAGAGTCTATGAATATGCAAACATTGTTCATTTCAAATGTTTTGCTGACCTGACCTGTAAGGGTGAGCTTTTAAGTTCCCAGCATACGCTTGTGTAACTTGGGTATTGGACCAGGGTCGATTTCCAAACGCGCTGCGATGTCACAAAGCACTGGCGCGCATTTTGCGTCTTAAAGTCAAATCTAAGGTGAGCGATGAACCAAGTTCCCAACTCAGCGGATGGATGTGAAATCTGCCCTCGACGGTGAGGTAACAGTGAGAGGAAGACGTTTTTTTTTTTTGCGGAGGGAGATTTCTAATATATGAAAAGCTTTATTTTTATCTAAGCATGCTCAGGGGATTTGGGATGTTGAGAAAGACAACCTCAGGCAATTATAATAATGCTGAATGACTTTCTTTGCGTTTACGTCTAAGAACCACGACCCAAACAGAAAATGGGTCTAAAAGAACATTTATAGAAGTTTTTATAAACAAGAATCCACTGCTATAAAAACCAGCTTCACAAAGCTGTAAACATTATTCAGCAGGCTACTTAACATCAGCTTAATTCAACAACCATGTCAAAAGCATCTGAAATGTGAGAAAATGTATTTATGTTCTTGAGACTTGAAGTAAATAAAGGCTAAATAAAATGAAGTAAGAAAAAGTGGTGACATAAAGCATTAGTCCCAGTTCATTAATGCTAACCTGATTGTCAGACCCACGATAAATGATGGTGATGATGATGAAGATTTTGCCTCCTCAGGGTGGTGTACCCTCTGCCCTTTACCCCGCTGAGCTTCTCATTCATGTTGCGGTATTTATAACCAAATCAAATATTCTTTTGTGCTAACATTGCCATCCATCTCCCTGAGCCAGCGACTTTCAGTGTGCATTTGTTTTGGCGCGCGTGTGTCTGTGCACGTGATGAAAGTCTAGGCCCTGCCGATGGAGTTATGACAAGGCCTCAGACGGACACAAAGGCATATGTGCAGAAATCCAGCTGCTTTATTGTCTGCAGCAGGACAGAGCTTTGTTTTCCGCAGGGCATTTCAAAAGCAGCAGAGTTTAAAGAGCAGAGCAATGGGTGGGGGCTCCGGTCAAAGAAAAATGAATACATTAATGCCTAAAGTTAGCTATGGGTTTCAGAAATATGTCATAGCATCGACGCGTGCACGGGAAAGGCAAACATTGACAGTCAAAATTACACACTTTGTGAAACCCGTTGGTGTGCATGTATTCATACATGTATCCATTAAAACAATAGCACACATTCTTTGTGACCCTGCTCTGACCCAAACTACAATCTTATCCAGTCTGGATCTTATTAAATGTTTTCATGTGTCTGTGCACTTAAGATCTTGCAGTTCAAACATAGTGAGATTAAACTTATTTGAAGTGGTTATTCTCAATTTCATTTACTGAGAGTTTTCATCAGAAAAAAATAATGGAATATGGGATGGAGGATTGGACAAAACTTGTGGGAAAACGACAGCAGTAGCAATAGTGATACTTATATGTGTAACAGTGCTTTTGATTATAACATCGGCAAAAAAAGCAACACCAAATTATTGGGACCAAGTTATCGGGACACCCTGATAATAAGGAAAATACTGCAGTATTACTTACAGTATTACTACTGCAGCAGTTCAGTCTAGAGATACCAAGTGTATGGGGACTTTTCCTGCATCTCTTTGAGACAGGGTCATTCTAATTCTTACGATATTGCCCAAGTGGGAAAAGGCTGTCCTTGATTTATGTGTGGAGCAAAGGACAAGTCCAAGTCAAAAATAACCCCAAAGTTTCTTAGAGTAGAACTGGAGGCCAAGGTAATGCCATCCAAAGGAACTTTATGATTAGATAATGTTTTTCTGAGGTGTTTATGCCTTTAGAGTCTCTGTGATAAAATCTTGTGATCAGTTGTGTATAATGCAGTGCAAAGATCAAACAGGACAAGTATAGAGGCATATTCGTTGTCTGAGGCCACGAGAAGCTCCTTAGTAACTCTCACCACACTGTCATTGTCCTATAATGTAATCTAAATCCTAACTGAAAATCCTCAAACATACCATTCAAGTACAGACAATCGCATCATTTTTTTTTTTTTTTTTTTTTTTTTTTTTTTTTTTTAAAAAAAAAATAGTTTAAAGGCCTATAGCTGGCTAAAAAATCTAGACCAAGAGTAGGCTTTTTAAGACAAGCCTTAATTACTGTAACCTTAAAAGCCTGCAGTATGTAGCCTCTTGACAAAGATAAAATAATTCTAATGATTTGATATGTAAGTGTTAACTTAAAGCATCCTCAAACAGCCTAGTTGGGAGTAGACGACGACATTTTTGCAAACGCTTTCTTTCTTTCTTTCTTTGCAATCGCTTTCTTGCAGAGTTAGATGAGAAGATCCACTCTCATGTTTATACAGCAAATATGAAGCAACAACTCCTTTAAGTTAAATTCTGGTTTATCCATCCATACAAATTTGTTTATTTGATCTTTTGCCTTCTCCATGATTTATATATAATAAAACATTTTGTTGTATTACTAGAATCCTTCACCCGAAAACAATAGCAAATTACACATCGGTGTGCAGACCTGCATTCAAAGATCGTTACTACTAAAGGTCAGTGTGAGTATGTGAACCATCAGACCTGTTCTTTTTTTATGGTCTGCATCAACATCTCGGACTGTGATCAAACACGATCTGCATTCTCACTGGCTCGCCAATGAGAGCGTCTTCAAACGGCACTGTTGTACGCATACAAGACTTTGCATGCAAGTGTTAGTACTGTGTCTATATACTTGGTATACTGTATTCCTTTATGTGTGGGTGCATGCTAACACAGAGAGGATGTAGTGACAGTGTGGTGTTACTGGTATTTATGGGACCTTGACTTTGTGTGTAACTTTCTCTCGCTGTCTCTTCTCGCTATTTCTGACACAAGAGACCCTTTTCAAGCAGGTAGTGTCTTTCATACATACTAACAATGTCTGTTTACAAGGTTTTAAATGAGCAAGAGCAATTCAGAAATATTTCATATGATAATTTTAGCTCCATTCAGTGTTGGGAGTCAGAAATTTACAGTTGTATAGGTTGGATATATGAGACCTCCTTTAATCTGCTGACAAATCTTTTATGCTGAGTATTAAATACTGTTCCCCATGCAACAACTAATGCCATGTCAGACATGCAAGTTTAGCTTGCTAGTTATGGAATGGAATATTTTTCAATCGACTTGACAATGCAATGATAAAAACCTGCCTTCGAAAATATTTTAAAGCTTATAGACATCCAAAAAGTGCATTAATAGTCAAAATGCTTCAACTATTTCAGGGATTTGTTTCCTCCTTTGATTATCTTCTGAGGCCAGTCTGTTGCATTTTGGCTATTAAAAAATCATAGGAATTTCACATGTTCTGTCTCTGTAAAACAACAAAAGATCAAAATCTGAAGACCTCAAATTTTAATGTGTAATCAAATTGTTGCTGAGCAACACTCTTTGTTCATAAAAGGGAGTGAACGCAACCATTAGATGACCAAATACAAGGCTGAATGGGTGTAGAGGTTCTGTATTATTCAAACAAGTTTGGTGTAGAAGCTGTGTGTCCATCTAAGATGTCCCAGCTGAAACACCAGAGGATGACCTGATCCGAGACGAGATGTTGAGATGTCTTTCCCAGACATTTCAGCAGCTTCCCATGGCACCTCAGTGCTAATCCAGTTGATCTGACATCGCTGCTGTTTGTTTTCCTGCACAGTGTCATCTATCTGCTGGTAATGAGATCTAAGACCTTGACGGGATACTCTGATAATCAGCCTAAGTTCACGGTAGCAGAAAATATGCCCTTCCCGCCACAGGATTGTGCTGCGTCTTGGGTTTTGCCCAGCTAGTGGGGATAGTCATGGGAAACAATATTAAAGTTTCTGTGGAATCAGGATCAAACAATGTGGTGACTTATCGAGTTATGAGATGAGAAACATCTTGATATCCTGAATGCCAGAAGACATAATTCATTTACTGAGGAAAATCACATTCTTTAACATACACTTGAGTTGGATTTTTTTATCAAGCTGAAAACAGGGCAAAAGAAAATTCACACTTTGATCATTTCTTTATATGTACTAAAGTAATGTGAATGTTGTTGTTGTGATGGCTTTTGTTCCTTAACATTTTTTTCCACATTATCTACAACTACAATGCGGCTGCAAGATCCACAAAGCATCACAGGCTTTGGACATAAAATGGATGTGCAACCCCTCTTTCATGCCTTTTGTATCGTTGCGTATGTAGTTATAGGAAAAAGGTTGTCTGACTACTCCCATACTCCACTTTAGCTCTGTGTTGTGATGAGTCAGTGGGAGCACCGAGGCCGATACTTTCCCACCTCCACGTGCAGGTGAAGGGGTTCCTGGTCGAATGGCGGCCAGGGGCTGTGAGAAGAACCGACTCTGGGAGCTCAGAAAAAGTCGTGCTGATATTTACCCTCTAAGCCCCTATGAGAGCCTCATGTGAAAACTGACACCTGCTCTCTCATTGCACTTTCTCAGGATCCTAATTGTGTATGTTTGTTTGTATGACAGTAAATTTCCCTTTGTGCCTCTCATCTCGGTTTGTGTTTGTGTGTGTGTATATGTGTGTGTGTGTGTGTGTGTGTGTGTGTGTGTGTGTGTGTGTGTGCGTGTGCGTGCGTGCGTGTGCGTGCGTGTGTTTGCGCACGTGACTGTGTGTTAGTGTAAAGCCCAGTGGGAAACTGAATACAAGAGGGCCCTACACCAGATAAACAGAGGCAGAGAGGGCTGATAGCAAACGCAGCTGGAAACGCGCAAACACCCTGAGAATGCTCACTAATGCTTTTCTAAACATGTAATAGATCACTTAGCTGCACTGTCACAATACTCTCATATGGCCCTTGTATGCTTTAATCTCCTCCGCTGGGATCTCACATAAATTCTGCATGAAAATATGTCCTATGTGTTGTTATATTCAGAGGAATTATCTCATGATTTAGTCAGTATGACACAAATCACAAGAGATTTGTTTGTGGCAGCTGGGATCAAGTCTCAGTTTACACATGCTCTGCAGTAATCTCTCACACATTTGCAACAACTCTCTTCTCTTTTGGTCTTTCTCTTACAATTCACAGTGTCCCTCACATGCATACACGGTCTTGTTAAAGTTTATTACACTTGGTTCATCTCATCCATCTTTGTCATCTGTGTTTATGTCTCTTTTAAAGCAACTTCTGACAAATCATTTTTTAAAAAAGTTCTTTTAAGACGGTCGTTTAAAACTTCTTCATGGCTCTACACTTGAGGATTCCACTTTGCATTCAACAGCTCCAAATATAACCTAATTATAGTGTCTGGGGTCAGAGGTCACAGCTGGGTGCCCTAGGGACTTTTCATTAGCAAAATGGAGGGAAGAAGCTGCAGGTGTCTAAAAAGGAACTCTCTCTATTGTGCCCAAATTTGGGGAGTTCTCTATTGTGCCTGAATCATAGTTTTAAAGTCCATCTTTTCAAAGCTTTTTTCCTCCATTTTTTCCCCCTCAAACATATTATTTGTGCATTATGCAATGTGTTAAATGACCATTTTGACAACTCGACTGAATTGTCAACAGAGGAAAAATTTTGTCAGCAGGGGTTTAATTAAGTGCATTTAATGAAATACCACCACCATGTTCATCGGGAAATATTCTACCTTGTTGTAAAACCACATTTGACAGCTACAGTTATTAGTTACCTAATGGATTAAGACTTTTTAAAATTTACAAACCTATAATTAGCTTATGAAATGCAGTGCACTGAACTATCCAATAGTAAAGTCATTGAACACCTCAACTTATTACAACCTACTCAACTTACTCTAACAACTAAATGAAAATGACACTCTAATGCATCAGTTGTAATAATCCATTAATGCAATGCATAATAATATAAAAGTCAGAGGAGCCAGTTCTGCATAACGAATACTTTTACACTTGATATTCCAAGTACACCTTTGTACTTTTACTTTTTAGATTTTAGATATCAGTGCAGTTCTTTTACTTTTAATTGAGTGTTTTTTTCCATGGCAGTATTATTTATTTACTTGGGTAAAAGTTTTGAATACTTCTCCTACAACCATTTGTGTATTCAGAGCCAAACACTGGTCTGATTCAACCCTGAAATTGTTTAGTAATGCAGGCTTAAGTCCTGATTAAGACAGCAAACAACTCAAGATGCCAGTATCCCATTTTGCAGTCTTTCTCCCTATACATCTGCAAACATTCAGTTTCCCTTTGAGCTTTATGTTGTTCATCTTTATTCATGTAGTTTATGTTAGAATTCATTTCCACAGTTTATGTACCTGCAGCTTTTCCAAATAGTTTCCCTTTCCTGATAATTTTTGTGTTGCTAAGTGGTTAAGATCCATTGTACTGAGACTAACTTTACTCAAGGAAAAGTGTCAATAGTGGCTTGATGTCCTTACATTGATTCTCACATTCCTCAGTGTTCAAAAGCATGCAAGGCAATAGGTTACCTCAAGGGTAAACAGGCCAGTCTCTTTTTAAGTGGTTCTTCACACAACGTTGCCGCTGCTAACTCAGACGATTTTACTTTTTACAGTTAGTGCTTGATTGCAAGTAGCAGAAAGGGATGAAGAAGCCAAAAAGAAAACACATTGTGGTCACCACAGAATGCAAAGGAAGTTTCCTGTGGTACTTGAGGTTTGAGGGTTAAATTTAGACTACAAAGCATCTGCAGTCAGCGCAACAGCTTTTGATTGTAGCCAGATTGAAGCAGGCATGTGTTGTAGTCCTTCATAAACGCTGCATTCCCTCATGAGAGTGTGGTAATTTGTGCAAAATTAGGTCTGTGAATGGTTTGGTCTGTTGTGTTTTTGGAGGGAAACCCACTTTAGTAATTTCCCTATAGAAGGCAGCATCTCTAGTCCCTTTCACTTCACATTTATGATACTCATTAGCTGCAATTAGCTGCATTTCACTGCCCCACTGTTTGTAATCCAGATGAGAGTATTGTTATCAGCAGCTCAGTGGTGCTATAGTAATGCCTTGGGGATGGTGGTTGTTGGAGCCCAGTTGGAGGCCAGACAGAGGTTCTCCGCTGTCTGTCTTGTTTGCTGCTCTCCCACCCCCACACGGCTTCTAATTGGCTGAATCAATTTTGGGGGGAAACTTACCAAGAAGCAGGATCCCTCCAAAACCGACAATAGGTATAGTGTTTTACATATGTCCACAGGAAAGACAGATGTTGTTTCTCTCAACCACATCCACATTTGAATACCCTTATTTGGATACAATGGGAGAGAATACAATGGCACTATATTTTGGCGGTCAAGGCAGATGCTTAATTTTGGCGGTCAGGACGAGTCCATGCTCTTAAACCGGTTGTAATAGACGTCTCATACTTTTGATGCTGTGGAGTTTATAGATTTTAATTCAAATTACCATTAAACTTTTGATATGATTAGAACGCATGGAGAGTGATTATTTAGTATCTTACAGTTGCCAAGTACTTTAGAGGTCTCCCTCTCTTGTGGACGGCTCTACGATGATGAATTTATTTTTGGAAAAGTTTCAGCATCCATTCAAGAGATGGAGTCTTTTATTTAAACAAAAACAAACAAAAAAAAAAAAAAAAAAATGGCAGCTTAGAAAATTCAGTATTAAAAGAAAATATAAAGACATTTAAGTAATAACTTGACAATAAACACAAAGTGTAAAAAAGTTGAGGTTTTATAGAGACTAAGCTAACTGGCTGCTGGCTCCAGCTCAGTGATGTCAATATTCTTATTTATCTCTTGGCACAAAAGTGAATAAGAATATTCACTAAAATGTCAAACTGTTCCTAAGTAGGCACTCACGGAATAGCCATAGCTATGTGACTAACTTATTATGAACAACAGAAAAAATCTCCCTTGGTGTCTTACTTTAAAAACTAGCTATCACATGTCACATTTTATATAACACACATCAGGAACACACAGATGGAAATTGCTACAAAGTAAAAAACAAAAAAAAGAAAAAATGGATGGTCAGTTTCTTCTTTTGCTGCCTGACCGCATTCTAACTCCTCCTCCTCCTTCACCTCCACCTCCTCCTCCTCCTCCTCCTCCTCCCCTGCACTGCATCCTGCTCTGTGAATTGAGTTTGGTCAGCCTAGGCCATCCTTGGCTGTGCAGAATATAATTAGCCTGCCTACACACATACACATGCACACACATACAGCCTTTAAACTTTAAACCCCACCGTTACAATGGCCCACACACACAATAGACGCATGCCAATACTGTGACCCCCTCGGCTATCTCCCCCTGCACAAAAAACTCCCTGTTCATCCCGAAACCCTCCTCCCTCCTGCTCACTGAGTAGAATAATGAGACGGATAAGATTACATTTTTACATATCACATTTCACATCATATCATAGAAATAATAAACAGCTTAACAGGTGCTGAATGTCAGCTGTTACGGTGGAGATTTGAAATCTGGCTGGTGGTCGGAATTACACCCAAAATCGCCTCGATGGCTTGAGTTTCAAGTGATGAATTTGATAACGTGTTACGCTTTCAAAGCTGAACGCTCTGAAGTTTGTAATCAAAGATGGAGCTGAGCTTTACCTTCATAAACCACTGAAAGTAATGATCTAAAGCCAATGCTTTTTACTTTTCCAAGTACAGTATAAAATCGTGGTATGATGCACAACTTACATAAATATTGCAGTGATGAAGTAATACAGCTTGTCCTTAAACTTGAAAAACTTGCAAATACCCGAGGATGAGAGGTAAGAGGAGATGACACGAGGATAAAATAAACAGGATTAAGACATCACAAAACAGTAATTCCACCAGAATTACAAGAAGCGATTTAATGATCATTCCTGCAGTCTTAGTGGTAATCCAAGAATCTTTATGTTTCAGTCCTAAGATGACAGTTAAACTCTCTGAATAGAGACTTGGTGGGACCATAATTGTGCAGCAAATCTGAATCCAGGACGTCTTTTATCTCACATCATCTTTCATTCACTCCATTCAGACCCTTCAGTGACCTGTAGCTCATCGCTGAACCCCTTTTGATCTGATTTTTAAAAATGCCACAGCATGCGAGCCCTTTACCCTCTCAGCACCTGCACCTCGGTGTCTTCCAGCTCATCAGCGGAACCTGTCTTTTAAAAATGTATACATCTGTTGCAAATGAGGTAGCCTTTGTGGGGGGAAAAGCCTTGAGGGGCCCGCCAAAATTTGCTGTCTCCCTGGCTCCATCACTGAGTAAACCCCAACCCCTGGCTTCTCTGACCCTCTCTCTCTGTCTCTGTCTCTCACACACACACACACAAACACATACATACACACACACCTCTTACTTCAGGGGTATCATATCACCTATCCCTTGGGGTATTGTGGTGCAAGGCTGGATGTTCTCATGATAACAAATGTATTTGAATATATACAACAGGTGGCTGTTTGTTGACTTTTCCATTATTTTCATAGTTTCATTCATTCAGCAGTATTTAGTTTTAATCATTTCATTAGGAATTCCTCATAGCGTACCAGAGGTGATAAATATTTATCTCACGGCTCCATGTGGTTGTTTGGCTTCATTTTTCTTCATCTGACCCAAGACTGTTGAACTAAGGAAGCTGATAGGAGGGAAGAAAGAGGTGAGACAAAGCAGAGTCTGTCTTTTGACTGAGTGACTCTTCAACAGAGGTTGTTTCTTTCTGCAGTGAACTGTGTCGTCCTGCAGGGAAGTGCAGACGAGTGAGAAACCAAAGTAAAAGCAGAAAAGGGAACTTACAGAATAACTGGAGCATGGAGTATAGTCCTGAATTGCCCGAAACACTCATGCATGCTCACAAATGCGTGAGTGAGTATACTTTTCCTCTCTGTGAAACATACTTGTACACACACACACACACACACACACAACTCACACACATGAAAAAACACATTCATACATAGTCTCAGCTCAAGGATTTTGGACCTATCTGCACATGTATGCAGGCTAATCAGGGCCTCTTCACAGACAGAAAGCAAAGGGTCACTCAGGGTGAGATGTTTGTGATGGAAATTTGGACGGCAGGCGTAGGAAAACAAAGCTAGAGACAAGACGCCCCAGAGACAACATACTTTACACATGAGATAACACACATTGAGGAGTTACAAAAAAAAAAAAAATCCTTAAAAAAGGATAACAAAACCTATTCTCATTCTTGTTACTGATAAATAGCTGCTGTGCAGACACTTTCACTAAATTACAAGAGAACTTTTGGATCTAGAAACTATTTTGTCTATACAATTAACCTTTAGAGCGGTTGTAGAGAGACTTATTTTAAATTCATTTTTATCAAGTTCTAAGATTAGAAAAAGTTTTAGTGGAATCTACACAGACAAATTCACAAGGTTATAGATTAAATTCATCCTCATTTTGCCGTGGGTTACATAGCAGAGTGAATGACAATCTTATTTGACTTTTCTTAATATTACAAATTCTTAAACGTTGGCTGTTTCCTTTCATCCAAGCTGCTGCAAATAAATCATGTTACTCCATTCCCAACTATCTACATAAAGCAAGTACGGACAAACTATTCCACTGATTGCATATGATCCAGTGGTGAAGTTATCACGTCTGGTCATTCCTTCACCACTAGAGCCCAGAACATATAACTTTAACAGGGCATATAGTGCATAGATCAGGGGCATCCGATGGAACCGCCGCGCCTCACTGAGAAATCACACAAAGATGGGATTTAATGGCCCTTCGATTGAGCGGTTCTGAAAAGCCAACCTCTGACCCCCAGCCTTGACCCCTGGCAACCCCTCCCATCCTCCAGGGTCCAGGGCTCGTCATTGGTCATTTGTCAAACTCCTCACACTGATCTGATTACCGTCCAATTTGGGATCTGCCGACTACACACTTCTCGGCTCAAGACAAGCTGCTTTCAGCAACTTTACATGACAACAAATAGCTGGATCGTTGTGGGAAGAGTAAAGGGACGAGTATTTGTTCTATTCAGGCGGGAAAGATGGACAAAATGGTAGATAGATGGCAAACTAGGTATCTACTAATGAAAACTGATACAATTGGATCTGTGTTAAAACCGTTCAAGAAAGCACATTGTAGTCATATTTCCTATTGAATCATAGGTCAACAAAACAAATAGGATGATGTAAAATAGGAGGATGAACAGATGAATCATCAAATGATTCATCCAAACTAAACATTTCTCATACTGTTCCCATCCAAATTGAATGACATTATCCAAACACTGGAATCTCCTGTGTTCATCATTTAAGTATTCCAGTAAATATGTCTATTAGTTCAAAGCTGTTTTCACAAACACAGCCCTAATTACTCAGTGTCATTATATTCGAGTGAAAGATTCTGAGTGTAAAATGTCTCACAATGGAACAAAAAAATGCATTCACACCATGGAGACTAATTTTTGCAAAAAAACCCCACAGTGCAGATTCAGGTTTTACTTTGGGTGCGTACATAATTCTTGGGCGGTAGCGCAAATGGCCGGGATTTCTGAATAAATCTAATTTTTAACGAGTGAAGAAGATTTTGGACACAACCCGGGTTACATCTGAAATTGGTGCAGCTAAAGTCATCTGCACGGCTTTGCATGATAGGTTTGAGAGGCTAGGTGATGCAGGGAGTACTCTCAGTCCGGCACTAGCTGGCGAACCATGGTAGTTGGCGAGACGACAACTTAACGGGCTAGCATGATCATGCAAGTTCTAGCCAGTGATTCTGAGCTTCTTTCTTTCCTAACGCTTGGCAGTTCACCCCCACCCACCAAGAGTTTTAGTGAAGATGGGGAGAAACTCTCTGAGCCAACCCGCTGTCTAAGTGCTTGTTACCAGTTGGGGCTGACAGTTCTGCTGGTACCAGTGTTTAAATCTAGCATTTTGTTCTCAGTATTGCAAATCGCTTCATTCAATAAAAAGAGTAATCCAAGCGGGGTTAAAAGCTCTCCGTGTTAGCCAGCTTGTTAACAGTCAGTTAGCAACAGCCAAATATTCTCTTTTGCAAAGTTGATTCTGATGTGGAAAATTCGTGTGGGTTCATTCAATCAGTTCCACTGATGCACAGATTTAATTGACATTAATGTGGGACTGGGTCTTTGGCAAAAAAAAAAAGAAAAGCTAATAAGCTCTTTAATCAAATCATCATTTTCAAAAGCTACAAAATGTCACGAATAACGGTATATGTTAACAGTGTAATATATGCTCTGTAGGTCTGTGTCTACTGTGTGTGTGTATATACATACATATATATATATATATTCATGTTTTGTGTGAGTTAATATTCGTATTCTGACTGCTCTGAAAATCTAAAGCAAGCAGCTTGTATACGTATGCACATGCATGTGCACACACACAAACACACAAGCACACACACACACACACACACACGCACGCACGCACACACACACACACACACACACACACACACACATTACCCCACCCCCAAAACAAACCTTCGTCTGGCCAACACGAATACACACAAACACACACACACACACACACACACACACACACACACACACAATTAGCCCCATAGCTCATTATGTCTGGTTTAGCTGCTCTGGATTGTGCTGGAAGCGGGGGTGGGGGTGTGGGGGGGGTCTGGGATTTGGGCAGGGTGGGGTTTGGTGACCCTAGAGAGCACGACCTGAGGGGACATTTTATGGGATTTATGGGGAGGGTACCAATGAGGACAGGGGGATGGGGCAGAAACTTTGGAAAGAAACTTTGTGGTGCCCCTGCTGGTTCAGTACCCTCCTGTGAACATCCCCTTTGACTTTTTTAAGTGAAAAATACACTGACAAGAACAATTGCTTTTGAATTGATAATGTGATGAGATACAACTAAAACAAAGCACATTATAATTCTGAAAAAAACTCAATCTTGTCTTTTGTAGTCAGCAATTAATAAAAATCTGTAAACAAATATTGTTTCCATCAGAAGATAGTTGTTAGTTATATTAATGGTTAACCTTCTTTTATATATTCAGATGCAGTGGTGACGGAGGGAAGATTGAGTTTCCCTCCACATCACTGAATTACTGAGGCGCAGGAGTTTTGATTTCCCTCCAAAAACTCTATTGTAAAACTTCTCCCCCTCCACTTATACAAGCTACACAGCAGCCGCCTCCACCCCCAGCCGTCACACATCAATCCATGGTGGTGTGTGTGTGTTTTGGGAAGTGGGGGTGTCTCAGCCAGAGTGCTGTTAACTCCCCAGGGTGTAAAAGATTTTTGGACTAACACTGCAAGTCTCAAAAACAAACTCTTTGATCCTGGGTTACTGAAGCTTTTTTGGTCTCAAAGACACTGAAAATATTGTGTCGTTTGCATCCAGTCTGAGAAAAAAAACCCAAAACGTATCTACTCTAAGAAGAGGTTTAATACACGTGAGATTTTAGTCCTTCCTGATCACAATATCTCTTCAAATCCTATGATCCTTTGCAAAGGATTCAACTCACATTAACAATCCACATTTAGTTCGCTCCCTGTTTGTGGGTATGTGCCTATAATGCCTGATTAAAGGACATAGATGCCTCCTTAAGAGTTAAAATGAGTTATTCCACCCCCAACTTTGTGTCAGGAAGTTTAATCAGGGTTGCAGAGGTGTGTGGATGACCTTTGACCTCCTGGACATCTCTGGCCCTTCTCTTACTTGCCTTTAGGTGAGTATCAGGATATCCCTCATTTAACTCTTAACCTAGAGGTCCCCTTTTAGCAACCAGTCAATCAGAGTAAAGGCATCTGCACATAAAAGCACATTTAAACAGTCAGTTGTTCCCCATAAATGATTACCAAACACTTGCAACCACAACTGAATAGGCAAAAATACCAGAATGAGCAGCTCTGCTGAATTGTAGATGCAAGTTGAAAGCGTTGAGTGTGCAGCAGATGCAGTGTCCATTCACAGCTAGTGCAGGTCACACATAACATTTATCCCAATTAGTTCAACTGATTAGTAGAGGAGGACAGTACTCCATTGGAGCTGAAATGTTTTTTTCTAGTGGATAGTACAAATGCTGTTGTTGTCAATGAGCATTGTAGATGAATATCTTTAGGGCAGTTTACTATGGGAAATCAGTTAGAAAAGAAAAACAATGTCTGACATGGTGCACTTTCTATTGTGTCTTTTATATTATGGTGTAGTGTATTTAATAATTACTGCTTTTCCTTTACAAAACCCCAATTTTTTTAAATCCTTTTAAAGTAATGAAGATCAGATTCAACAGTCTTCTTATCTTTAATTCAACCTAAGTTCTCATTTCTACTTAAGGAGAACAATGCTAAACATTTTCTATCGCCTTTAAGAACAGGGTTGGGCATCTAAGTTCAGACAAGTGTTGACATACAGGACAAAGAGATAAATAGATTAGATCTGTCTTTTACGAACGGTTCTGCTGAGTAATCAGATATAAAAAATGGTAGTCTGGCAGGACAATTCAACTCATGAGTAGCAAATATCAATGGCTATATGTGATTAGATAATCTTGCCATTTAACACTACAGTTTTGTGGAATGAAAATATTCAAGGTGAATATCTGCATAATGCATTCAGATTTTTGATCATTTAAAAACTGGTTTAAAAAAATGACGTGTCTGTGTTCAGGAGCAAAAGATGTGACATGTAGCACATTAACTTTCTAAGGTACATTTACGCATGTGGCTCCAACTTGGTGGAACTTCTGTGAGTACAGAGAGCAGCTTTGAATACTTGATTTACATTTAAGTTTTATTTTGTGTCTGTGTTCTGGCACAAGAATAGATTATAGTGGTGAGCAAGTGAATGTAAGGGGTGTGGGGGTAATTGTGATTGACAGCTGTGCATTAGTTCACATTTGTTTGCAGTTTTCTTTGGTGTCACAGTGTGATGGATAGTTACAGAATGTGCAAAGAGGTGAATATGTCTGTGTGTCTGTGAAATAAAGGAGACTTTAAAATGAAACTATTTGCAAAAACATTTTAACCATGAATCTATGGCATTAATGATTTATCCCTTCTCTTTTAATCCATTTCCAACTTCTTACAGTTAAAACGGTTGAACAAATATTTTAAAAACTTTTTTTTGCGCATTGCATTCAGCGCCACTTGAACAAACTGCAATAAGTCTATGAGCCCTTCCCCTTCTCAAAATGAGCAAACGCACCAAACAAAGGGCCACCATTGTGGATAAACACTGCTTTTGTTTTATCCATTTTAACCTGAGGTTTCCTTTAACGCCGAGGAGAGAGTGTTCACCCTTTCTCTCTTTTCAGGCGCTTTGGCGCTGAATAGCAGAGACCACTGCCAAATGGGAAAATGACTACACAGGCAGAAAGAAAGACCAGAATCAATCAGGAAGTGGCAGCTTTTCAGCTGTGCCAGAGGAGCCAGGCAACTTCCTGGTCGTGTTGCCAAGGTGACTGGAAGCTCAGCCAGCTGGTGCAGCGGGCAGCAGTCGGGTTTCATGGGGGGGTGACGGTTGGGATATTGGACACGAGGAGTGAGCGGCGAGCTGGGGAGAGAGGAAGAGGCAGTTTAAATGTAAGCACTGGGTTCTTCGAACAGCTCTCATATGAACCATCACAATGTGGAGTGAATGTGTCTCATTCTTTGTAAACACTCGCATGATCCCTACAATTACTTCCTACTTCTGGTATGTTTCTACGCACAGTATATTGTAGGATTTTTTATTCTTTATAATCTGTTTTATGGCAGCTAGATGCATTGAATTTTTGTGAAAGTCTCATTTTTATCTCTTTTTTCCTCTCAGAGATGAATAACTACTGTACAATAGTTCAGAAATTATCACATGAGCTCAATAAGCAGAGCAAAAAGGACGATTCTGGCATATGCAATCACACTTGAACTTTACTCATATACATGGTGAAAAATTATGTAGATAATATTACATAACACTTCCATTGTAATGTCACTCCTGGATTTGCGGTCTTCATATATGATATTATGCTTTGCTCTTCTCCCCTGCATTATACAGCTTTATAATTATATCTAAGTTCTGGGTGCATGATGGGACATCATTGGCACAGAAAAACATGTTTTTGCACATACTTTTTTTAGCAAGAGAGAGGCTGTAAGTAAGAGTTCAAGGGTTTGGGAGCACACAGAGCAGGGATTTGAGTAAAATTCAGTGAGAGGTTATTTTTGTGCATTTATGCAAATAATAGCAAACACATGAAATCCTGCAATGTTTGTTTTTCTTAAATTATTCTCTGCATGATAATGTTTCTCTACCACATATAACTGAAGTGCAAAAAAAAAATTATGTTCTAAAGATATCCCAAAGCACACTAAGAATTAATACACAAATACAATACAATAAACTACGTTCAGTTACTAGTTTATAATGGAAACCTAACCAATAATAATGCAGTCAATAATATGAGGCCCACAATAAAGCCTCCCTTCATGAAAGTTATTCTGTTCATTTTTGTTTTTAACTGTTGAAGTGAGGTTATCCAACTTGAATGTTATTTTGTTGTCTATATTTGTTTTTTAAATATTGGGACCAACCTGTTTATGTCAGTTTGTCATTTGTGTTCTTGTGACCCCCTAATTAGTAGACATAGTTATTTATTTCTAAATGTTGACGTGTCCTGCTAATTTGTCACAGGCAAAAAAGTTCATTTATTAAGCGCTTGGTGAAAACTCATTGTTTCTCATCTTTGGATCTAAAGTAGCAGTATTAGTGTTTGTCCTCATTGGTCTGTGGTCTGGGGGCTGGTTGGCTGGATGGGTGTTCTCTGGGAGGATCAGAGGACCAGACGGGTGGAGATAGGTAAACACAGCTGGGGACACACAGCGCTGGTGGGTCTGTGGCTCGGCGGCCCCCTTCACACATTTATCAGTGTGTTTGCTCAGGGGATGTGCCCTAATCTTCACACGCTGATCTCTGAGTGGAGCCCACACAGAGCCCCAACAGGCCGGGATGAAAGTGACCCTGTCCACTGTCACAGCCTTGCTAATTCCTCCATGGCTAAACTTGAATGTTATTATTAAAGGCCTTTAGGGTTCGTCAATGGATCGGTCTGTGTTGGGCTGAATCTCTCTGTGGGTGGGATGGCCCCGATAAATTCTTAATCATCCGATGAACAAGCCTCCTACTGATGAACGGATCATTGTCATGGAGTATCAGGCAAAAAATTGTTACCATTGACAATATTTACGAAACATTGGCATATAACATCAGCATCTTTACATATAAGGGGTCACAGTTTCAGTTGACCGCTTGGGGAATAATCCCCAGTGGTCAGGGATTTATTTTATGCAAATGTCCTAGTGCTTCAAAATGGTTCAACCTTCCTCAAAATATCTATCTATCTATCTATCTATCTATCTATCTATCTATCTATCTATCTATCTATCTATCTATCTATCTATCTATCTATCTATCTATCAGGGTTTTTTGAGTGAACACTAGTACACTAGTGTCAGTGTTGCACTAGAGTTTTGAGGTTTGATTGAACTTTAATCATAGGGCGCTATCTGCTGGTGGGTACTTTATGTTGCGCTGCTCTCCTCCCGTCAGACATGGTGGTAGTTGCTGCAACTTGGAGGCGTTATGGGCAGTGACATAGCCTGTGCAGATGTAGTATAAGAGCAGGTTTAGGGATTAGTTTTTTGGTCTAGAATTTTATTTACACGGGGAAATCGCAATTCCCTCTGAACAGTCTTAATCAAACATGCTTTAATACATTTTTCAAGGACTCTGATATTAAGTGTACATTCACTTCTTGTATATTTTCTAAGAAAAGTGTGTATTATAGGTGGTGGATCAAAGGAAACGTGTCTTTAGCGTCTAATTGATTCTGTCAAGGGAACGATTAAAATAAAAAACTTCCTTTCGGCTTCCGTCGACGGTGCGTAGTCGCTTGACGTCAGCATAACAACAACCTGTCATGACAGCTGTATGAGGGGAAAAAAATCGGTTAAGCTTTGATATCACAGTAAATTAAACCTCTCTCACCTGTATGTAAGATCCCTGCTATAGGGTAAGAACTGGAAACCGAGGATCTCAGAATCGAACCCAAGCTTGCATGGGAATAGCTAAAAAAGAGGGTAACATCGCCAGTCTAGCACACAAGCTAAACTAGCATTAGCCACTTTGTGTTTTCTGAGGTTGCCTAGCGGCGCTGAGGAAAATTTGGAGATAAATACCAAATAGATTTTTTCAGGCCAGTGATAGCTAAAATCTAAACTTCCGAAATTAGCTTCCGGTTGAATTTGCATCTCTTTTTATGGCAGAGGGTGCAGAATCGTGTTCCTGTTAGCGAACCACCCTGCGAAACGTTAATCGACAGCATAGCTTACTTTGCTAGCTTAGCTAAACGGCTAACATCCGAGCACCGATCTCTCGTTTGCTGTTAACTGAAGTTAGCGACTCTGTCACTCTCCTCTCCGTGTTCGTGCAGGTTGTCAGTGACCCAGGCGTTAATTATATTTTTAACGGTGCTCGTTTGCAGCCTTTAACTGCCATTGTGTGCCAGTGCTGTGGCGTTACCGTCAAAGCTTTTGCCGTAGCGGAAGGAACCGTGAGTGTGTAACGTTTTCTGGTGGCTGGCTAGCTAGCTAGCCGGCTAGCTAGCCGTGCAGCCCAGTCAGTTACCGCTGAGGTCCGTCACATGAATAGTTAATTCGCCATCCAGCCACCTCGCTGTATTTTTCAGCTGTGAGCACAGTCAGCGAATTAAACGGGGGGCCCGTCTGGGCGGCATCGAGGGCTGCACCTAATTCGCCCAAGACGCGCATTGCAGGTGCATTGCAGGGAACAAACGCCCGCTAATGTCGATTTAACTTTACATGCTCTGTCTCTGGTATAGTACGTGAGATCCAGGAGGGACAGGGCATTCTTGGACCTGTCAGTTAACCAGCCGGAGAGACGGGGAACAGGATAGGGAAGCAGGGCGAGGCGGGCCCCGCGGAGCCGGCGGAGAAAATGGCCGGGAGCCCGGAGAAGAGTTCCACGGCACAGGAGCTGAAAGAGCAGGGGAACCGGCTATTCCTGTGCCGCAAGTACCAGGAGGCTGCTACATGCTACAGCAAAGCTATTGTGAGAAACTATCAATCTGGAAGAAATTGTTCCAGTCGTGGAATGTCAGCTTCTTTACTAGAACAGATTAAAACATTGTCAGTGTCCTTGTTAGAAGAATGGAATGGATGACTTTTCCTCTGAATATACTTTTGAAGCCTAGACTACGGTGCCATAATGTAACTGTGCATGTGTATTGTCCTGTGTCCCAGAACCGTAATCCATCTGTGGCAGTGTACTACACTAACAGGGCTCTCTGCCATGTGAAGCTGCAGCAGCATGACAAGGCTCTGGCAGATTGCAAGCATGCCCTGGAGCTTGACAGCCAGTCGGTCAAGGCCCACTTCTTCTTGGGCCAGTGTCACCTGGAGCTGGAGAACTATGATGAGGCCATTGGCAACCTGCAGAAAGGTCAGAAGAAGCTCCTAAAAGATAGTGTCACTTTTGCTACATTTTAGTGTAATAGTGTATAGAAGCAGCTTGCTCATATGTTACTGATGTACTTCCTTATTTGTGTTTAAGTCTGCAAGTTTACTTCGTTGTTAGGTCTGTCATTCTCCCATTCCTGATGTCAGTGGTCTCAGAATCCGAAGTGCTGATTCTAGAATCAGCTGTAACTTTCACAATGTTGATTGTAATAATCAAATTGACGATATAGTTGCTCTTAAACCTGGTCTGCAGAGATATATCATAGTAAACTTTTTCAGGGGGTCTATTATTCTAACTATAATATTCTGATGGTGAAAATTATGGGAAGTTTTCTGAATCTACATGGCTGACCTGTCGTTTTGTAGAACAAGAGATGTCAAAAATAAATCTTTATCTGTACCTTATAAATGCAAACCACTGTTGATCCAGTGATGGTTTTCATTTACAGCATATAACCTAGCAAAAGAACAAAGGCTGAATTTTGGAGATGACATTCCCAGTGCCTTGCGCATTGCTAAGAAGAAACGCTGGAACAGCATTGAGGAGAAGCGCATCAACCAGGAGAACGAGTTACATGCTTACTTGACCAAACTCATACTGGCTGAGAAGGAAAGGTGAGGCTGGGAAGCAGAGGTGGCAAATATCCTGCATGTTTATTTGACTGGCAATGATCTCCTGATGATTAATGCTAATCACTGAAATGAATCTGTATTTTTTAATAACTTTGTGCTTTTGCAGAGAGCTAGAGGAGTACAAGGAAAAACAGGACGACAATCAAAATGGAGGTGATGCTGTGAAGATTGCATCAAAACATGTACGATTTTGCATTTGTTTTGGACTTACTTGACTGTGATGCATTTAATGAACAATATAGTAATTATATAATTTAATATGCACTTGGATATTGATAAATATGTCTGAATTTTTGGGTTACATGTTACATGTATCATTTTGGTAACATTTGGGGACCATTGTGACCTGCTTAGGACAAGTATCTAATGGACATGGACGAGCTCTTCTCTCAAGTGGATGAGAAAAGAAAAGTAAGTAGTTCCTTGATAGGTCACCAGGACATTACAATGCTAACAGACAGGCACACATTAATCATAGTCACCCTAACAATGCTTCTTTGCTTACAGTACACAGCTAATTCACACTGTCTTGCCTGATTGTTGACATAGCAACAACAAAAACAGACTTCCACTCTCTCTCTTTCTCTCACTCACACACACACACACACACACACACAGACACACACACACACATTTAGATTTGTGTACAGATACGTAGGCACATCTGAAATTTTTTTCCCTGGTGTGAGTGAATTGTCTTTTCTTTATTCCGGTGTTATAACTTAAATGCTACCACAAACACTTGTGACTGTCTGTTAAAAATGCACCTATACTAAAGACAGACAGTTATGTCTTATTTAAAGTCCAGGCCGTTTCTGTGGTAACTGTTACAAGGCCTGTAGTGATTAATTTTCTTTGCTATAGATGGCTGTTGACTCAAGTGATGTAGTTGTCATGCAATTGTCAAATGAAATGACGGCACACTGCTGCCTGCAGAGTGATTCTCTTATATATGTGCTAGAAGATGTAAGTGCCAGGGGTTCAGTGTAGAGCTGGTAAATCCTGATGAAAAAGAATACTGACATCATTTTGATATACTCCCTTGATTTCAACAATTTGATAATATTTTTAGCATCCACATTGATGCTTTCATGCAGTTTTTAATCTAAACTTGGAGTGGGTGATGTTTTTTCAGGAGCAGTTAGTCATTACACTGTAACAAACTGTGTAAGACCAAGGAAAGACAAAATTTAAGCTAGATCTCAGCATCATTATAGCAGTTATGTCATTATAGCCATAGATCTCTTAGCATTTCATCAGTGTGACTCTTGCTGTGTTTTGTTGTCAATGCAGAAGCGGGAGATCCCGGATTACCTGTGTGGGAAGATCAGTTTTGAGCTGATGAGGGAGCCCTGCATCACGCCCAGTGGAATCACCTATGATCGCAAGGACATTGAAGAGCACCTACAGGTAAACTAACACTATCTGCTGTGTTTCAGAGTTTAATAACTTTGCTTATTACTGCTGATTTTGTAATCTAGAAGCTTTTAGTTCACAAATCCACGTCACAAAAGACACGCTACATGCTCCTCAACCACCAAATTAAGTAAGCATACGTCTTAATAATAATTAATCCTATAGAATATATCTTAGGTTCAACAGTGTTGCCTCCTTTGGTACTTTGATGATGAACAATCAAATTTATCAATGCTGAATACTGCATGGTGAAATTAAAATGCAGCTGAGTTAATAGCACTGAAATATTTCACTTTTAAAAACATCTTTCTGGAGTTGTGTGGTTTGAAATTTCCCGCCTTCAGAATTTCCAGTAGTCAATTTCAAGTTGTGCAACTCGAAAAATTTCCTTACAGTGCATTTATTTGAGCTATAGTGATAATATATGACTAAATTACATTGTACCAAATACCATATAGATTTAGTCATTTAGATGTGAATATTTGGCACTGGTGTTTTTTTTTGTTTGTTTTTTTAAATCTGAGTTTATGTGGTTGTATTCTTATTTAAACTTCAGAATTAAGTATTAAGTAGTGGTTAAATCTAAAAAGAGCTATTTAGATGCTGAATGGATTCAACTCTTTATGGCCATTATTTGCTTTCATATTCTTGTGAGTCCACATGGTATTTGTTTTCAAATCTTAGTTCACTCTTAACTTTTAGAGTTTAAAATTGACCAAAACATCACAAAAAATACATTTTCTATTGAGTTAAGCTAAAGAAAACATATTATAGTGTGTGATTGTCCCCAAATACAAAAAATGTTTCTTATTAGCACATATTATTTGTAAAATTCAGCCACACATGTTAACACTAGCATTTAACCCCTGAGATAACCTCTGTTATTATATAATGCTACATAAATAAAATTGAATGAAATTAACCTACTCTCTCTACAGCGAGTGGGTCATTTTGACCCTGTTACTCGGAGTCCCTTGACCCAGGACCAGCTGATCCCAAACCTGGCCATGAAGGAAGTCATCGATGCCTTTATCCAGGAGAACGGCTGGGTGGAGGACTACTAAGGGGGGTTTCCTACTCCCATTTCTCCATCATACTCCCATACCCAACACAAAGCCTGGACAGCACAAGACTTTAGAGAACAGATCTCCCCTTGTCTGGATATGTACTTTGCACAAGTGGGAAAAGCCACAGGATGGACTACCAAATGGGAGCCATGCATCTCGGTCTGCCTCCCCTTCCCACATTTTATCTTTGCTGTAAAACTTCCTGCTCCAACTTTCTGATGGCCTGCTGCTCCCTTTAAAAACCCCTTTTCATCCTGCTATTTCTATACTTCTCCTTTTACTTCCTGTTCCTCTCTGTCATGCTCTTTCTAGTCTTTCAAGCCTGAATCTTTTCTTTACTCAAAATAAGGGGCCAATTTCTCTGGTCTCTTCTTGCTCCTTCCCTACTCTGTCTCTCTCTTTCTCTGAGTGCCACAATCCTTGGAAAGCATCAGCATTGAACTCCAATGCTTCAAAGGTTCCACCAATATTTAAAAAAAAAACATTTTGGTGGCAAAAACCATTAAGACTTTGGCCTTTTATTTGGCATTTAATCCAGTATTTCTTAGTCATGTTTTTCTTTTAAGGATGGAGCATTTGCCGACTTCTTAATGTACGTTTGCTGAAGTGGTAACTAAAATGCCAAAACCCTATTCTCAACAGGGTGAGTAGTATGTATGCAAATTTTACATGATGATAACTGAACAATAATCAATGCTAAGTGTGTTACTGAACCTGCTGTGAGTCAACTGGCACAAATGTGGTGCTCCATACATACCCCACTCATTTCACCATACTGTAAGACTGAGTAGATTGTTTTTTGTTTTTTTTTTCTTCTTTGCATATCAATCACACCCCATTACAGACAATTGAAATAAGTTGAATGTATGCATAATGTACTCTTTAGGTTTGACGTGCAGTAATGCAAAATGCTTTTTATCAAGACAATGTAAGGTTTTAATGAAAAGCAGCCTTGAACTGGATACAGAAAATGAATGGGAATGACTGCTGCATACACAAGTTTTCACATTGCTGGATATAATTGAAAATATTGAAATGTTTGAATTTTGATAGATGACATCAACTGATCTGGTTGATGCTAAAATCCACTTTGAAGGATGGTCTGTGCTGCCTCTGTCGTTCATAAAATCAAAACAGTTTGCTTGGGCATTGTCTTTGGCTCGTGCTGTTTACTTGGAATGACAGTGGACGCTCACATCAAGCATGAAGTGAATTTTCTTTTCCTTTGCAAAAATAAGAGGATTATTGTCATTTTCCTCATCTTTTTGCTGTTAATTTTGTGCACCTTCTCCTCCCAGTGTCAGTTATAAAGAAAATGATTGCAACAGCATCTGTAAACCAATCAGTGTGAAACTAACTTCAGGCTTTGGAATATCCTGTTACGAGGATTTGAGGTTCACAAGCATCACTGTACCAACCTGCTCTGTTAGAAATGCTGGAAGAGTTACGACCATCTTATCTCATCCGTACCTCAGTCCAAGTTTTTTTGCATTGCTGGCTCACTGGCATTCACTGTAAAACACATCTTCAGTTCCATACTATTAGTTTACAGGTTTTTATGCTGAATGTGTGTCTCTGTTGAATTAGGCCTGTCAGTGGTTCATGTCTGGGTGCAGGTAGTGTAAATAATTTGCTTGTGTATCTCAGATTTATTTCTTGACAAAATAGGGTTCTTTTTCTTTTCTTGAGAAATCCTAGAGCTTGAGAAACTGTATTAAATGTAGATATGTTGATAACATAAATTCCTGGTTCAGTTTCTATTTGTCCCAATTAAACCATGAACTTTGAGTTTTATGTGGTGTTTCTGACAGTAGATTATCATTAAAGAGCTACCAAGTATGATGGCAACTCTGCTGCTCATTGGAAAATCTATCTTGAGGAATCATGGTTTCCAGCATGTAAATATTTCACTGCCTAACAAAAAAAAAAGAACAGCTTTCCAGCCCAATTCATGACATAAGCCCTGCAATAAATACAAAATTTGGTAAACCTAGTAGTGTTTTTTGTTTAGAACCTGAGACGTGTGACTTTATTTTTCAATAATCCATAGTTTGGTATGAACAAAAATTCCTATTAACTATTTTCGAGTCAGTGCTGAAATGGGTCTTCTTGTGTCCATTGCTCATTATCGATATATCAGCTGGTCGATGTATTAGCTTACCACAGATCTTTTGGTATTGGCATAAGTATGTAAATAAATAAGCTACTAGAAAATGTCACCATTATATACAGTAGTTTGCCCATCAGAAAAGAGCCTATTCTTCAGCTTTTAAATGTTCAGCTCAGCCCATATCTTGCCCATATTTCTTATTCATGAATTTATGTGGAAATATCAACTGATATAGTACTAGCAAATTTTAAAATACACATCCAGATTATTAATATCAGCTTAAAAATCCAGTTATTAATCAGGCTCTAACATGTTGCTGCACAGTTTAAAACTACAAATTTTGCATCCTTGAAAACATTTTAGGTTAAACAATTTATTGTTATAGCAGGCGTCAATGTTATATTGTCCACAACATCAAAATGAAGTGGAACTGCTAAAAACATGAGGTTAGGTTAAACAAATGCAGTTCTTCTTCTTGATCTAAATATATTTAAAGCCTAACATACTTTTAAATAATGGACACTGATTTAATCAAAGGGTCCGCTGTAATTATAAGTCTTTCAGTCCCTTCTAAATTTTTTAATAGGTAAGGACATTCTCTGTCAGGGACTGGTCCTTCAGTATAAAGTAGTTACAGTGAAAACTCCTCCCAGGGGTGTCCAGGAATATTGTTTCTGGTAAGGCATTTGCTGCTGAGTTTTTTTAATTTTTATTTTCAAATGTCACTTTTCAAAGCCTTGACAAGCAGAAATGACGCTTCATACACTTCCATCATATTTTGGTGCCATCAATAATCGTGACAGACTGTATATTTAAAAAACGGCCTGGACTGTATATTTAAAAAAAACTACAGAAATCTACCATGGATTTAATGGAAATGGCCTTGACTGGTCTGTCATGTGATGCACAAATATGTGGAATGGTGTGTGTCTGCATCAGTCACACACACAGGACAGTGTCACTCAGGCCTCACACACCAGGCCTATTGTCAGAGCATCCGCTGAAGAGCTGACGTTGTGCCCGGTGCAAGGAGGGAAGAGGGACAGAGCACGGGTCACCAGCGAGTGGGGCTGAGTTAGCAACATCGACGAACAACAAAACAACGTCAAAATGGTAGGAAAAGATGGTTCCTCTTTTAACTTTTTACTTAATTTGATCTTTGATGTGACTGAAGTGTTCAATAATCAACATCACTTTGGGGGTTGTCAGATGATGGCTGATCATGGATGTTCTGTATGTATGTGCAGAGATTTGCTGTGGTCCTGCTTGGTGTCCTATGGCTGCCTCTGAGTCTCTCCCTAGACACACAGGGTAGGGTTTAAAGAACAAAATGTCATTGAAAAAAGGCTTTTTTTTTTTGTGTGTGTTTTTTTCCCCCAATGCTTATTATAAAAAAAAATGTACATTTTTCAACCACTGATGAATAATTTGTGCCTCATCAGTGGTTTCTTTTTTGTCTGTTTTGCCATAGTTGGTCTGACTGACAAAGTCCTGGTCTTCCCTTATGAGACGGACTTCAGTTTTGTGACCCTGATCCCCCTGAAGGAAATGGGGCTGAGAGCCTTCACGCTCTGCATGCGTGTGGCCACCGAGCTGCCGGAGGAGCGGCAGATCATTCTGTTCGCCTATCGCACAGCTGACTACGATGAACTCAATGTGTGGCGTGAGAAGGATGGGCGCATCGCCTTTTACATGAGTGGGGACGGTGTCTTCTTTCACCTGCCGCCCCTTACCACCTTCCGCACCAGCCTCTGCCTCACCTGGGAGTCTCGCACCGGCCTCGCTGCTTTTTGGGTCGAAGGGAGGCGAAGCACCTACCAGGTCTACAAACCTGGGCACAGCACCCGCCCAAAAGGCACCGTGCTCCTGGGGCAGGACCCAGACAAGCACCTGGGGGGATTGGAGGCCGCACAGAGCTTTGTAGGGGAGGTGACCGATCTGAATATGTGGGACTTTGTGCTGTCTAGGAGCATGATCCAGGGCTGGCACTATGGACACAAGGTCCCCAAGGGAAACATCTTTGACTGGGCCACTATCGAGTACGAGCTGAACGGGAACGTGATGGTGGTGGATGATGACTGAATCGGTGCAGAGTTGATTGCGCGGAGGGATGAAGCCTTGGAGATCTGTTTTGGACTTATACTGATATGTGTGATTGTCTTTCTTAGATTCAGTGTTGTTTTATGTTAGGACCCTTCAACTGTTCTTCCTAAGAGACCAACAGTAGTAATCAGGACTGTTTGCGACATTCAGTACCTTATGTAACAATATACTAGCCTTTATCTGTTTTTCGGCTGCAAACTACATTGGCAAAAAAGCCTTTACTTTGTTGTGCACAGTGGTATGTTTTCAATTGTTTTACATCTAAATGCATCACTCACATTTTTTGCTACATGATAACTAAGTTTATAATCTTATTTATTCCTTTAATATTTGCATTTTATTTAAAGTCATGCGAATCTTCTTTGTGTCTCAGAGCTTCATCCTTTGATTGTTGTGAGATGCAATCGGTAAAGATCAAGCACAAAATGTTGATGTGCCAGGTGTATCCATTGGGTGGCAGTCTACACTAGTTCACGTCAAACAGAAACATGTGTCCATTGATGTGTTCTTGCACATTTATGCTTATTAACTGAGGCCAAAGACAGCTGGTTAAAATGTTGAGGAAAAATGTTTGATTGCTTTAATTCAAGTTAATTTAATTAATGTTTTAATTTGAAGAGGGTTAAGATTTTGCAGATAATGTCAAATGAAACATTTCAAAATTTCAAATAACTAAGACATCAGCTTGCATCACTATTGATTACTGTGCATTCAACAGCAAACAGACTTTAGATGGCACGTTTGATATTGAAAACTGCAATGCGACACTTTAAAATTCAGTTAAAATAATCAGGGTTTTTTTTTGGTTTAAGTTTAGGATGTCATAACAAAAACAAGCTTTTTTTCAAAAATCTCCTACCACACATTTATAATTGTCAGCATTCGTATTTACTGGCTGTTTGCTAGTGATATTGATGATAAAAATATGAATGAGATATTATAACAGCAAACTAGGGGGGTGCATTATTTCTACAGTAGACTTAATGATTTAACTGCACTGAGAGACAAATAGCAATTATCATGTTTAAAATCTATTGCCATAATGTTGCCTTCAGTTACTGTACGCACTCATGAATTTTCCATGTTTCAACTGATGTAAGAACGCTTTTGGGTCTGAAATAAAATCTCACCATGTGCATAACTAATAATGTTTGTAATTAAAGAGAATATCTGTCTTTGAAGTCTTGCAGGTTATTTTTCATAATCATCCTTTTTGACGCATTTTAAAGAAATAATAACTTGTATACATAATTCCAACAGGGGAGTAATTACATTTATTTTATTGTTTATCAAATTTTAATTGCGGGATATTTTTAAAAAGAATATCATTCATTTGGCTGGAAGGGAGAAGGGGACAGTAAGCTTCCATTTACCTATTAATCAAATTGTCATTTATTTTTTTGATACCTGTGCTCCAGTGATAAAATCGCATTTTTCAAAGATTATTTTTGAACTGGAATGACAGATAAACTTTCACCTAAAGCATCTGCGCCTCTTCCTTACGGGTCTTTGTCTCCATATTTTCTCATTTTTCCACTGTTCTCAAGATGACCATGACAAAGAAACATAATAAGATGGATGTGTTACATGTTTCTCACAGAAATCTAGTCGTGTGGAGTTGCTTCTCTAACAAAGGCCCCTCAGAATGAGCCCAAGGTCAGATCTTCTCCATCCAAGTGTAACACAGTAACCCTAAGTTCCTGTGTGCGGTCTCTGTTCGTCTCCACGGCTCTGTGCGCTTATCCTCCCTGCACTGCACCACCATTGTGACCTCCTTGCAGAGACAAGGGAGGAAGTTTTCCAGTGCGCAGCCCGTGCAGGCTCCCTTGAGGGTGGGAAAGTGCTGCGTTCCGAGTGTGTGTTTATTCCGTCCAAATCACCCGTCGGGTCTCTCGCAGCAGCTAAATAAGGAGAAGGCAGGGCCAATGAGTTCTGACTGCGGGTCAGCAGCCAAATGTTCCACCTTCTTGGATGTTGCAATGCATTAATCGCAGTGCCCACTCACTGTGTGGTAACACCTTTGTGGACCATCTGCCCAAGCCTGGCTTCTTAGCCCTCTGGTACACACACACACTCACACACACACATACACACACACACACACACACACACACACACACACACACACACACACACACACAAACATGCTTGGCCTGTTATTTCCTTCTTTTTGCATCTCTACCCAAAAGGGATACTAATTCTTCATACATACATCCTGTATACATGCAAAAAATTCTGCATACTGTATAAAGCTTTAATTTTATCGAGTCTTTCCAGTGTTTCAGTAATTTGATTTTACAGACAAGTAGAAATTGCATTTTGTTGATCATATAATACCTTAAAAATTTAGAGAGATCCTGTAGTAAGTCAATAACAGTCATAATTATATTTTTGCTGTATAAACACTTGGAACCCTTTCATTTAATATCAATTGTCTTTTTTTTTTTGGAGAGAGGCTGTAGTCTGGGGCCACACCAACTCCACTGTCTCTTCACCAAAAAAGGACTTCAAGTCCTTAACAGAAGGACCCAATCAGTAGCCTCTTCACAGAGTGGATAATTATTCCCTCCGTGTCCCTGTATCGCGTGTATCATCCAACTGAGCAAACACTTGCAGGCCTCCTTGTCCTGCTTGCGGACAGGGCCGCCAGTGCGGGCCTGTGAGATGATCTGCATATTGGCCTATGGTGCTTAAAGCTGTCTGAGGTAAGGCGATGCCACTGACTGCATGTCCATGCGTGTGGAGCTGGTGAAAACATTTTCCACGCGAGAGGAGATAGACGGCAAGAGGGAGCCCCGTGTGAGCCGGCGAGGGGACTGACAGAAGGAGGGCCGTTCTGGATTCCTTCGAGCAACTCCAAATAGATTTCCAGGCAAAACATATTTGCATACGCAAGACAGTGCTACGAGCTATCTGACTAAGCTGTGGCATGTGTGCATTGAACAGATGGATAATTTTTTTAGAGCTTTCTTGCAGAAATTTCAGCCCATTAAATCGAGATCTTGGGCATTATTAAGCCTGCTTTTGTTCATGAAGCCCACAAAGGATCATCAGGATAAAAATTGCTCTCGATTATTAGATATAATACATGATAGATGATCCCAGATCAATCAGAAGCAGTACAGAATATATACATATATTAAATCAAGATCTGGGAATCACTGTGTTAACAAAGCCAAGACATAAACAGTCACAGTAGTTGGAAGTGACAACTATGTTCCTTTTTAACAATCGAGTCATGAAAGTGTTTCTGTCACCACAGAAACTTCACTGAACTTCAGAAAATTAACAGCTGAAAGTTACCTGTCAGAATGATAACAGTGTGCATGATTTCTACAAAATTCTTGATCCACATATTTCTTTTATTGTTTGCTGTATCTTTTATATTAATATTATATTAATAACTTGTACTTTCAGGGGGAATGTGATTTAAAAAAAATCTCATGACCTTATCATCTTTCCAGGTTTGGTCCGATTAATATTTTCTTAGCAGATGTTCACCAAAAGCCTGATGGAGGGTGAAGCTACGACCTGAATGTCAGATTACTCCTTCACCCTGCTGCTCTAATTCTTTCTCTCTCTTAGAGGTTGTAATCTGCCAGTAGGGTCACTCGTCCTCCCCCTCTGGGCTGTATGAAAAATTCACCAGGTCTTCCCATTAGAGTCAGTCTGAATCAGGGAGCAGGCTTTACAACGGCCACACACATGGCACTTTTATCACTCGACACTTAGGAACGCTAATGTTATGTTTATGAAACACAAAATCACAGCAGACGCCAAATTTTTGGCTGCGGGTCAGGTCAGGCACACACTGTATGTAATGTACATACAGATGTGCGTGCAAACACACACACACACACATACACACACACACACACACACACACACACACACACACACACACACACACAGGCATCAGCAGTCCTGAAATGTTAAAAACAGATGGACTATACCCTTTTCAGTGCAGGCCTTTCACACTGCTGGTGTGAGACCTGACCTTTACTGCGTGTGAGTGTGAGCTGTTGGCTCCGTCCAGTGTGATACCTCCAGGCAGGACGGCTAACACCGAACCGTCTATCTCTCATAATGCTATACTGTACGTTCTATGTCAGGAAGATTAATGCTGAAACACTGTGTGTGCAGGGTCTAGACAATATTAGAGGAATACCGAACAAAACAACAGCCCTGAAATAAATCATATATTTATTATATATGAAGAGAAATTTTAAAGTTCACAACTTTTGGTTTTGTTGCATTTCATTTAGTGCTAAAATGATTAGGCAAGGAAATTAAAGATGCAGTACACTCATTTTACAGAAATATCTGATGATGAACTAATACTAAAAAAAAATGATCAGTTATTCCCTTAATTACTTTGGCAAGTGTTGTGCTGTTTTGTCCATCCCCTGCAGATATATCTTGTTTTGAATGTGAAGTGATGTAGAATGATGGGATGTGATGAATTCATAAAAAAGGGATTATTTCCATGTTAAATTCATAATACAACCACAAAATGGCGGTGCATTATTACAGCGCAAGGGAAGATCGTTTGACACGCATTAAAATAAAAAGTAAAGAATTTATCTTAACAGTAGGTATAGTAAATAGTATATTTAACAAAAACACTGCAATGCAAAATTGCACACAGAAGTTATAAATCTACAGTTCCATGCTAAGCAATCTTACCGTTTTCTTATCTCTTGCACCCCAAAGGAACGCAGGATCAGAGCCTAAAGAAGAGTCAGAGGCTCTGTGGTTACATGCACTGTGGCTTTTAGCAGTGAATTCCCCTCCGCCCCCTCTGGGCTGGCCTCTCCTGTGAACATATGAGCCGTGCCACAGCATGTGGCGCTGGGAGATGGTCCAGGGCCTCCTGATTAAATATTACAGCCCCCTAAATGGATGGAGATTAGCCTCTGTGGGAATGTTAGTTAATTCACCCCCCGGCCAGATGTGTGTATGTGTGTGTGTGTGTGTGTGTGTGTCTGTGTGTGTGTGTGTGAGAAAGGAAAGGCAGGGGCTAAAGGGGTTGTTGTACATGTGCCCCAGTGTAGATGGATTGCACGTTTCCAGCAGTAGGTCATCAGAGGATGTACTGTGGTTTCATAGGGTGAATATTCTGAAGCTGTTCAGAGACGGTTGATTTTAGGTCAGCTAAGAAACTTATATTTTTAGTTTTAGTTTTGTTTTTTTAAATTTGAATGTGAGCAAGATGGAATCCGAGATCATTTATGATGTGATTGAACAGAGCTTTGTTATTGTTTAAATAATCACAAACAATTATCTGTCTTTCTTATTCTCTTATGTGGCATTTTAATTTCCAAAATAAAGTATCTGATTCATCCCTTGGGCTGTTCAACATCAGACATCGAAATGACGAAACAGAGTCTGGAGTTTATAATGAAGAATGAGGCGGACATCGGAAATGAATGGGAGAAGACACGGCAAATCAGCAGATTTGGGAAGTGAACTGGAACATGTTTTACCTCCACTCAGTACTCAGTCTTTTCTCAGACCCAAAATGTTCCTGACATTTATGGTTGGACAGAAAGAGATCATAAAATTGATATCTTTTTTTTTTTTCTTGCAAATGTAAAATTAAACATTTATTTTCTCATACTAAAAATCACTGTCATGGCTATAGCTGTATTTTTAGTGACATAATTTAAATAGATTTTAATTGTCAGTGCTTATAGCTTTAGATTTAATACAGGAATAATGCATAGAAAATTGTGATGGCAGTTGAAATCAGAGTTATTAAAAAAAATGTCCATTATGATATTTTCAGAGATCACTTGATAGATGAAGAACATATATATGATAAAATTGCTATGTACCATTTTCATTTTGCACATTAAATAAAGTTGTTATATGATATTTAAAAAGACATTCTCATACATACATAAAACTGACTATAAAAAGACCTCTCCTAAAAACTCAGCACAAGGTCAATTTAGATGTAATATGAGCTAAATCCAAAAGAAAAAATGAATCGAATTTTTGGAGAATGAAAATTTATTTACATCATATACATTTAAAGTACTGTGTATCATACCACACTCAATTTCCTCAATCCTGGATTAGATCCAGGATTAGATTTATCAAAATCCTAGCCCACATGTTTGTTTGCTTCCTGTTTTGTTGCCACTGGTTGATTTTGATGCATGTGCAATGTAAAACCATGTTGTCTTCAGAATGACGATCCTGAGTGAATGACCTTTTCTGCTGGTCATTAGGGACAACAAGACCAATGTACTGATATATAAAACCGTTCATAGATTTATTCGTAGATAAGTTAAGATTGGTTCGCAGTTGTTGCGGCTGCCTCCAGTCTCCCTCAACCCCAGAACAGTACACACATGCTCGGACAAAAAAAAAAAAAGCCGCTCCACATCCATTCTGCTTGACTGTAGGTGTTTGTCGTTGTAAGGAAATGATTTAATTCACACATACAGAATAAATGACTGTCATTCTAATTGCAGGCTGTTTTCTGTGATCTGTTATGCCATCTCGGCGTTCACTCTGAATTATTGATCAGTTGGTTTTGTACTTCACCGCGTTTCAAATGCTTTTAAGGATGTGAGTGCGTGTTTTGAGGTCTTTGCATGAAAACCGTGAATTTTATTATTTATAAACGCACGTAACCTTTATGGCAAGGGGATCTATTTAATCATCCACTCCATCCTTTCACCCTTTTTTGTGCATTCTGTTACATGGCCCTCACAGTGGAGGCAGTCTGATAAACATATGTTTTGCTCAGTCTTCTTCTGCAGAAGTCTGCATCAGATGTATCACTCCGAGGCCTTAATTCTCTGTTAATTTTCCTCTCATAATGGACAAACACATCCATCAAACACACACCACATATGCGTACAGCATCCGCAGACAATAACTGTTCAAGATAAACACACCACATGTGCACACAGACACACACAGAAACACACGGAAACACCATCTCACACATGCACAAACACACACGAGCACTCTGCGCCACTGGGCAGGGACTAGCCTGAAAGATTGAAAGCAATTAAAACTATCATCTGCAGTGGCTCTGGGCAGGCCTGTGGCTGCGAGGGGGGAGCTGCCACTGTGCATCAGCCTCTCAGTCTCAGCAACGCGCAGCGACATGAGAAGGAGAGTCGCAGCTCTACCCCCGAACACACAGGCCCTGCCACCGCTCCCCTCGTGATATACACACATGTGCGATTACACAGGGGTTGTTCATACAACGGCTGATCTTTCACCTGCTCCCGAGTATCAGCGTCGTCTTCTTAGAGCTGAACACAGGGTGAAGCCCAGAGACGAAGGCTTCCCAACACGGTGACTCTCGGTGCAGCCGGAGGACGCCGTGTGCGCTGACTGAGCCGATCCGTTTTGCGCAGGTGCGCCGCGTATGGCTTCGTAATGGCCTGGCCCGAAGCGCGACGAGCCAGCGCGTCTCCTGAGGTGAAGTAACACAAAGAGCGAAGAGGAAAAAAAAAGTGTTCAAGTTACAGCGCGATGATATAAACAGACAGTGCACAATGCTTCACGTGCAAGTTGTGCACAGAAATTTAGCAGAGCCTTGGGTACATTTGCTGGCCATCGGAACAAACAGTTATTGTTCCAGTAAATACTTTTGTGGTTTGGGATGCTTCATTGGTGCATATACACGACACAAACCTGCAGACAGAGCTCATCAGTCTGATCTCATTAAGTGGATGCGCTGTAACTCCAAGCTGCGCCGGCCAAACTTGGAGCGGTTTACCTGCGTTCAGATCCTTGGGAATGGTGGCTGTCTGGCTCTGTCTGGACTGGCCCTTAACAAGTCTCCTCAGAACATCCACACCACCATTATCAACTACTGTTACTGTTTCTCTCTCTCTCTCTCTCGGGTTCTCTCCCTCCGTCCTTACCCGTCCGATCAGCTCTCAACCTGTCACTCTCACTTAGCGTCGACATTAGCACCGGTGGATTCCTCATCCTGGTTCTCTTCACCCCCCCCGCCACCATCTCCCCTCGGTGCGTTTGAATACATATCTGCGATATTCGGCTCCTACTTAATTTGACAGGCCCCTGTTTTGTCAGTCTGACAGGCCCATAGCAAGACACTAATAGGCAATGGAGACCACCAGCAAAGGCACCAGCCAGGGAGGCCCCTGCGGTGCCAGTCTCCATCACCCTCCACGTCTCTCGGGGCAATGCAGGCAGGAGGGAGGGGGTCAGGGGTGGGGTGGTCAGGCAGCAGTGCTGTCACGCCCGGCCACAGCAGACTGGACCAGGCCTCAGCACTGACACCCATCACTGCTCTTCTGTAATCCTCCCACTACCACCACTCAGCACACACACACACACATAGACAATGTGGGGTAAAAAGAGCAGCCAGTGGGGGTATCCAGGGATCTAATGACTATGCCTGCCACTCACATCCATGACTGCAGTCGTCTCAGAGATGGCTGCTGAGAGAGGGAATTAACTCCACGCTGTTTGTTTGGCGATGGACCCCCGTTGGAGCAGCTGGGGTGGAGATGTATGTCGGGATTCTCTGCGTGTGTTTCCCTTTAGGCCTCCTGTCTGACTGATTGTGACCTGCTAAACTCTGATCATGGTTAATTGGTGGCTGGTGGCGGCAAGGAGGGAGTAGGAAACCCAAATTCGAGACAGCGACTATTGTTCTTCTTCTGTTCGCTTCCCAGACAGGTGAGAGAGGAGAACGAATCATGACATTGAAGTTTCCACTTGCTCATGACCTCATTCTCGTAATCTACAGATATGAATGCCTGCTCCTCTTGCTCCCCTCAGATTCATGTGTACTCACATAAACTCGTATAAATATTTTAGACTTTTTTAGCCACACTAGCAGCTTGGCTGTTTTTTAGTCCATCAACCCTTCAGTCCACTACTTTGGTCCAGACTAATATATCCCTAGTACTCTTGTACAGACAATGATGTTTCTCTGAGGATGCAGCCAATTGACTTTGGTGAACCTCTGACTTTTTTTTATTGCCACCATGAGGTTGGCATTTTTGTTTTTCTGGTGAGATGTCTTGAAATCTATTGAATGGATAGCCACGAAATCAGATAGAGATAATTATGTCCCTCACAGACTGACTTGAATCCCTTTGGCGATGTCTCTTCATCAGGTCAAAGTTTCAAATTGTCCAGCGTTTTGGTTCATTACCAAATAACATTCTGTAGAAGCAGTTAGAAAAGAAAACTTAGACATCTACAAATCCATACAAATCCTTGGGCAAACTTCATCTGCTGATGAAAATCATTTGAAAACTCCAGACACTAAAGCCACTAAATGATCTCTGTGGTGAGATTGTTTTCTCAACTACTGCCAGAACTCTTTCAGCCTGAGTTCTCATTGAGAAGCATAATCCAATAGATATTGGAACAATATGATTAATGAAATTTTGAACGTCACTTTTGAAGGATATCTATTATTTTAGATTCGCTGTGGTTTTCTGTCAATTGAGAGGTCAAAACATTAAAGAAAAAATGTCCTGCGTGATTTTGTCAGACAGTTAAGATCTTTCTGGAGGCAGGAGATCCAAAGGATGTCAGAGCTGGGATGAGACCCAAAGACAGGGAGTCGGTTGGGGGACTCCCGGGGTCTTTCGTGTAGTGAATTATTAAGGTTTACTAATACTTCATAAATCCCCTCTTTGTCCTGTCCATTACCGGCCTGTCACATCCTCTCGCCACTGCAAGACTGACTCACTTGCTTCATCTAAATGACAGAAGTTAAACTGTGTTCCAGAGGAGATGGGGGGTGAGGGTGGGGGGTAAGCTGGGTGAGGCGGGAGGGGGAAACAGCACTCTGCGAGTAGGCCCCAGGGCTGGATGGCTCAGGGAGGGTGCGCATCAGTTCAGATTGTGTGCTTGTGCATGTGCTTCTGCTTGTGTTTGCGTGTTGTCGTGTGTGTCCTCCTATTCAAAATTGTAAAACTGTGTAAACAATGTATACATGTGGACTTAAAGACAGTGAGTGAGTGACTGACTGGATCAAAAGAGGAAGTCAGCACGTATCATGTCTCAGATTCATGCCTCCTCATTAACTCCCCATGCATCTACACCACCAGCTACCCTCCCTGTCCTCCCCTTCCCCTCCTCCATCTCTCCTCCCTCCTCCTCCTCCCAAAACAGCAAACCTTGCCTCAGTGCGTGCCTGGCGGACTCTCTCCGTGGTCTCGACAGCCGAGCTGGTCGTTGCCCCGAGCGCCGAGGAGCTGTCGCCTCTCGTTAGTGTCGCTGTGGCGACCCAGAGTCCTGCCTGCCTGTTCCTTGATTAGAGAGCGAGGTGGATGGAGTGTGTGTGGGTGCGTGTAAGTCAATGTATGTGTGTTTAGTGCTACTCAACACCCCCCCACCCCACCCCCTGCCCCACCCCCCTGCCCGCAGAGCTGCTTTTAAAGATCAGTGATTTGGTCAATTGGCCTGGCAACTCCAATCCCGCGGAAGGTCACTGATGACTCAATGGACCAGTCAGTGAGGTAGGCTGTCATGTCACTATGTGTGTACATGCTTGTGAGTATGTGTATATGTGTGTGTTTGTGTGTGTGTGTGTGTGAATGGGAGTTACCAAGCTCCTGACAAAATCAATGAAGACAAAATCTATAAAGAAGTGAACAAGATGTCAAAATTCCACAAGGTCAGCCAGGCTTGTTTTAATCCAAAATCACGTTTTAATTACTTCATTATTAGACCAGATGAACTCATGGATTATGTGTAAAATTACATACAGATGAGCTCTAGTACAGTACAGTACGGTTTGTGCACTGAGCAAGCTATTCACAGCCGACCAACATCATAGCATTTTACATATTCATTTTGTCTATTTTGTTTGTCCCTGTGCTATTTTTAGTGCTTGTTCTCTTCTATCTTTTCCTTCCTTTTTGTTCCTGTGTTCGTGTTGTATACATGGGGCGTCCAAGTGTATATGTACCATATAATTGTAACATCTGCAGTTTGATTCTGACCCAGGACCTTTGTTGCATATCATCGTCCAACTCCTTTTCTGTGGGTATTCTCCAATGTGAACTCTCCATTAAGGAAAAAATGTCAAAAAAAGGAATGGTTCTATACAAATAAACTCGAACTTGAACTTTTCCCAGGCAAAAAACGTAAAATACACAGTCCAATATACTACAGGGACATTTCACCAAATCCTTGAGTTCCATTGCCCTATGTTCAGCACAAAAAGTGAGAAATGATGGTCGCGATTCTGCCAAACAAAGCAAGGCTTAGCTTGCTAACTCATCTTGTAAACCTAGAACTGCAATGGATGGTGGCTGACCTTGTAGAAAACTTTGGACCGCCAACTGTCTGCCTGTCTGCTGCAGGATGGCCAGGTCAATGAGTTGCAAGACCCTGGGGGAGCCATAAATGCTATGTGTTATTTCACTTCCTATATGCCCTGCCCAGGGCACAGCTGTCCTTCTCTGGACAATTTCTCTGCCCAAAGGGAGGACTGACTGACTCTGCAGCACTTGTACATGCACTGCCCATCTGTTTGGGACAGTCTTTCATTCACCCCCTGGAAAACAGACCATACAACTTGGTTCATTTTGTGTTAAAAATATAGACTGGATCATTAGGATTTGATGCAACTGAGAGAGAAATGGTTCCTGCTCAGATTAGCATTATTTCTCTCCAAAAAGCAAAAAGTTACTTGCATGATACATGCATCTGGGTTTACCCATACTGGCAGCATGTCTCTAGGGATGGCAGTGTTGGTCTTTGGGATCGTCAGTCTGCCAGTTTGGCAACTGCTGAAATTCATAGCCATGGAATTTGGTCGAGTTGATAAATATCCATGTTGCCCAGAGGATAAATCTAACAACTATGATGATCCCCTGACTTTTCATTCTTCACCAGCTACATGTTTTCTTTTAGTTTCAGTTATCCAGTATTTTTTTTAATGACCAAAACCCTGCAAAACTACATCAGCGCTCAGCTGTACTTTTTTTTGCTGATTATCAAATGTTAGCTTGTGAACATAAACTAAACTAAGTTGGTGATAATGATAAACATTACAACTACTGAACATCATATTAGCGTTATCTTTATGTGCGTGTTATCATGATGACATTAGCGCTTAGCTCAGAGCATCACTGTGCCCAAGTGCAGCCTCAAAGGGGCACTGCCATGGCTTAGTCATGTTAGTATTGTTTATCATAAAGAAACTGCTGATAAGATGCCTGTGCTTCTGCACTACATAATTTACCTAAGTTATATGACAAACTTATTCACTATTTTTCAATTCTTGGTGCTACAATATCACTTTGGTTGGTACCTAAAATACAAACCCTTTGCCAGACAGGACCATCAGTTTGGGATGATTCTGAAAAACCATGGATAACTGTCATGACAATATATATTTTGTGTCCAGTACTACCCTCAATTTAACATTATTACTTTCTACAATAACTTTGTGTGCAACTACAACATAGTTAGGGTTAGGGAAGGATCTTGGTTATTGTAGATACTATGGTTAATGTTAAGTTAGGTGACTAGACCACACTTTGTTAAAATAAGCAGAAAGTCTGGGGCTCTGTCAATAAAAAGGTCGATTTTAAATGCAGGTCTGAGACAGGACTCAATTCTTGACTCCTGCATGAAAAGCAGACTCGATACACAATCATACACCACCCCGACCTCCACACTCACAGCCAGTGAGAGGGAAACAAGACTTCCTTCTGGCTATGGCTTCCTGACTTGTTTATTTGCTAACTGGGTGGGGGTGGGGGGTTGGGGGTGGGGTGGGAGAGAGGGTGAACATATGGTTTGCTAAAACATGGACTTGTAGTTGGGAGGCCGAGGCACCCTAGGGGATGGAGCTGACGGGCTTTGGTCCCTGTCTCCCTCAATTCCTCCCGCTTGGACAGCCAGAGCTGAACAGCCGTCCTCCAGGAGTTAGCAGCACAGTGCAGCCTCTCTCTCTCCCTCTCTCTCTCTCTCTCTCTCTCTCTCTCTCTCCCTGCTAATGCCCCCCACACCCATCCTCAGTTAAACCTAGAGATGGCGAAGGGGAGGAGGTGGAGGGCCACTGGCTTTGGGGTGTACATGGGAGGGCCCTGGCTGCAGCTGGGAAACTGACTGACACCATCCTCTAGTCCCTGGTCCCAAGAGTGTGGTACTGCTCTGAGCCCTGTTGCTGAGGGAATAAAAGCCCTGGTCCTGGCAAAAGGACATGCTGGTACTGCTGTCCCAACACATATGGACATTTGCTGTGCATTAGTGTCCAGATTCTGGACACGTTTTAACAGGTAATGGATACTTTGCACTTTGGGAATTTGTCAGAACTCAAAGTGAGGATACTGAGTGAGGTCAGGAGCTTGGTTTTAGGAGTCGACAGTTGTCAATGACCCACCAGCTACTGCAGCTATCTTACACAGATCACTGCACACAGATACACACACACACACACACACACACACACACACACACACCTCAAGGTCTATGTGTTTACAGACACACTCAGTGGGATCAAGGCGCTAATGTACACACATGGTGTCACACACCCTGCATTGATGAACAAGCATATGCACACACTCACATACACTCCCTGTGGGTCAGTGACTTAATATGCACTTACTATTACACAGAAACACACACACACAAACACACACACAATGGGTCAGTTGTTGATAGACTAACACATGCACACGCACGCACACACCCTGAAGGTCAGTGCCGTGATGGACAGCAGTCCTGATGTGCTCTGACAGAATCGGCTGCTTCCTTTCATTTCCACTTGCTTTTCCCCCCATCAGGTGACACCCACAGGTGCCCCGGCGAGAGAGACCCCTCCTGCGGGTGTGTTCGGGGTGGGGGGTGGGGGGGCAACTGGTGAAAACGTGGGGCGGAGACTGAGACGATGACAAAAAGCAGACGACTGATGGCACCAGCTGCTTCCTGTCAGAGACCTTGCAGCACATGTGCTGGTGTGAACTCCACCTCTCATCGCGATCACAGATATATGAATGATAAGCGTTGAATGTTGGGGCATCAGCTGCATCTCATTCCAAATGAATGCCTCTGAGAGAGAGACATCAACAAGCCCTTCTCAACTAATAATTCTCCCTGAAAGCTGCATCCATATCTGATTTTTAGACTCAGACAAGGGCGTAGATATCTGCAGAGAAAAACCCGACGACTCATTTGTCCCGTCATGACTGAACGTTGACGTCTGCCCTTTTCAGATATCAACCCGGCGAACTTCAAAGGCTGCATTTTCACCTTGGAAAATAGCCATTTTTTGTCAAGCCTTCATCTGTATAATTGTGTGTGTGTGTTCATTTAAGTGTGAAGCTGAAAATGTCTCATTGTGTGCTCCCAGCACTGCTCCCTGACATACTGTGGGGGCAATTCACCTCCTAAAAGGACACTTGACTATTTTGTCAGGGCTTTTGGACTCAGAGAGATAATCTTGTAGGTTTAACCAATAACCATTTGCAGAATTTTTTTGGGAAATACATTTATTCACATTTATTTAGCTGATTAGATCTATACTAGTTGTACATCTGTCCCGTAAAAAAGAAACCTCGGTAAGCAGGAGTCTGACTCTGTCTAAAGGAAACAAAATCCACCTACCAGCACCTAAAAAGCTCATTAATTAACACCAAGGTTGGGTGTGGGACTGTTACTTGGCCGGGAACAGTGACTTCCTGTAGCAATGAGGATGCCAGGCAATCAGTGGAGACTCACGGTGCATTCACACATGGATACAGAGAAGCTGCAATATCCTGCCTCTCATGAATCAATAATTCTGGGGACGTGTTGTATTTCATGACCCATTAAAGACGAGTGGTAGAGAACTGGGAAGTCAGAGATAGTGACAACCAGCTTTTCCTCCATCTTGTTTAAAGCCAAAAGAAGCTAAAGTTCCTTTGCCTTGTGGAGTGGGTTAGTAAACAACTGTGCCTCCTTCTCTGCTGGAATCAAGATAATCGTTATTGGCAATCACTTAAGGATATCTGCATAAAGTTGAGTTTTCCTCAACTTGTTGTTTTCAGTTTGCACAGGAGTCACATCCTGTACATGTGTGGCACCGCTAATATCTCATCAAATTTTCAAAGACCATAACCGTTCAAATTTGAGTTTAGGAGAAAGCTGTTGTCATGGGTTCAGGCTTCTGTCGGCAAGGACCTGTCCTGCTAGAGTGTCCTTAAGTGACACACTGAAGCTCCACTTGCTCCACAACTGCTGGAGTCCCTGGAAGGAAAAGCAAAAACCACTGGAAACTTTACATATATGCTCCGCCATTGTGAAAAATATACTCAAACTAATTTATATGTAGAGCACCTACATTGTATATAAAGTGCAGTACTGCAACAATGATGTAAGACAGTTATTAGCATGTTAAAGACTATTAAGATTATAAGGATAATTTGAAGTCATAAAACACACTGCTGCTAATAAAGAAAACCAAAGGAAGTCACCAAAGGCATGAGGTTGTTTTTGCCACTGTTGCTGTGTGTTAGTGAAGCTGGGAATGGCCGTCGGAGTTGTTCTCCTTTGAAACTGAGGGAAAAAGAGGGGGTGGTGGGGTGTGGCTGAATAATTGATAGTGGCTGAGAGCGATATGAGTTTAGTTAATGTGCCCAGCAGCGCAGGCTAAGAGAGGAGCTGTTAGCTATTCCACCTCAGGCCTAAAACTCAGGCAGTGGAAAGAGCGGAAGACTCAGTCTGGGTTAAAGGTCTCTATTTAGTCATCCATCTCCCTACCTATGCCTTTCTATTGTACCATATACTCCATCTTGCCAAATGGTGCACGTGTGTGTTGAAGATTTCCCTCCATTGGATGTGGGTTTGGCTGTGTGTCTATGTGTGTGCGTTTGGAGGCATCTGCACAGCTGGATCTCCCTGGTAGCAGTGTTGTTGCATCCCTCAGGTTCCTTTCTCTGAGTGGTAACAGAGTGCTCCTGTCAGCCTCCCCAGATGCCGCTCCATAAGGACCCTCAGCTCTCGCAAATTGGCCAGGAGAGTTCTGTGTTCATGCTGAAAGACTCGGCTTCTTCGGATTCCTACTTTTCCCTGTGAAGGTAAACACTGCAGCTTGAAGTTAAATCAGCACTGAGCAAACTTTTTCGGAGTATGTCAGCTTACGTGTAGGATAATACGTTACAGCTAACTTAGTCAGTTTTTAGTCAGCTACTGTAGATATGCACTGTGTAGCAAATACTTGGTGGCTATGTGGATATATTACAGGTATTGTAATAGCATTTTTGCGTTTCGCAATAAATTAAATTCAGTGGGTAACATCACATACTACCTTTTCAACTTTGCAAACCCTAATAATCTGAATAGCTCTCACATTATAACTTTACACTGTATGACAAGTTCACATACTTTATGAGGTTTTATTTTTATACACATTTTATTTTACGTTTAATTCTTGCAGCATGAGATATTTGTTATCTATGAAAATCTTTAGATCATTGCTAGAATTTAGATTTGAAAATCTGTCCTATTAACATTGTTTGCCATTAACATTGTTGTGTGGCATCTCTAAATCAAGCCACCTCTCCCCAACCCGGAACAGACTCCAACAACAAAGAGGCTGAAAGAAATAGCAGCACTGAAGTAGTCAGTTCTCACTTAACATACTTACACTTAAGTGAAGAAACTGACACTGTCTCCCAAGTGTCTCTGTAGTTTGAGACAACCAGTCTCTAATTCGCTGGAAAAAAAAACAACAACACTGCCATCATCTCCCATGTGCCTCTGCTCCAAGAAGTAGAGGATCTTTCTCTTGCCTCTCTTGCTTCTCTGCTCGCGCCTCCATGTCATAGCGCTCTCCTGTCGTTCCTCCTGATTTACCAGACATCCTCTTTCCCCTGCTGTCACATTTGGTACAGATGGTTAGGCTCTATGGAGCGGCCTGTCAGTCTCCATTCGGCCGCCTCGGCGTGACAGGGGGCCTGATGGCTCGTGAAGGGCCCACGACTTCAACGGCACATGGACACTGACATTTCTCAAAGGGGCTCGCATGCGCGCTTCCCACGCAGCCGGGGGAGAGAAATGAAGAACCTGAACTTGACCCAAAGTCCGCCAAAGGCTAAGAGAGCCAGGGCTGGAGGGAGGAGAGTAAGGAGTGAAAGATGGAGCGGAGATTGAAAGGTTGAGGTTAGGTTTAGAAGAAGACAGTAAAGGGAAAAAAGAGGAAGAGGAAGAGATGACGAGCGAGAAGACAAAGAGATGGATAGAGAGGACAGATGAAGTGGAAAACGAGGAAGAAAGAGTAGGAGTTAAGGACAAGTGAGTCTGAACTGTCAGAAGAGACATATGTCAGTCATTGCCTGTGGATGTGATCTTGTAGCTTATGTCAGTAACCCATCCAGTGCCCTGTACCACTGCACTAATCACTTCCTTCTGAGGGAGGCTGCTCCAAATGCCGACCCCCTCCCCCTGCACCCTTCAGCGCCCGACCGCCTGTCTGTCGTTGGGGATGTAGGTGAAGTGAAGCAGAGAAACTCGCCGCCACCCTAAAACACACTCCTACCTGCATCACAGCTAAATCATACACTACTAGATTAGACCTTAGACGTGCTCCTCTCTTCCCTGGTTAAAGCAAACACAAAGAAGACATACTCCCATTCTTCTAATCCCATTACTATAAATGTTACAGAGGTCTAAGTCAACAAATTTGAAGGAAAACAATCTAAAATTTAATCAAATTTTGATTGAAATCCAGAATAATTTAAAGATTTATTAATTTAAAAAAAACCATTATTAATCTGACCAGACCAGCTTTAAGTACTTGACAGTTTTTGATACTTGCACCACAAATACAATTCGTATCCCCGTTGTATTTCTCGTTGAGATCTAGAAATAGAATAACTTAAATAAAAAAAAGTTTCCTAATGTGCCAGGGATATAATGCACGGGAAACAACATAGACAGATGAGAGAAGATGTCAAATAATCTGAGAGATGTGAGGAACTTAACCCTTTTTATTCCTCAGAGTGATGTCTCAGATTTTCCCTCTCTTGTCTTTTGTTTTTACAACAAAAAAGGTTTGTGTTTCTTAGTTGAGTAGTTTGTGAGCTTTAACTCAGCTGGAAATCATTGTTATGAGCAAATTTCTCAACTTCATAAATTTCTCATCATGAAATATTTTCCTTCTGAAAGTAAAGGGTGATTTATTACGTGCAATTATTGATAAAAGATTTGTTTTCAGGATTCCTCGTTTTATAACAGTCAAAAACTAATGCCAGACTGTGCTTGGACACACACGGGACATGCAAATGATTCAAGCCTTAATAGTTTCGGGGTTTTTTTTTTTTCCCCCCCGTGAAAAACTCTTGGTTTAAATAAAACCTCCACGAAACAGCATGACAATGAGGGGATTAACGCCGACTAGTGCCAGGTCTACCCGCCGTTCCGAGGGGAAGCCACCCCCCCCCCCCTCCAATATTGTGTAAGTTGTTCTAATGCATCCTGGCTGCAAGGTAGAGACCACATTTGACAATCGGGGGTGAGGGAAGGGGGGAGTTGAGGAGGAGGAGGAGGAGGAGGAGGAGGAGGGGGCTGCTGTATTGTAGCGCCTCCGGGCACTGCTCCCAGTCAATATATATCTCCACACTCGCTCCTGCGCTCCCATTTGAGCGCTGCCCTCCCTGCGCCGCTGCAGCGCCAGCCAGCCTCCCCGGGACGCTCTCCAGGTACGGACCAACGCGCCTCCTCTGCTCCTCTAGCCCGTGACATGCCTGCATCTCAGTTCCTTAGGATCCGGTGATAGCTGGAAGAGAATAAATACAAGAGGAAGAAAGAAGCGCGAGAAGAGGCTACTTGGTGCCTTTACTTTCTCTAAGAACAGGTTTTTAGTTTTTATTTTATTTATTATAAATTGCACGCTTTAAAAAAAAATTTATTTAAAGCATAAAAGCATTAGGTTAGAATATGAGCTTTTTTTTTAAAAAAAAAACAAATTGTAAATATGTTGATTCTGAGATTAAATCTGAGCACAAATCTATATGATTATATAAAAAATAATGAAGAGGAATCAGTTTATTCCTTTTTAGACACTGACACTCGTGAATTCAGAATTTAAACTAAATTTACACATTTGCATAGCATTAAAACACGTATCAGATTTATTTTTTTTTTTGTAATATAAATAACAAAAACTTGTATTAATTTATCATCAGCAGCATCCTCTGTTTTTTTGCTGGAAAATCTAAATGCCAGTAAAAAAAATTTTTCTATTTATACAGGCAATAAATTTGAGGCTTGTTTTTGTGCAAAAAATCTTTTATTGCAATACTAAATAAAAACCTATTATATTGAAAATGAAACATGAAAAGGCAACCACCAGGACACTACGATGATAAGTGACAATGAATTATAATTTCTAAATTTTCCTTCTTTCTCCTTTCTTCTTTTTGCAGGATCTTCTTTCAGAGGGAGAAAACCTACAAATCACTCAGATCTTAGGTAAAGTACTTAATTTCAAGCATGTATTCATAGAACCCAAGAGCCTAAAAACATTTTTATTCACAGTCCTTGTGTGCAGTGACTTACTATACAAACAGTATGTCCCGTAGGCTGTCAGTGGTGTGGTTGCTGTTGCATGTAACTTGTCAAAGCTTTTACCGTGGTGAACCTCCTTAATTGCAACAATAGATGTTCAAGCGGTGAGGCTTGTTTGATCATCAGCCCTAAAAGCTTAAAACAAGACCGCAGGGTTTGGATATGGGACAGTGCGTGTGTGTGTGTGTGTGTGTGTGTGTGTCGGGGGGGGCAAAGTGCACAGTCAGTTGAGAGTCGAGCGGATAGCAATGGCCAGGAGAGGGAAAAAAATCTACTGTAAAAATGATTTTTATTGATTGGCTCGTAGCAGCAGCTGTTAGGCTCCATTATGAGCTCAAAGCCCAGGTCAGAGCCCCAGGGCAGACAAGTGAGCCAATCAAATGGGCCGCCACTAACGGGCCAATTCTGAGGGTCCAGTTGGGAGAACAGTTGGCAACAGCCTGCCATCCTATGTTAGACTCATTGTGTCTCTCATCATTACCCTTTTGTGCTGGAGGTTTTTCATTGATGAAGTTGTGTGCTGTCTCTCGGCACAACAGGCCTTCCGTCACCTGTGTTTGCTTCACTGGCCTTTATCTCGAAATTTTTTTTGGCGTAAGATAGAAAAAGAATAGTTAGTGAAGTTTATTTTTACTTCAGCTTGGACCCTGAACATCACACAGACTTTTATCTTTGAATGACCTGGGGAAAAAGATAATATAAAAGCCTCAGAGCAGAGTGTTTTAAATTGAGGGGCACACTCTTCCTCACATCTTCTTTCACCGCAGGGTTCTCCCACCGGCTTGGCTTAAGGTATAAAAAGATCACAAAGTTTCTGTAATTTAACAGATGAAAAAAACCCATTATTGTTGGGTATTTAAATTCATTTTGGGGGATTAAAAGAGCAGGCGATTAATTAAACTATTGTCATGGAATCCCTGTCTTTTAAGATATGACGGGGGATAGAAAAAAGAGAGAGAACAGGAGAGAAAATTTTCAGGGAAGAAGAATGAGTAAAATCAAAATATGCAAATAGTAGATCTCTCTAAAAGGTATAAATCATCCGTCTTAAGATGTTTGCCATACACTTTACTAACAGAAGAAGGCAAAACAAAATGATGTTTAAAAAATGAATTAATCAATATTTTCCGTCATAACATTTATTGGAGCTGAGAGGTTTTTAACCTTTCCTATGAGACACGTTATAAATTAACCATCCATCATAATATTCAAAGCTTTTTGAATTCCTTTTGTATACAATATACCACTTAAAGCCTTATAGTTACAGTGTAACCACTAATAATCAATTTAACCGCTAATAATCTATGTAATCCAGTATGACCCGACTCCAAATGCAAAGGTAGTTAGATGAGACAGCGTTCAGGACATCAGTTGAACTTCATGCACCGTGTCCTGACCCAGATCCCAGTCCTGGCACTAATGAAGCCCTATAGGCATGATGCCAGGCTCTCATTAGGAACCAGGCCTCAAACCCCCAACTCCTCTCCCTTCTATAACCGCCTGTACACATCCCTCAGCTTGGCCGTGCACTGCCTGTAGGCCTCCGAGGGGCTATCCCTTAAACTCAAGCAGGCCTGAGAGTGTTGTGAGGGCTCCTTGCACAGGTGCAGAGTCCCCTGCGACTGCTGCATTTGCCCCCCAGCCCTGGGCCCTGCTAGTGCCTTGTACTGCACTGGAACTAATGAGTAGTGGCAGGTACAGTGAGAACAGAGCAGCCTCCCTGCAGTTAGGTTAGTGGCAACCCTCATCTTAGGCAGACAACAAATGTGCTGTCATAATACACATATGCGCATGATGTGCATAATGATATATATGTATTTATATATATATATATATATATATATATATATATATATATATATATATATATATATATATATATACACCACACTTCACTGCACATACAACTTTATCTTGGATATTTGATTTCGCACAGAGCTTCATTTCTGAAAGTTGTCTCCTGTTTCAGAGTCACAAAGAACAAGAGGCAAAAGATTAAATACCTTGTCTTTTAATCTGTTTTGATCTTTTGATGTTCTGCAGTTTCATTCACACAAACATTTCCTGTTTGTTTCACAGATTTGGCTTCATTTTTATCAAGAGAATGCTCTTTTTCATCCCCATCCACCAACAAAACTGAGGAAAAACCGGCATCAGGTGAAATGTACCCTGGGAGAAAAAATAGAAAATCTAAAAATCTATCTTAAATTATCATCATTTGAGTATAACCACAAAATCTTTAAAAATACCAAGACTCAATCATGTCCAAAGACGACGCTTGCAAAGTGACATCTGCCAGCAAACACAAGGAGCGCAAGCCTAAGAAACCTCACTATATTCCACGGCCATGGGGCAAGCCCTACAACTACAAATGCTTCCAGTGTCCCTTCACTTGCATGGAGAAGTCTCACCTGTACAACCATATGAAGTACAGCCTGTGTAAGAACTCCCTTTCTCTGCTCATTGAGTCAGACTGGCCCTATAAAAAGGGTAACATCCTGCACCCGGATCAGCTACGACCATTTCAGCAGGCACATGGTCTCCGCACTCCTGGGAAAGATGAGCTAGAGCAGGTAACGCAGAGTGAGGAAAGACAGAGGCAGAGAAGGAACATGGAGGAGGAAGGAGAGGACAGGGAAAGCCAGGGACCAGATGATGAAGAGGAGGGAGGACGAGGCAAGGGAGCAGAGGTCGCCGGGCTGACGAAAGACAGATCCAGCACCAGCAGAGGCAGGGAAGATGCTACAGAGTGCACTGCCAAGAAAACCAAACAGCCGGAATCCGAGCTTCTGATTGCCGACATGCTCTCCCTAGAAGACCAAATTTTACGAGCACGCTCAGTAGAGGTAGAGGCCCAGCTGTCGCACTATAAGCTATCCAAGACTTGTCTGACAGCTCCCGGGCTGCTGTCAGAGCAGTGGCGGCTGTTAACATCCAGCCATACTAAAGCCAAATCAGAAGGAGCTCAGCCCAGAGTGAACGGCTCAATTCCCTGTTACCCTCCTCCGCCAAACCTGGTGGATTACCAGGATCCAACTGGACTCAATCTGTCAGTACTTGGGGTGGGCTATCCCATCAGCCCCAGCCTCTTCTCCTACATGAACTCAGCTATTCCCACTGCTGCCACGGGTGTTACCGCCCAGCCCCACGCACAGCTCGCCCAGCTTCCCTTCCTGGCGTCAGCTGCTCAACTGATTCACCCGGCCTCTGGCACACACACAGACAGAGCTCTTATCCCCCCTCGTCTCTACTACCCGTTCCTGTGTGAGCACGCGTTCGGACCGGCCTCCAGTCAGAGTGACGCCAGCAAAGCCCTCAAGACATCCACGAACGGTCTAGAAGCAAATTCTGTGTCTGGCTTCCAGCCCAAAGTCAGTCTGTGGAAAGTGCCAGCTTTGCGGCCAGGGACCGCCGCTGTCCCCCCGGCTGGCTGGGTGTCACCTCAGAGAGAATCCCTCGAACAGGGCTACCGGCTGGGGGATAAACTGCAGGCTGCAGCCAAGGAAGGCAAAGCAAACTGGGGTCTGAAGAGGACAGGGGCTCCACTGGGGAACCATGAGGCACCTGTGGAGAAGAAGCCGGCCATGGGCTTCACTTTGGACCTCCTGAAGAATATCCAGACTGCATCCACTCTTAACGTGGCAGCAGACAAACTTCTCCTCCAGAACAGGTAAAGATTTTCTAAAATATTATTTTCCTTATTTCATAAAAATGATCATGACTAGTAGAAGAAGTAGCGGGAGTATCATCATCACTTTTGTCATAATATCTACAGGTTGGGAGTATTTTTATTTTGTTATTCTTTCAAATGTTATAGGTTTTCAGTCTGAAAGTTTCTTCCTATCCAAAGTTTGCAGGATTCTCAGCTTCAGAACCGGCCCAATGAACTGTGGTACAACGACCCTCTCACCAGTCCCAACAGTGAAACATCCTCTCTTTCAACATATGGAGGTCCCAACAGCAAAGACTCGACTGCTGCCCGGACAATGGGAGAGGGAGCCTCAGAGTCGGTGGCTGCTCTCCTGAGTGACCTCTCCAAGGCCTTGCAGGAGTACCAAGAGGCTGAGCGCAAGATCTCCCACCTGGAGAAGGAAGACCTCCCCGCCCAGCGCCATCTCTGGGAACACCTGAGCAAAATCCGCAGCGAGCTCTCCCACATCCACCAGGCGCTGGAGCGGACAGCTCGCCAGAGCGATGGCCCTCTGGACCTGTCGGTCAAGAGGGATTCAACAGATTTGGCTGGTGACCAGGGCACAAGAGAGGACAGCAGTCTTAAGGACAACAGTACAGAGACAGAGGAGGAGGACGAGGAGCTAGAGGAAAAAAAGGAGGAAGAGGGGGACGAGAGTGAGAGGAGGGCGATGAGGGCTTCGTTGGAGAGTCGTAAGCAGTCGTTGGACATGCTGATCAAGATGAGTCAGGCATCGGTGGTTAACACAGAGGGTCTCTCTCCCGGTGGTCTCGGCATCAGGCCCAGTCCGGCTGACGCCTTATGGCCGAGCAGAACCACAAAGTGCGAGGCAGACTCCAGCGTCCTGCTCTGCCCCGACGGCCGATCGGTGGTGTTCACTGACATCCCTGCCTCCGCCAAAACCTCAAAGAGACCCCCATCCATACAGCAACTAGAAGCTCAGTGTCCTCCAAGCCCTTTGACGGCCACTGACAACTAAACATCAGTTTTTCTGAATGTAATATAACAGATTCTATACTGTCCTCAAATGCAGTTGTCTTTATTATTACTGGCCTGACTTTGATTTTCACTGGCTTGAAGAGGCCTGTCACCTTTGTTTTCAGTATACTCTCACAAAACCTCAATCATTTTGCACCTTATAAGATATGAATGAAAATTTGTAAGAGAGGGATTTCTAATGCACTAAGAACATTGATTGTTACAATAAGATTCTCCTTAACATAATTTAAAAATGTAATTCATAATTTCCATCAGGCTCATTTGAACAATTAAGTCCATTTAAATCATGCTGAGAGAAAATCCTTTTAATGAACTTGTAAATATTGTAATTGCATTAAATGTAAGTAAAATGTTTTAAATGGTAAATGCTTTTATATGGATGATGTTGGCTTGCATCATTTCACTCGATGCAAAAAAATGTATTATACACATTGTATTTCTTTGAATAAACTGTGTAAAAAACAAAGTGTGTTATTCTTTTAATGAAAGTGGAACAAAAAGAGTGACAAGAAACACAAGAAATATTGAAATATTAATAGATTTTAATCTTGAAGCAAAAACACACTGTAATATTGTTTAAACATAAATTCATCACTTTGCTCTTCAGTCCCTATTTGAGGAATGTGGGGCCAAATGCTATCAACACTTTCCTTATCATTTAGAGTTTAAATAAGATTCAGCCCGATTCAAAATGGCAGCTCCACCTGACTTTCCCCTATCTGCCCTGACATAGTCGGGTGGTGGTGCTAAAGGTGAAGGAGCTCCTTGAGCTAAATCTCCATCTGTAGGGTTACCTGTGCCTCTGCTCCTGAATCCCGGAGCCCCCCTGTAAAGGTCAGGACCCCCCGGGGTCGAGCCCATCATCGACTAAACGTAGGACTACCTGTCTGCCCCCGGGATGAGCACCCAGCACTCGGCTGATCTGCATCCTCACCACCTCACACCCAGACACGGTGGCAAAGGTCAGCTGCCAGGACCAGAAGAGTCACCAGTGGATCTTCACTGAGGTCAAAATGCCTCTCTCAATCTTTTAACTCTACATTTTTAAGTTTATATTTTATTTTAGAAAATATCTTAAGTGAGCCGTTACAAAAAGTATACTTGCACTTTTACTATGTTCCATATTCAAACAATTATTCGCCAATATTTTGAATTTAAAGTGTAATAATAAAACACGTACACATTCATATATTTAAAGAAATGTTTAAAGCATGAGACGGTATCATTTAATATGTGGACCACAGCAAATATTTTTAAAAAAGACAAATAGATATATTTGGTTCCTAGATCTTTTTTTTTTTTTTTCTAAAGTAGAGCTGTAAAAAATGATTGGATTCCAATAATGCAGATCCTACAGTGCGGGAAAGAGGAAGGTTTTAGAAAGTTTTAGTCTAAATCTTTGTGTAACCAGTTTAGGGTCAGCCATGGATAGATTCTTTATGGTGACTCCCCTGAAAACGCAATATCTTAATGTTCTCAAATGACTATCTACCCCTGACTGGTTTAAGGTTGTCTGCCTGATCTGGATAATATTGCTCTGCGCTGCAACGTCAGTAAAACTATGACCTGCATAGTAGCTCCCTCATGTGGGCAAAAGATTTAAAGACACTGGGTTTTTGATAATGCATCCCTCTGTCAGCACTGGTACAGTGTTCAAAAGAAAGAAAAAAAAAGTAAGAAAGGAGCAATACAGCCTCACTGTGATGGTCTTTGTACACTCCTTTGGCTACATTTTCTCAGTCATCTGACACTTAGTCATTATTACAACAGGCAACTGGCCAAAACAAGAACTACCTTCAGCAGTGTGAATACAGGGAGCAGAGAACAAGATCCTTCCTTGAAAAGAGACATGCAAAGCTAGAGGGCTGCTGGCTTGTAAAACGAGAAGTGTAGTAGCACAAATTAAAGCAGCACAAGACGACCGCAAAAGGGTAAGATGTAATATTGAATTATCATGTTTAGAAGATGCTTAATGATGCTCTCAAAAGTAATCAAATTTAGACACATTTAAAAGGTATTTTATATACTTGTTTTAAGTGTAAATGCAGGAACAATATGACAGAGTAGTGTAAATAAGTAAATAAGAGGTGGAACATACTGTAAAAAGTAAAATCAGAAAATTAGAATGTCTTTCTAAAGTAGCTCTGCAAAAGTTGTCAGGTTAATTTAATATCAAAGATGACCTCCCCCCATGCAATTAGGAAAGGAAGAGCCGTAAAGGGTCTTTATTGGATAAAAGTAATGCTCATTACAAAGGGCAGACTTCCCTCTTTCTCTGACTGACACTTCACTGTAAGGCTTCTTCCATATATGACCATTTACAACTGATACAGTGCTTATTTCTGTAGAATTCGTGTAACCTATAATTGCAGTGTAGTTTACTCAAGGCCTGAAAGTCAAAAAGAGAAATTCCTCATTCTATTTTTTCACTATGATCAATCTTTTAATATTTATTAATTTATTTATTTTAATTCATACCAATGTATCAAAAAACACTAAGAAAACAAAGTGACTGTGAAAAGTAAATTTCAGTGTAGCTGTCTTTTGAGACTCTTTTCAAACTTCCCCATTGACTTTTCAATCCTATTCGATATCATATCTTCTTGCATATTTCTATGTTTCTTCGGTCTGACCTCTGTGCAGTCTGTACCAAAGGTGCTGTCAGGTAAAGATGACGCAGGCCGTCCCGTTCCTGCTTCTGCTCAACACCTTGGCCTGCTGGGGTTTTGGCTTCCGGGGTTGCTCTCAGAACTACCCTGAGACCAGCATCATGTGGTGCTTCAACCAGAACATCGCCAACGTGTCCGAGGTCATTAGCACGGTTCCTGACAACATAACGACGATCAACCTGTGCAAAAACAGGATCAGAGTCATCCCACCTGGATCATTCAGGGGGGTGCTCGGACTCAGAAACTTGGACCTGAGCCAGAACCAGCTGGTATCTCTAAAAGGAGGAGAATTCAGAGGCCTGGATGTCCTGGAGCATCTCAACCTTACCAGCAACAACATCTCCAGCATCCACTGCACTGCCTTTGAGGGACTCACTGGGCTACGAACACTCCTTCTTCCCTATAACACACTTACAACAATCTCAACAGATATCTTTAATTACCTTCCAGTGATTCAAGAAGTCGATCTGTCTCTCAACATGCTCAAGTCTTTCAGCTGTGAAGAGTCTGGAGGCTCCTCCCCTCTTAAGAGTCTCAATCTTTTCGCAAACAACATCCAGAAGGTAAATGTGAGCTGCTTCCCTTCCCTTGAGTTCATCAAGCTGTCCAACAACTCAAAGCTGGAGTTGCAGGCAGATGTTTTTGCCTCCAACCCTGGGCTAAAGAGTCTGCTTCTTCAGAGAGTTAAAGCAGAAGCACTGGTGGGACTCTCGACGGAGACAAAGAGGAATCTCTCTTGGGTGGCGTTTTCTCTGTTTGTGGAGAAATCTCCTCTGACTGTCTGTGGAGTAATAAAAGGAATGGAACGGCTTAAGAGAGTAGAGGTATGTTTGCTCCTTGTGTTGCAGAATCTCTTTGCTTATGCAAAACCTATAGTGTATGGTTTTTAAATGTAAAGAAATACGATGTCAATTTAACTTGATACAGGTTGACCTGAGAGGGTCCAGGCTACCCCAACACAACTCCAGCCTGCTGGACTGTGCTGCTTCACCAGTGGTCATCATTATGGATGCAAACTTTGGAAATATGGCCAATTTTTCACTGGGTAAAGGGAATATAAGCAAACTTTATCTCACTAACTGTGGGTTGGAGCAGATATCTGTCACCACATTCAACGGTTACCAAGGACTGAAAATGCTGCAGCTGAATCAAAACAAGGTCGTCATTCATCAGGACACATTCAAAGGCCTGACTGATCTGACCTTTTTGAGTTTTGACAGGAACAAAATACGCGACATTGACCGAAACTGGTTCGTGCCTCTGAAGAAGCTTACTTGTCTCTCGCTCGTGAAAAACGAAATCACCGAGTTGAAACCGAAGGTGTTCAGTGCTCTCATCCAGCTCGAGCAGCTCTACTTGCAGTTCAACCTGCTAAAATACATCACAAAGAAGCCTTTCAGCAAGTTGCACAAGCTAATGAAGCTCAACCTCAGTCTGAACATCATCGATTTCATTGAAGAGGGCTCTTTCCAAGATCTGACAAGTCTCAGGTATTCATGATTTTCCTCTGATGTATTCATCTTTCCTGTCTGTCCATTTATTTAACACATCTTTTAACCCACAGATACCTGGACTTAAGCGGGAATCGCATCAAGAGGCTCACACCACGTATTATGTCCGGACTTATAAATTTGAAGACATTTGTTTTGTACAATAACCGCCTACATTTTAGAACTTATGAAACTCCTTTTGTCAACCTTACTTCTCTGAAGGTAAATGCATTTCTCTGAGGCAGTTACATGCTCTTCCTGATCAGTAGAAGATTAATGCATTTGGTGAATAAATCTGTCTTTCTGTTTCTGTATCTCTTTATCTTCCATGCCTATTTTTGGAGAATCTGAACATGATCTACCAGGGGCCTGGAGGTCAGGGAATTGGGAATATTGGGCCGAATTTCTTCCAAGGTCAACGCCAACTTACCTCAGTTGCCATTGGGCACAGCATCATGGTCAACTTCCATCCTGATGCTTTCGTTCCTCTGGTGAATTTGAAGTACCTGTACATAGCTGGAGTGGTTATGAAAACGACCAACCTGAGCGCAGCATTCTTCCCCCTGAAAAGGCTGCAGAGGTTGACTCTTTACAGAGCAGACCTTGATGCCCTGCCTGCTAACCTGCTGCCTTCAGATAATAGACTGGAGATTCTCCAAGTCCAGTCAAACCATGTCCGCACTGTGGACAAGTCAATGCTTGAAGCTATGCCAAGGTAGACTAACTACTGAAATATCTGGAAAACAGCTCTTAGAATATGAATCGAGACCATGTCTGTAAGATTAATCTGTGGCTACAAGCGGCAGGGAAAGAGTCAGCTTGGCTCTGACTGGTGGTAAAAAAAAAATAAAGAAATCAATCTAACAGCACCTCTGAAACTCATTAATGAACATGTTACATTCAATTTTTCTAATCTGTTAAAATAATAATAGTTAAAAAACATAGGGTAAAAATGACAAGTTCTAGTTTTGCACTGGGTTATGTGCTATACTATTTCTAACCCAGAAATAGCAACTTCCCGAAGTCTCCGCTGGTTTGCAAACTCAAAAGTGACAACAAGGTACTAAGAAGTCCAGGCCAGAAATAGGTTGGCATGTAACCCCATGACAACTGGAACTTATACGACTTGGGTTTTGTACAGCTGAAATAAGCAAAATACAAATTTGTGAGATTTAGAGGTGCTGGTAAGCATCTCTGAGCCGAGAGCAGAAATTTCAGCAAAATAATGTCAATCAGAATTGTGTTTTTTTATTGGCAAACGAGATATTCCTGTCTCACTATGCTGCGACTTTCCCCCTTTTTAACACTAAATTCCTCATGGCTTTTTGAAGCTCTCAGTGATCGGCCTGTCAGAATGTGAAGAGCCGAGCAGAGACGCTGTTTAGATTTTTCAGTGAATATGTCCCATAAATGATCATAGAGAATATGGGAACAATTTTTCTTTTTTCTTTTAATGAAGCTTAGGCTGAAAAACAGTAACATTTCCTTTAATCCCACAGAGCTGGGTCTGACCAAACCTGCAATGTTGTGTTCTGCAGTAAAACCTATTCAACAAAGCCTAAATTTAATTTCCTTTTGTAAACTAAAAAAAGGGTGTGAATACAAGCCCACTTCCCTTTGTAGTTTCAGCATGTTCAGTGGCACCATGACCTCTGTATAACACAAATATCTACCATCCCCATGAGCAACACGGGCTACAAGAAAAACTGAGATTCTGTTGGACATCTGCATCTCAAAACTAAAAGGGCGAACTCTGTATAAAAGATAAACTGCAGGCGTGTTGTGCTTATGAATGAGAAACAAATTGGTTCGCAGGTACTAGTTCTGTGACCACTTTACCCACACAAGTGCACAGATATTTTGTATGAATTTCATTTTAATCAAAATGTCAACCTGGGTTTATGTTTGTTGGTTTCCAGACTTCGTATTTTGGACATTAGAGAAAACCCACTAACCTGTACCTGTGATAATGCTTGGTTCAAGAGCTGGGCTATCCATAACACTCACACGCAGGTACACAAGCTGCAGACAATGTGATAAGTATTAGTCTGTGTTTTAAGTCAACGAAAAGTACGTGGCTATAACTTTCTTCGACGGTTCAAATGTTACAGTTCTCTTGTGTTTTTCCTGTTAAACTCTCTTTAGGTTTCCTATCTGTACAACCTCCGGTGCGCCAACGACAGAAGTTCTCCCTACCTGTGGCAGTTTGATGATAAAGCCTGCTCCTATGAACAAGTTTCCTTCACTCTCTTCATCACCTGCTCTGTGATGGACGTGTTGTTTTTATGTTTGTGCCTGGCCTGGCACACATGTGGCCCTGCCGTGCGCTACCTGCTGCTCATCCTCAGGGCCAAACTACGTGGACGTAGGGGACCAGCGGGGCCCAGATTCCAGTATGATGCCTTCATTTCCTACAGCTCCAGGGACGAGGCGTGGGTGATGGGACAGCTGGTGGCCAATCTTGAGAGGCCGGCTGCTGGCGCACAGAGGCTCAGACTGTGCCTCCACCACAGAGACTTCCGCCCCGGCGCCGCGGTTCTGGAGAACATCGAGGCAGCCATCTATGGCTCTCGTCACACCATCTGCGTGGTGACACATCACTTCCTGCGCAGCGAGTGGTGCTCGTTGGAGTTCCAGCTGGCCAGTCTGAGGCTTCTGTGTGATGGCAGTGATGTCCTGCTGCTGGTGTTCCTGGAGGAGATACCCGAGCACTGCCTGTCTCCCTACACGCGCCTACGCAAGATCGTCCACAGGAGGACCTACCTCCTGTGGCCCGAGAAACCTCAAGAGCAGGACGCTTTCTGGGTCAGACTGAGAGATGCTTTGAAAGACAGTGAGGCGGAAGAAGAGGGAGGCAGAGGAGGAGAGGACGAGTTGGCACGGTTGATTGGCTAAAGTATTTGTGTTAAGTATTTTAACACACTTGTAGACATGCATTGTATCACTAGCCTTAAAATTTTCAGACTGTTAGTTATAATCCTAATCTTTCTGTGGCTCGTAAACTGCGTTATTAGTGCGTCCTGTTTCTTTGTTCCAAGAAAATTCATCTGGTATGTCTGGTTAAATCTGCACAACAGATTAGTTAAGAGACGGGTTATAATAGAAATTTTATTTTGATTGATACTGATAAGTTATAAGTAATTTACTTTTGTGAATGTAGTATATTAGAAAACCTAATAACTACAATATGTATGTATATATAGAGTCAGCAGTGAGACTTACTCTTGTTCTTATTTACATAGTACAAATAGATACTGAATCTATAAACAGATTTACCGTCTATGGTCAACAGCTGGGGACAACATGGGGACAACATGGGGACAAAGGCTTGTCTTAACCTCTGTTGTCTACTTCAGTTTCTCCACTGCTGGTTGTAGTAAGCACTTACTATATATATATATATATATATATATATATATATATATATATATAAATATAACAGAATTCACATGACAGAAATTTCAAAATGCTTAAGTTTTGTTTCTGAGGAACCTGTGTAGTGTTTGCTTACACTGATTAGTAAAAAGAAAAAGGATAATAGTGGAAGAAGTATTGCAATCCTTTACTTCTGTAAAGTACCAAGAAAAAAAAAATTATTTCATTACTATAAGATTTCAAGCATTAAAACCCTAAAATAAAAGTACATAAATATGATCGGCAAATTGTACTTAAAACAAAAGATCACAAGACTAATCTGAGGGGTTGTGACATAATTAATGGAGTAGTGATGAAGAGAACATTAAGTTCGCTGTTTTCATTTGTTTGACTTCTCTCTGCAAAGTTTAGAGAGGGAAATACTCTTTGGTGGGACTGCTAACAGCTTATGCATATCTGAAATGTGATGAGGCCCTAAGGTTATAAGCTTGTCATACGTCAAATTTTTTTGTGGTTTTTCTTGAAGGTGAATGCTTAGTCTGAAAAATATTCAGTAGCTATAGTTGTCAGATAAATGTGGAATAAAAAAGGACAGTATTTGTCTCTAACATGTAGAGGACTAGAAGTACAAAGTAATATAATATCAAAATACTCAAGTAAAGTAAAAGTACCTCAAATATGTACATAAGCACAGCGCTGTAGTAAGTTTACTTACTTTCCAAAAAGCAGGGGGCTCCTCTACACTTTGATACTGATCTCTATCACTTTTGGTGTTTACTGCTATATTTTAAGTACTTCCACTATTTCAGGGCTAAACAGTTAGCTCAAATGTGAAAAAAAAAATGTGTCAAAAAAAAAAAAAATGCTACCTCAAGATTTCCAAACACTTCATTTATTTGACGTTATACATTCAAATGAAAATAAAAAATATTCATATATATATATTTCGTATAGAGCTAGTGAGCAAGTTACAAGTTTAAAACAAAACACAGAAGTCTTCCATGTGGCATATATATACAAGGCGTGGTTTGAATACTATACAGTGTGTATCCATAGCTGCACAGGTTTCATGGATGTTTATATTCTTCACTCAGTTCAGGCACAACTAGATTTCAGTGAGAGGTCAGGGATTGGGCCAAGTGCTTCAAGACTGCCGCTTACAGTAAAACATTTCAATCTCAACACCTAAACAGTAGGACTTGCAAAAGCAAAGCTTATTAGTGTTACAAGATCCACACTAAAGCATAAAGTAGGAAAATGAGGCAACATGATCATACTGCAATTTCAAATTATACTGTACAGTCATGCAAAGTCCTAAATATTTTTTATGAGATGATATTCTCACACCAAAGTCAAAAAAAATAGCAAACACAAATTTATGTTTTAAGAAACTTAAAAAAAAAAAAATCCAGTATGACTATAGAGTCACTGTTCACTAAGTTTGACAGAAGTCAGGATGTTTGGTTGCACTGCAATAATAGACTCGAAGTCACTACATCAATTTGAAAAAACAAAAACAAAAAAAAAAAGCTTCCTCAAGTAGTCAAGTGGTAAGTGCAATCCCACCCCCCCCTTTTCCCCCTTCACACACGGACACTCCATTTTTATAAAACTCTCATACATATGCAAGTTAAGCATCACATTGTTTTCCACTATCACTAAATCATAGTAATAGTACAGCAGATGCCCCAACAATCAACAGCAAACCATACTCTTACTTGTATCCAGTAGTTATGTACAACAGAACTGGTGCAACATTCAACACATTAAAAATTATTAGATATAGAAACTGTAACAATAATAAAATACAGCAGATACTTAATTCATATTGGGAAATATATATATATTATTCATAGTGTGTATTGCTGTCTGTTTTGGCATTTTGGAGGATCAATAAAAATGCTGTCATTTATCCCTCTCACAGCTTATTTGACATGTCTCCAACTTGGACAGATTATACATCTATGTATTTTTTTAAAGGAATCTAACAGGATTGATTCAGTAAAACTTTTTACTATTGAAAAAAAAAAAAAAAAACAAATACAAATATATGACGACTTATCAGAGGCATGGAAGCAGCAGGTCCATGTTAAGAATCGAGCATTATAGATTTTTTTTCCATTTCCATTTAAGAGTCTTCAGCTGATACTGGCAAAGCCGTAGCAATTGGACCAAAAACAAACTCCAGGAAAGAGAAAAGAAACTTCAGATTCAGGATATTCAAATCTTTTTGGAATCTTTTGCCTCAAAAAGCTTCATGCGCTCCTGCACAGTTAGTCCCTCTTTCAGGCTCTGTTGAAAGAAAGGAAAGTAAATTATTTTTAACAGATAAGGACACGTGGGCGGACAAGAGTGTTAAAAAAACAAAAATACATAAACACACAGACACCGCCAAACAGTTAGGTTTTATGTGAGGCAGCTGTCAGGCCCAGAGATTTTTCTTCTCTGGATGACATACTTTAATTCAGGACAATTAAAGACACACAAGCGTGGTTATGCTGGAATATGGCCGTGCCACAAAAAGAGTACCTATTGGTGCACACAACACTGAAAGAAATTCAAACAGTGAAGACTCACAGACCCACACACAGACAAAAAAAAGATAACAGAAAGTTTTTTACACTAACAGAGCAAAACAGTGTTGGAACCTATAAGATGTGCTTCATAGAAAAGACTGTCCACTGATAAAAAAAACTTGATATTAACAAATCACTACTGCAAACTCAAAACATTTGTGGAAATACACGGGTGACATTGTTCAAAATCTAACATGACTAAACCAAAACGCTGTTTAATTAGGTGTTGGATTATCAAAGAAACTGTTAAACATTTCGGGAAAAATTCACTTATTTGTTGTTTTGCCATGAGATAGATAAGATCGATATTGTTCTCATGTTTGTATGCCACATATAAAGCTGCAGCCAGCAGCAAGTTATCTTAGCTTAGCATAAAGACAGGAACCAGGGATGGATGTACGGATTAAAAAAACAAAATATATCAGCTTAATCCGTGAGATTCAGAGGGGTTGGTGGACAGATTCATCTAGCCTGGCTACAGCTGTTTCCTCCCTTTCCAGTCTTTAAGCTAAGCTAACTTGCTGTTGGATGCAGTCTGATTTTTACTAAAACTGACTTAAGATGTTACTGATGTCCTCATTCAACTCAAGGCAAAAATGCAAATAAATATATTTCCCAAAATGACGAGCTGTTCTTTTAAGCAAACTGTATGAGCGACAAAAGTAGAAGACCTGTTAATGTTCACACCTGTGATGCTGGACTTAGTGGCCACTACAATTCGCTTTGGTGGTGCAGGTTGGGGCAAGAAAGGAAGGGGTGGGGGGGTAAGGGAGATCATGCTAGGGTGGTGAGGACATGCTTTTCTCTATGTCATGCTATACCTACAGCACTTCTCGGGGCAGGGTTGGGGAGTATCACCCCACAATGGGAGTGTCAGCTATCCCATGAGACCTGTTCAGTAACAGACTGATGGACAAAAACAGACAGATGACAAACTTACGAGACAAGAGACTTTCAGCGACAACGTCCTGACCAACCAACTCTGGAACAGATTTTCTACAGTACGTGGTAGCTGAGTTGCAACAATTAACAGTGACAAAGTCTGTACAACCAGATGCTGAAACACCACGTCACATACACCAAACTGAACTGGTGGCTTTAGATTGCGTGGATTTTTTTTTTATTTAATTAAATTTATCTTTATTAAATTTAACACTCACCTTAGACCTTACGCCTCTCAATTGCTTAGAGGTTGTTGACTGTTCTTTTTTGATGAAATCTGGATTACTTTTTGATTTCATGATATCTACAAAAAAAATAAAAATACAGTATGAGTATGTCATCATTGACCTCAAGTAGCATAATAACATCGAACGTATAATTTCCAAGCCCTTGAACTGATAACAGACACGTTAAACTGAGTTGCAATTATACTGATTGTCATCATATCACTCCTGAATGAATCATATTACTGACAAATATCTTTGGCAGTGCAAATACAATTAGGGTTAATTCAACTCAATCAGGATTTAGTAATCAGAAAATCTAACTCATTCTACTTACCGTAACCAGATGTGACTGTTCCATCAACAGTCCTCTCGCCTAAAGCTTCTGTGGCAATGAGCAGTTTCTCTTTCAGTTTGCTGATGTCGCAGTCAGCCTTTGCTTTCACAATGCTGAGCTCTTTATATATGTCCTTATATTTGTCTGTGGCATATTTCTTGTCCTTTTAAAATTAAAATCAATAATACAGCCTTAGTTTTTTTCAATTTTGTTATTAAGACATGAAGAAGTACAGGTACATACAAATTGTTGGCTATACATCACAATTTGCTTTACTTACCCTTAAAGCAGACTGCAGCTCATCTTTCAAAGAGTGGATTTCCTGTTTAAGGTACTGGATCTCTGACTCCTTAATACGTAGCAACACCTACAAGATGGAGACAGACACTCATGAGATTAAAGAGTAAATGAGTGTTTGTGTGTTTGTTTCTGTGCAGGTTGTGTGTGTAAACATACCTCTAGTTCATACACATCTTTGCCCTGGGTAAGTGGTGACAACACCGTTTCCCCGCTGAAACAGGAGCGCATCCGAGTGATCTCTGCACTCAGTCGGTTATTTAATTCCTGCTGGACAGAATAAAGTCATGCAGTAATTCTGCAGACATAAATGTTTTTTGTGCATGTACATTAAGTGCATTCAAACCTGGTTGTGAGCATTTAGCTCCTGGTTCTCTCTCTGACACTGCCTGAGGGCCTGCCTCTCGGCCTCCAGCGCCTGGGCCAGATGAGCATTCTCCAGACATTTCTGAGAATACTGCTCCGATAACACCTCAAGTTCTCTCTGGATAGACTGCAGCTCCTCCCTAGACAGTCAGATGATTATACGATCAACTGGAGTTCTCTTCTGATGTTTACAAAATGCATTTGAGTTTTTTTCTAGCATAAAAGAGAACGAAACCTTTAATCATATAGTGATCATAAAGCTATTTCAAAGGTTACTCCAGTATAATTTTTCACAAGACTAAGTTTTAACAGCAGGCCTTACTGCAATGCAGAGTTAACAGGCTGTATGGATTCTTTGACCACCAACCTAAGACATAAATATGAAGTGACAAATTCTCTCAAACACGTGGATTATAGTTAAAACCTTAACAGTGTTTCGAAGGTTTGACTTCCCAGCTTTACCTTTGCATGCTAGAATCACGCTTCTCATTGGTAAAGTTTAATAGTTTTAATGTGCTTGTCAAAAAACAAACAAATGAAATAAAAAAAAAACAAAAACAAAACCTTACTCGTATTGCAAGCGAAGCTCATCGATGTCTGAGTTCAGTCCACTCAGTTGGGAGCGTTGGGTCTTCTCCAGTTCCTCCTTGTGTGCATTTTTCATAGCTTCAATAGCTACGGTAAAGACAGATCATACACATTTAATTATTGCATGACATACTTCCTTATAGTATAGCCATAATGAATGGTAGTGGAATTAATTTCTTTACCAGCAATTGTTGCAGCGGTCTCCTCAGCCAATAGTCTCTCTCGTTCTTCCATAAGTTTGGAAATCTCCCTCTGATGCTGCCTCTGGAGGTCTTCTATCACCTTCTGGTGCGTTTCTTCCATTGCAGCAAAGCCACGTTCACACGTAGCCTACAGAAAGAAAGGGCCACTTCTGTCATCACATAATTAATGTAGCACACAATTAACCTCCTATAGTTTCATTTGTCACTATAGATTCCGTGCAATATCTAATACTAGTTCACTACCTGATGTATCATGCAAACTCAGTGATAGAAGCAATCCAAGCTTTTTATGATCTAAAGCCGAGCTATGTTAGTAAAAGAGCAAGTAAAGCAGTGAAATCTGTTCCAACGAGGCTGCATTTTTGTTATTAATAGACTGTACTTCCCTCTTTTATCAAATGTAGGAAATGGTATGTCTGTTGATGCCTCAATAAAGCAGCAAAGCTGAGACATTTTAGATTTTTAACTGCCAGAATGTACTTAAATTGTCATAGCCTGTAATGGCTTGCTTTGCTTCTTTATGTAAAACTACTAGGGATGTCCCAAGCTGATTCACAGGACCAAACTTTCCACACTGACACTCATTCCTCTACTGATAATATACAAACACAATTAAGAATACTTCCAACAAACAATCATACAAAACCCTCAAACTGTGGCGCCGGCTATATGTTCTTAATGAAATGCTTTATTTTTAAGTCCTTGAGGCCATAGGCTCTGGGCTAGTACTAATGTCAGCATGCTAAAATAATCACAATGACAATACTAACATGCTTATGTTTAGCACATATAACGTTTACCATGATCACCATAGGATTAATCATTTGAGAGCCATGCAAGTCTCTACCAAATTCCATGTTAATCCATCCGATACTTGCAGAGATTTTCAGTCTGGACCTAAGGTTGTACTTGCTATCCAACAATGCCATATCTAGAAACACACTGCTAATGTGGCCAAAAGGCTTAAGGACTAGAGGAGTCAAATTGAACAAAAAACAACAGTAGCAATGAAAAAAAAAGAGGAGTTTGGGACATCCCTAAAAGCTCCAATCATAATCATGTTACAATTTGTTCACACACTGATCGACGTTTCTGTTTTAAAATTTACAAGTATACTTAAATCACACCATTTCCCAATTCAAAATCATCAGTGAATATGAGTAGATTGAAGAACAAAAGCAACAGGTTATTTGATCATTTTACTATTTATCTGCTACTTTCTGATTTTTAAAAAATAGATTCACTAAAGGTAATATCGAAAGAGCAAAAACCTTAAGACTTTCAAAGTCTCTCTGGTATTTCTCTCTCAGGCTGGCCACATCTCCTCCGAGGTGCTTGTTCTCCAGTTCGTCCCTCATGGTGTTCATCTGAGTCTCCAGCTCCTGGATCCGGTCCTTCAGGACCACCATGGAGTCCACCTCGGACATATTCTGTGCATCATCCCCCTTCCCCTGCTCCTCCTCTTCCATTGGCATTGTTACCTCATCACAAGGTGGTGAGAGTGAAACCTCTGGGCCTTTTTTGTCCTGCAGGTGCTCACATTGAATATTTTCCACATACTGGGAATGCAACTTTTCAAGCTCCTCTTTGTGGATGTGCTGGAGCTCACAGATCCTCTGTTCAAACTGCTCCTCCAGTTTCCTCACATGACTCTCATGCCGTTCCTTCATGGTTTCCATGTCCACTAACAGAACCTGTAACTTGCGTTGACTGTCAGCCATTGTCTCCATGAGGGCCAGCTCTCTTGAAGCACGGCCTTCCTCTGCTTGGCGTAGCTCCTTCTTGTGCATCTGATTCAGCTCTTCAGTGTCCTTCTGGTAATGCTCCTCCATGAGAGCCAGCTGCTCCTGCTGCTGGGAGAGCCGGTTCACATGTCTGCTGAGCTCACTCTTAAGTGTTTGGTTCTCCATCTGGAGAGTGGCCACTGTCTGTCTGAAGCTCAAGCGCTCCTCCTGTAAGGATGCTTCGTATTTCTCTTGGATTGCAGTGACATTGCGGGCATGCTGCTGGACAAGAACATCCATATTCTGACCTGTCTGTTTACACCAGCCCAAGTCTTTCTCATGCATGGCCCGTAACCTGCAAGCCACATAAGCCACTTGAGCCTGGATGAGGGCTTCACGCATACAAAGAGAGGTACTTGTGAAATTATGTGAAGTTTGGTGCCCAAAAAGAGCATGGACCATTTTGGCCAGTCCAGGATGGTTCCCACCACTTTCTATCTCTTGAGCATACTTATGGAGGATTGCTGCTTGTCTCTGAAGCTCATTAGCCAGACTGTCATGTGCATTTTGCAGTGTTTCAATAGAGTCAATACCACATGAGGGCACTGCTCCAGCTACGTGTCTGTCAACAATTTCCTCAGCCAAGTCTCTAGCTGCTTCCATTTTAATTTGCTCCATGTAGGGAGCAAGTTCTGGGGGGCAAATGTCAGCTAACTTTTGTTTACCAAACCCGAAGTTCTTTTTGACTTCTTTTATTACATTTTTCAAATCAGGCCGTTTGGAAGCTTCAATAATTGCTTTCAGAGCCATTTCCCTTTGATGTAGGTTATTATGTGCTTCAGTCAACTCCCTTTTCAGTATTTTGAATTTCTCTTCATAGCAAAGTTTAAGGTTTTGAATGGAGTAGGCTAGTTCTGCTTTAATCAAGGTATTAAAGATTGTGGCATTAACATCTACGTCAGCTGGTAAACTGCCTTCTTTGCATTTAGCAACATCTGTCTCAGCTTTATCCATTTCTTTCCAGAATGCACTCTCTAACATCAATTTCCTGGTCAAAACATCAGCATAAACTATAGCCAAGCAATCTTTGTCACTGCTTTTGATGTTTTCTATGTCTTCCCATATCTCTGCAAGAGACTGTAGGATGTCAGACTTTGAAGTCTGTATTAACAAAGCCATCTTGTTCAAAACTACTGCCTCAAAAGATAAGGTTTTGGCAAAAAGGTGCAAAGCTTCTTTATCTAGAGTCTCTAGAGATTGATTTTGATGGACAACTGGTGTTTGCTCTTCCAATGTCTTTTGTCCTTGTTGGATGTACAGCGATGCATTGAACAAATCATTCTCTATCTCTGACAATGAATGCAGCTGGGAACTAGTGGTATCATGAGAGCCACTGAGAATAGCTCGGACCTTCTCTCGACTACTTTCCACGCACACCAGGGCCTTGGCATAATGCTTACTGGCAGCACTACCCTGTATCCCACTTCCACAGCTAAACTCTTTCCCTTGGTAATGCTTTTCTGTAATCTTTAGATCAATCTTGGAAATTTCTTCTGCTTGGGTGGACGGCTGCTCTTCTAGATTCTGCGTGAGGTTTCTTAGCTTTTCCTCAGTGGCAAGCAGTTTTGTTTCTAGGGCATGTATGATGGAGATAAACTTCTCTGGGTCACTAGTATGTGCAAATGTGATATCAGGGGAGTTATTTCCTTCAGTTAAACAGATGTCTTCAATTACATCTTGGTCAGCCTTTTGTCCTGTGTCTACAAAACTACTGCTCACATGGCCTGTGACCAGACCCTCTAAGCTGATGTATTTTTGGCACTGAATACTGGAAAAACGTATCCTTGATCTCTTAGCTTTAGAGTCCTTATCATCAGGGGGGTTCTCTGTCTTGGATGTATTATCAAAGGAAAGTGAAAGCTCTGTGTTTGGTGATAAGGAGGCTGATGTTTCAACCCTTCCCTTTTTGCTCTGTTCTGGGATTTGCTTTCTTTCCATGCGGAGGTCAGCATAGTCAAGCTGCAGGGCATTGAGATGCTTCTCTAGTTCTGCAATACGGTCCTCTGCAACCACAAGTTTGGCTTGCAGATCCTTTTCAGCACTACAGGGCTCAACCTTATCTAAGAAGTTTTCACTCATTTGACAGAGAAGCTCCTCTTTGGCTTGCAACTTCTGTTCTGTTTCCTCCAAGCTGTTGCCAAGTGCTGTCATTTTAATAAGTGCCTCTTTTAGATCCTCTTCCTTGCGTTCAACCAGCCTCTCGTACATCTCCTTAGTCTGCCGGATCTCTTCCTCCTTTTCTCTAAGGAACTGGCTCATTTTCTGAAACTCTTGGGTAGCCCTCTCATATGAGTGTTCCAGGGTGCAGTAATCAGCCTCTTCAGTTTCCAGACGATTGCGGAGCTTATTTACCTCACGGTCTGCTTCTGCAATCTGGTTAAGAAGCTCCTGACAGCGGCAAGTGAGATGGCCTTTCTCCTCTTCTAGCCTACGCACACTCTCTCTCAATGACTCTACCATGTCAGTCTTCTGGGCCAGCTCCTCTTGCAACTTAAACATTTCCTCCCTGCATTCTTTTCCTCCAGAGGTCTGCCTCCCTCTTAACAGAGCCTCTACCTGCTGCTCAGCCTCCAGCAGTCTGTCCTCCATCTCTTTCTGTGCCATTTCAGCCTCAGCTAATCTTCTACACAGATTCTGTCTTTCCCTCTCGTGACTTTCTTGCATGCTACGCTGCTCCTTCCTCAGACGGTCCTCCTTCAATAACTGACCCTCTTCAGTAGCACTTAGACGAGCTGTCACCTCTTGCAGTCTCTCCTGCAGCCTCTGTACCTCCCTCATGTGGTCTCGTTGCAGGGCCTGCTGGCGCTCAAGGTGCCTAAGGGCCTGGTTCCTCTCTAAGAGGCTGGCCTCTACTTCACGGAGTCTGTCCTCACTGTCTTTTAGCTGTGCTCGTAGGGTGGCCTCACTTCTTCCATATTCCACTTCTTGTTCCTTTGAACGCTCCTGCTCTAGCTTGAGCTCATTTCGCATTCGGGCCACAGCCTGTTCACTAGCTAAGATTTCAGCCATTGCAGATGCTAGTTTACCCTGCAGAGCCTGAATATCAGCCTCATGGCGGTCTACAGCATCCTGGGCTTCAGTATAGCTTCTCTTTAGCGTCCGAATCTGCTGTTGAGCAAGGTCCTGCTTGCGCTTTTGGGTCTCCAATTCACCCTGCAAATCTTGATTAAGCTTGTGCAAGCGTTGCCATGGCACTCTGTGCGGTGAAGAGGAAGGGGGTGTTGCACTCTTGAAAAAGATTGATGAGACAGTTTCATTAATGACATCACCTTACTTCCCCACCATTTACGGAGAACCACATCTCGGGGGTTTACCAGGAAAATAAGTTTTTTCTTTTCTAAGGATCTCTTTTGATCAGTGCTTTTTTTTCCCCCAAGCTTCCACTGTGCTTTTTCTGAGGTGACGTGGAAATTGAAAAGTTTAAATGAATACTCCTCAAAAAAAAAACAACTAACCAAACAAATAAAAACCTTCAGTGGGTGAATAACCTTGTGATTTAAAAATGAAAATCATGACAAATAATATGTATTGAGTAAACGTGATAGAACAAAATAAGAACCTTGGCCCTGTGATAATTTTCCAGTATAAATAATATGTGCACAATGTCAAAATGCAATTAGTAAACATATGCAATTCTTGAACACCAAAAAGCATGCAGATGTCAAGTTTGGAAAGGACACATAGACAAAGCACAGATGAACAGAGAGAAAAAGCACAGCGCAAGGTCATTAATCAGGTTTCTTACCTTAAGCATATCAGATCAAAAAAATTGTTTTCCCGGTAGATGTGAAACTCCGTAAAAACAGTTAGTCAAAACTCATGCCAAGAACACCACAACCATGCGTAACAGTTTCACAGAAAAAGCACCCACACCTGTTAGTAGAATTTTATAAATTATAGTAGCAAACACATAAATCTGTGATAAACCAATAGACTGTATAACAAAAATACAATCTATCAAGTACTGTGGTACAGTACATTTACTGCACCACATGTTGGACTGGTAATGTATACTATAGTGCAATACCATTATACATATTTCAGTCATGTGTGATGGATGGTGAGTGTTGTACCTGCAGTACATAGCCCTCTCTGGCACTCTGTTCTCTCCCAAGTGCATCTTCCAGCTGCTCTTTTAGAAGGTTATTCTGCTTCTGTAGTCGGTCCAGCTCCTTCTGCTTCTGTCCCAACTGAGCAAAGAAAAAATGACAAATATGAATAAATGGCACAAGATGCTGAGATAACGCAAACAAAATTTATATGACCCAATTGAAGTATACACACCTCTTTGTCTAGCAGCGCAGCAAGCTCATGTGCAGGCAATCTCTCAGAGTTACCAGAGTTTCCTAAAGCTGTGGTGATGGGCACTTGCTTCTCTTCCCTCAATGGTGTTGTCTCCACTTGATGCCATCGCTGCTCAATCTCTTCATTGACACCTGAGGTTTTGTTGCCCTTATCTTCACTAGCAGGATGCATGGCTGTATGGTGGTCTACTTCCATCTTTCCTTGCTCTTGGCTTTCAGGCATTGATGGCTGTACCAGTGGTGTAGTGTTTAGTGTGGAAGTCACGGTAATAGTAACAGTATTTGGCATGTGGGTTGCACTGGTTGTGTTGTGTGACGTGAAATCCCTCCTGACATTTTCTTTTTCTGCTTCCTCTTTCATAGAAGGTGGGTGAGCACCTGATACTGAAGAGGTTTGGAGGGAGGAGGTAGAGACAGGAGAGGATGCTAATGAGGAAGGTGAAGAGGAGGGAGAACAATATGAGGAGGTTGTGGAGAATGATGAGTTGAGGTCGACCGTGTCTGCTCGTTCCTTCAGAGGCTTTTCTGCCTGTTCCACTTTGAACTCAGACCAGTCAAAAGTCTTAGAGCGGCCCTCTGGTCTACGCTCACGAACTCGGCTTTTACGGGGCTCAGAGGGAGGGACAGGGGCATTGCTGCCAGTTGGCTGTCTGTGGACGTCAGACCGGGGGGCCTCAGGAATGGGGCTTGGCTCAGGGGTGGTCTGTGGACACGGCTCCAAAATCACTTGGGCTTTTAACTTCTCATCAGGCAGGGATCTGAATGACCAAAAACACAGCAAAAAAAGATAGATAGGGCAGGTTTTAACATAACTTGACAATTAATTTTTGTAGTTAAATCAACTTGAACTATAACAAAGCTTTGCTGGATAAAACAATAATGCAGACAATTCTGGTATTGGACCATCATTTGAAAGTGCATTTACAGGATTTCTGCAGGGTTCACCAAACTAAAAAAACATCAGTATCTGTACCTGAAAACCAGTAGGGATGATATGGCTTCAGTATTTTCAGGAATTTTTATCATTTTCCTTAACATTACAAGATGGGGCATTTTAAAACCTGGCGGATGTATGCACTCTACTGAGCGCCAGTCTAGATTATTACATCATATTATTTTAGTACTTCCATAGTGTATATAACAATAAGTGCTAATGACTATTAAAATCAATTAGTGTGACCTTGACCCAGATAAGCATGATGGACAGATTAATCAATGGAAAATTATTAATGCATTTAAGTCTTTGCTAGAGTTCGCCCCCATTGGGAGATAATGAGCCTCCTAGTGTCTGTAAATGGCAGTGGTGATGGTGTTTGCTGCAAGTCTGATGGTGCTGACTGAAACTCCACCAAACAGGATTGAACTGCCTCCTGTGCACACAACTCACAACTAATCAGTGTAGACTGTGTCCAAACAGTCTGGAAACAAAAACAATTTATGACCATCATTACTGTCTACATCATGTGAGAGAGACTTTTGTAACAATACCTTCTGAGAATTTTTTTTGAGAAAACCTAAATAAATATTTTTACAACTTTACAACTTTTCAAGACCTGCAGATACCCTGATTTACAAACAAACAAACAAATCTCTGAAATGCATCAAAGTCAAAGCATTAACATTATAACATTTATAAAGGCACACTTTGCACTTTGTAAGCCTGATGGCGGATGCCGGCCTTTAGCTACTATGGTATTGCCATTTTTTATAATGCCTTAATGTGAAGAACATGTTTGCAGTAAACTGCACACTGATTGGCACTTTTAATGTAGAGGGGCAGAGCTTTTTTTAAAAAAGTGACCTGACGGAATAATCTATTTTTACCATGTTGTGTGGAGGTGTCAGGAAGTGTGAGTAAGGGGAAAACGAGAAGGGACAGAGCTCAAGAATGAGAAAGAGGCGTCTGTGCAGAAATGCCAAAAATATCCCTCATTCTCCCCTTGGAGAGCACTGCCTAGGAGACACTAGCAAAGTAAAGTGTGTGACTAATAAAATGTGGGTGACAGAGTGTATACATTATCATATGAGATGAGCCATCTGAAAGGCAATACTCCATGTAAAAGAACACTGAAGAAAAAAGATCAGGTAGTTAAAAGAATCCCTAGGTGAACTGCTGTTTTGGTGCAGTTCCCAGCTCTTTATCTCTATCCACTCGAGGCTCTTTCTTTCTATCCTTCATTTATGTTTGTGTGGTTGTTTTGTGACATTTCCAAATCTAACTTTGTTGACAGTCATATCAAAGTGATGATTAAATTAAGTCTCTGATGTTGATTAAGGCGGGGTTGGTGGATTTTTCTAGTGTGTTGATGTGACTGCAGTGTGTGTCTCTACAGTGGCACAACTGACAGGGTGACATTACTCAACAATCACATGACACAGGGTAGGAAGACAAACATGCCAGGCCTGACATTGCTGAGCAACTACATCACTGTTTGAGGAAAGGGAGATATTCAACACATAAGCACTCCAACCTGGGCTTCAGAACGGATAGTTTCAGAGAGATGTTTTTCCTGGAAGCAGGTTGAAAATACCAGTTAAGGGAGGAAGAGAAAAAGAGGATGAGGAGGAGAGAGAGATTAAGATAAAATAAGTGAGAAAAGGATTTGTTTTATCTGCCAGTGGTTGAAGTGTTAATCCTATTTGGGTATTACCGGGTGACGTCAGGGGCAATAGTGGGTCGCACATTCTTCATAATAGCCTGAATCCAGTTACGACGAATTCCAGAGGTCATTGCTGACAGGGTGCATGCTCCCTCTTTACACTAAAAGAAGACAGACATGACATTAACATGTTGATTACAGTACGTAATCAACGTAATCTTCAATTAAAATTCAGGTATGCGGGTGTGTATTTGCCCAGACAATACAAACTCTTCTTTCACTGACTGTAAACAGAGTTGTAGAAAATGGGAATTTACTGACGTCGTTAAATAACTAACTCTTTTGTACTCCAATGCTTATTTTAGCAGCAGGATAATAATGGTTGAGCATCAAAGGACCACACTGACATGGAGATGAGGAGTATTTTCCGGCTGTCGTTAAACCCACATTTTAACACTGTTTAGACTAAAAACACAAGTAACAAGAGATGTCAAATTAAATCCACATACCAGTTAGCTGTGACCAACATACACTTGACAGTGGATAGCTGCCTTTAAACAGAGGTATCCCTACACTCATTGGTCTTATAGCCCAGCTTTACCATGTGCAATAAATTCAAAATCATATACAGTGACATCCGGTGGCACTTGTGTGATTTCTGCAATGCCACAGTTTTGCATTAAAGATTCAACTCTACACCAAAGCTAAGCCCATGACTGAATATCAGAACCTTTCAGTCTGACCACAGTGCAGTAAGAGTAGATATAAATACCGGAGTTATTAAGTTCTCGACACCAAAGCCGTGTTGTTCTGAGCCAAATAGACAGCGATCCTTTTGACTACTCTATTTCTGACTTCCTCTAGAAAATAGCTGTGGAAGCTGCCTCAAGCAAATGTAAACAAAAGAAATGTCCTTGTAGCTACTGCTATGGTTATCTAGGAGTAGTATGGTAAGTTTAAATATGTAAGTAGCAAGAACAAAACACTCACTGACATTACATGGATAACAATTGCATTGCTAGCCACTTTATATGTCCAGTAAGTATTATTGCTAGCAGCAAGTGCAAAAAATGTGTAATATCCAAAGGATTATATGAAGAAAGCACTGTCTCATAAGGTTCACAGCAGGGTCCAGACAACTGCAGGGCTGTTGTGCCTTTCGGATATAGAGTGAACCCCAAGGTACATAAATGTTTTTTAACCTCTGAATGTTACTGAGCAAATGTGAACAATGACAGGGGTTTTGAATGCAAGAGGTTAGGTAAACATATTGTGAAGGATGAGAGGCACATGACTTCAGAAAGACAAGTGGGGCTGGCAACGGCTGCAGCAGATTTAGACCACTATGATGTCAGCCTTTCACAGAGAGATGACAAGTCAAGTGACATCCTTCATGACAGTCAAAGAATTGTTTCAAAAAGAGAAATGGCCAAACTTGATACCTAAAGTTGTACCACATGGTGTCTAAGGCTGTTTATAGACTGGCAGGAGACAGCAGAGCTAAACTGTGAAGACAATGAGCTTGATCTTTACTGGTGAGTAATGGCACAGGACAATCGATGACATGAAGAATCAACACTCACAAGGATTTGGAAGCCATAATTTCTCTGGACTGGGAACTCTTTGACATCATAACATGTGGAAAGGTCAATCTCACCATCCAGTTCTGAAGCCTATGGAAAAGGGAAAAAACAAGAACAAAATAAGAACAAAAAAAATGTTAACAGCCTATTAATTCACATAAACAAACAAACTACTTCTGTGCTTTGAAGATAAATCCTACCTCCTCGGCTATTGAGTCCTTATAGTACCTCAGACTTTGGTCTGTCAAGACAAACCAGTGTTTCTTCCACTGATAAAAAAAAAAAAAAAAGACATCATTAAGTGGATTTCAGATGCTACTCTGTGTATGTGTTGTGATATTACTTCAGTAAGAGAGTAAAGCAGATGGTTATTTAATCTTACTAATAATAAAAAACAATACCATTCCATCTTCATACAGCTTAGTCATCCATCCTTTTTTGAAGTTCAGCAGATCTGGCTGCAATCGAGACAAACCAGAGTGATTTTATATTATATACAGTTACATGATTGAAAATCAATAATGGGAAATTCAGATAGATGTGCCTTTAAATTAAATATTAAGACCATAAATAAATAGGAAATCTGATAGAAAAGATAGATTAGATTTTGTTGAAACATTTTGTACAAATTTGTTCTTATATTAAAATTTTTCATTTAATGAGTATTCATCCCTAATGTAAAAAGAATATACAATGGACATCTCCCTAATCACTGATGCATTATGTGCATTTGTTTACATTTTAAGTCACCACCTCAGCTCAAGCGGTATATGTAATGATACATCACACAAGTTGTAGTGACTGACTGGTGGAAGCTGGACCATCCCTGTGAAACACAAACTGTTGCACACTGAAACCAAGCTCTATGTCTGTTTATAGACTCTAAAGTACGTGTTTCATCCGAAACCTGCCTTCTGCTCACTCAACAATACCTTGTTTTTGTTGACCTTCATCAGGTGTGGTGTCAAAGTCTGGCAGAAAGTCATTCTGATGGCTAACTGCCCTCACTTCTTATGTTTACAATCGGTTTCTTCCCGTCAGTCCGTCCCGGGGACATACGCACAACTGAAGCTGCTTCTGTGCTGGCTATTTATAATCATCAGAAGCAATGGCGACTGTGGTGTGTACATGAATGTGAGTGTTTGAGTGGGCGGGGGTTTTTGGCAGCTGCAGCTTGGCCAGGGAGACCAACTACATGCCAACTGATCACCCCTGCAAGACTCTCTGAACCGACTAGAGATCAGTAGCAGCTTGTCAGACTCGTAGGAGTCAGACCTCAGGAAGATACCAGTGCAACCTTAAGCAACTAGTGGGCTACTTTAATCTCTCCTGAAAGAGTGAAGAAAACAAGAGCAGTAATGCTATATTTTATTCTCTCTCTCATATATATATATATATATATATATATATATATATATATATATAAAAAACAAAAAAAAAACGTGTATATAGTTTTGCAATCTAGATGATTATTATGGTTAGAGATCATCATCATCTTAAACATGCTTTCATGTTCAATATAATATTGAATACAAAATACATTCATATAATTGTTAATTATTGTTTGTTTTTTTCATCCAAATATATACCTTTTTTATGTGCCGTTTCACACAATGTTGCATACTGCAAATATTGATTACAGATCAACATCATCCTAAGAGGACATATCCGTCATTTCACATACTGCGCTACAAAAATGGTTGGTTCATAAATCTACCTCATTCCCAATAAACATCTTGTCACTGATCCTACAAACTCCCTGATATCTCTGCTGAAATTGCTTCTCAAATGGCTGACATACTATTGAAAGCAACTGGCAGTTTTGATATGGTGGGAAAGCGGTGAGAGATCACATTCTTTTCTCTGCACTCTAAATCTAAATCCTGAATCTCAAAAGTCATTTAATGGGACCTTGAAGTGATTTTGTACTTCACTGGTCATGACCTCTATATGCTTTAGATGTACTGCTACTACTCACAGTCATTGAAGACTCTGTGATTCTGCGGTCCAGTGACTTAGCTCTTCTTAAGTTCGCAAAAGTTGAGCTGGATACATCAGGAACCGAACGGTCCTTTCCTGCATCCAGTGATATCTCCTGTGAATAGAAAATTAGTATTAGAAGTTAGAAGTAAAGTCTATATTATTAAAGTAGGGAGATCATGTCTAACTCTCATATGTAGTACTTCTTCAATTCAGTAAATTCTTTGATGGGAGCATTTTACATCTTTTCTGATTTAATTGTTCAGGATTAATGAAGAGAATAGCATACATGTTTATTTGCCAGATAGCGTCTCTCGCTGCGGCCTTGTCTTTGCGTTGGCATAGTGTTAGCGGATGGCTCGTTGGAGCTGCTTGTGTCCATACGCTCTACATGCTGACCCTCCTCAAACCGGCCAATGATTTGAGAACGCCTAAAAGACAGAAAATTTTCTCTTTAAGATGTACGCAATACAAAGTTCATGTTTCCCTAAACATAAATGTCTTGTCTGAGAATGAGCAAAATATTGAGAAAACAAAACAATCACAGTAATAAAATAAACAGATTATTCTTAAAACACATAATAATGCAGCACATCATCCTTAAATGGTGGCAGAGTCAGTTAGGATAAGACAAGGCCAAAGCACAATATGAAAGCAAATTTGAGCCAAAATCGATGTCTGTAATGTGCAGTATACTCATACAATATGCAGAAAGTTTGACTTTGGACATCATTCTAGACTCAAAGGACCTTTCACAGTCAACAATGTGCAACATAAGGTATAAGTCATACCCCAAGAGGACAATCAAGAGATACACCAAAGAATAAAGAGTAGTGTTATATGATGAGAGATTAAACTTTAGAAGAAAAGGAAAAATTCTAGGATGGTGGATTAAACAAATTGCAAAAGTAGCAGCAATGGCAACACGGTGGGCGTTACCTTAAGGCACTGCACTTTGTTCATGTGTATGTATTTGTGTCTTCATGAGATTAAACTTTATGTATAACCCACCAGTACCAACCAGTAGTATGTTTGACTATGTACGGTATATACAGTAAAATCAGGTATTTATATGGAACTGTGTGTTTGTGCTTCCAGGCAGAGATGAAATGATAGAAAGCAGGAATCAGCGGTGACCAGCAGGGAACAGCATTGGGACAGGGATGGAAGGGTTGGTTGAGCAATTAGCTCTGAGAAGCTCTGTTCAGAAGCCCCTGGAAAAAGATTGAAACAACAAACTAGCAAAGTAGCAAGGGCAAAAGGTAGAGACCAATAGAAAAGAAAGTGACACATGCATTTAAATCCCTAAAATCATTAATGGCAAACCAATGTTTGGCTAGAATAGGCAGCAATAGCAAAAGATGCTCAAGAGATAAGGACGCCTAATGGGCAGCAGCCACACTGTGGTGCTTAGAAATGAAAATGCTGCATATTTTAAGCATGCTTGTTATGCTACCTATATTTTTTTGGGCTATGCCAAAAGATGACAACCAGTGGCTCATTAATGATTATTAATCATGTTTATCAATCATGTCAATTAAATCTGCATTTATATTTCTGCAATGTGGTATGTTTATAGCATTGATTTGATCTATCAGAAGGCAGCTCCAAGAAAAAAATGACGCGTCAATTATTTTTTTTTTTGGCAGTGTGTTGAACATGAAACTTATCCATAATCTCTCACCTGCGCTCATCCCCAAACAGCCGAGCCACCTCCTCTCTGCCAGGACTCCGTGTCCGTGCCCTTAGCTCCTGGCGCTTTTTCTCTGAACGGAACGCTTCTCGGTAGCTCAGCCTGCGAGCCCGTGGCACATCCGACAGTGCTGCATACTCCCTGCCAGATCGGCCCACTCTGCCTCCTCCCACACTCACACTATTAGCACTCCCTCCTACACCACTCCAGGTGGGCGTAGTGCCGCTGGGTTCAGAGTCCAATGAGCTCTGGGAGGAACTTATGGTGGAGTAACTGGGGGAAACAAGTGCACCTGGAGAAGGGAGAGGATCTGGGGAAGGTTGGTAAGGGGAAGTTTGGGGTTCTGACTCAGAGTTGTACCTGGAACTGGGAGCTCCTAAAGATGAGGATGATGCTGAAGAGGACAGGGGCAGATGCTGAGGGGGCTGGGGTGGTTGGGAACGCTGTGCAGACTGTGGAGAAGGCTCCGACTTGGTCTTCTCCAGGGAAAAGTAGCCACTCTCCACTCGTACCTTGCGTCCCGTGCTCACAGTGCCGCCATCTGAAAGAGAGACAGTACCACTGATGTGAAAAAGTCTCTTACAGTGCTAAATGTGCTAAATATATGAACTTAAATTACCTATCTGCTGTATACTGCACAATGTTGAAATGTCACAATAGTCAGAAAAGTCACTGCTTCCCCAAACAAATAAGACCTACAGTCAAATGCCTGAAAAGGTATCTGCTTTAGTGGTTTCCAAAAGGGATCTAGTTGTCCTGGTAAAGAGTGAAAAAAAAGCTTAAGCATAAGTACAGGATGTTTACATGCTCTATTCTTAGTCCTCACCGTCTTGAGTAGTGATTCTGGAGTCTTGCTGGCTCTGGCTCAGCTGGCTAAGACAGGAGGCACTGCGGCTGCAGGGGATGGTGGCCCTGCTCCAGCGGCCCTCCTCCTGCCACAGAGTGGCACGGCTCATTGGGACACGCTCAGCACTGGCAATACTGCTGGGCAGGCATGGGATGCTGCCTCCGCTGCTGCTGCTGGTCACTGTCACTTTGGCCGGGCCAGGCTCCTGGGAAGGGGTTCGGGTTGGAAGGAGTAGATAGGAAGAGGAAAGGACATAATGGGAGGTAAGGTCACAAAGAGACTACAAAAGGAATATGAGGAGGAAAGAGAATCAAAAGCAATTAAAGACTGAAAAACCAAACAATTAAATGAATCCATTTTTTTTTAACTTCCAACTTATTGATGAGATGTGCTTCACTAAAAGCCGACTCAACTGCAGTGGTGTCATATTATGTGCCAATCACACTACCAATGAATCATTATACCAAGTTATCACATCTATTTGTGGCTCCCTCGGTTTGAAATGGTGCCATTCAGTGAAATCAACCCTCTGCACAGAACAGCGATCTATTGTTTTAAGAGGCAAAAAGCAGAGTCTTGGTGTTGAATGGCACATGATTTCACATTATTTGTCTATTTAGCAGTTTGCTTTTTTTTTAATTCCTTGGATTTTTATTTGTATGTGTCAGATAAATCCAATATTAAAGTGACAAAGCAAAGGAAAAATTCTTTCATCATTGGTAACATAATAAATTCTAGGAAGAGACACAGAGGATGAGTGGGAAAGAAAAAGAGATAGAAAGCTTGACAAAGAACAAAGACTTCATTCAAAACAAAGACACCTGTACAGAGAACAAAGAACAGGACAAGGACATTCTCCAGATAGGATAAAAATCATATAGATCATAGGTCATATAGGTCACCTGATTAACCAAGGCAATGTACAAACAAGATTAATCACTTATTGATGATGTGTTCAAAGTTTGATTTCAATGGGTTATTATTCTTTTGGTGATCACCAGACCCACAAAATCTTTCGAGATTTTAAGGAAAGAGAAGAAGATTTTTTAAAAGCAAAGCAACCCTCACACAACTCTTCAGCCAGCCTAAATCAATCACCACAAACATGCTGTTGTCCTAAGAATCACTCCTTGAGTATCAGAGGAGAAAGAAGTATATCCTTTTTATTCACCCATCACCTAGATTGGTTGTGACTATAATTAATAAAGTTTATTAGGGCTTGGATTTCAAGCCACTGAGGAAGAAAGCAGGATAAAAAGTTTGGCCAAGCTGAACTCACTGGGTGTCCATTCAAGTCTTCAGTGGAAAAACACTGGCTTGGAGTTACTCCACCCTGCCAATCACAAAAGCCTTTGATGTTAATGCTTGCTATGTAGTGTGGATTATAATCAATACAGGCAGACCCAAAAATCTGTCACAAGGATTTGATAGTTTCTTTATTATTTGAACTATGGGGTTTAATTTCAGTCTCATTTAAGCCAAATTGGTGCAAATGAATGATTTAAAGCACTATTACAAGATGTTACGTGTTTTTTTTTTTGCTAGGAGTCAACACAGGAATCTGAAGGTCAAACTCCTTCGAGACTCCTTGAAGTTACAGTGTGAGGCGCAAATTGTTATCACCGTTTCCTGTCACGTCATTTTTTTTTGTCTTTTTGTTATAAGGGGCACCACCCAGAAGGTAAATATTTAGTGTGGTCAACTATTTACATCTTTCTCCGAATTTATGTCTCCAATAGCTTAAGTAAAAGTGGGAGGAGAGTTTTCAGGTGGAAATGTGAATGTTAGAAATCTGAGCCTTAACTCATTTATCTGTGATAATCCTTATCATTCTTATCCCAAAACAACCAAACAAACCAGACGGCAATGAAGGAAACGGACGTGAGACAAGCAGGGAAAGCATAATCACCCTGACACAAATTAGGGTTCTCTGCTATTATTGTTGTTTAAAGTAGATATCGGTAACTTATTCTGGAAATGGTAGATGTTAAGACTTGCATATTTACAGAGCAGCAGTTGACCTTGCCTTCTATGGGTCACTGTGTTGTCTATGGGCAGTCGCATATTACTTAATAACTGTAAATTACTCTGCAAAAGAAAATAAAAATGGACACAGAAACAATGGCAGTCCATCAGTAACCTCCAGTTGCACATTCATACTCTGTAGTCATACTCTACAACACACATATATGTATATACAAATACATAGAGCTGATAAACTCATCTACACAGGGAAGTATTATTGATGAACACAGCAACAAAGAGAGGCAGACAAAAATCATGGGGTCACATGGGGCACAGTCAAGGTCATCACTGTGTCGACACTGTCCCTGTGCAAATGAGCCTGTGTGTGTAAACTGGATAAAAGTCACAGTCTGATTCACAGGGCCCTCATTACAGAAACCAGACAATGAACTTCAGAGTGAATTTTGTGTGCATTCACCACAAATTTGGCCTTGTATCAAAGAGGCGGTAGGTGAAAGGGAAAGATGGAATTCCATGGCGGATGGTCAGTACAATATTATATGATATGCCCATATTTCACCTTGTCATTAAACCCACTATTATGGTAATACAGCTTAACATGTTCCTCTTATTTTAATTCTACCTACCAAGGAGAAATCTGACTGCAGCACATGTAAGCTTGCACTGACATGAAAACTACATTTCTATTCCTTATGTGCACTACGTCAGACACATTATCACATGGATATCTTGAAACACTCTGTTCACCTTTGCTTGCGGACTGCTGAAGGGAATTGTGCTTTGCCTGAATATCCCTCGTATAATATATATTTTCCTCATTCTTTCTACATTCATTCCAGAGTTATTGCTCTCCAAAAGGAAATTCTCTGGCTGGCCCCCTTGCCTGCTCCAAGGGGGCCAGCCCTTCTGGGGATACAATGAGCCAGTCCCAAAGTATACCTTTACAGACTCACAGACTTAAACATGCATCTTATTAAGTCTGCGAGGGCTCAGGCCATTTTCGACGACACTGCACTGTAAAGTTAAAAAGGGCACAAAGGTTATGTTGGTTAAAATCTGTAATATTTTAGGCTTTAGGCTTGACCAGTGTATTGGCCAAGGACACTTTTACAGACCAGGGTCCTTGGGAAATCTTGAATCTGACTTCTCTTCCTAAGAGCCCATTTAAAATCGTTCTGAACAGACTCACAAGGTTAATGACCATTCAGGATACTATTTGTATACAATAAAAGTAGGTAGTCTGTTCTGCTTTAATAAAGCCAGAAATATATTGTTTGAAACAATTCTAGTATTACACAGAAATACTTGGGAAAATACTCTGAGAAAAATATATGACAATATGTGACTTAATTGAATGATCCAATCAAATATTACCTCGGTTATCCTTGTGCTAGCATATATCAATGACTAATGCAATCAATTTAGACAAGTATGAAGCATGCAGTCTATTCTTCTATCAAGACTGTCACATTATGTGACTTGAGAATGCAATTATGAATTACAAAATCTGTTGATCATTTTACCAGCAGAGAAACCATACATCGCAACTCTGAGGGGAAAAGCCTCCAGACCGCAAATGTTGTTCTTAAATATAGGTATATATTCTTTTTTTGTTATGTTGGTCCGACTGTCATGTCACATGTGGTTTGCTTTAAAATGATCACTATATCTCAGACAGTGCTGATAAAAAGTCTTATCTACCCTCAAAGTGTAACCATGAAATTATACTGGGAGACAAAAATGTCTCACCATCTTTCATTTGGAAATACTTCAGTGATAATGCAGATGATGTCAAACAAGCTAAGGTACAGAGGAAGATTTGAATCAGAAACTGTGGCATCTGGTACAAATATGACCAATTTCGTTTGATCACCTCAACCTAATAATCTCAAAATTCTGTTCATCTGAATTCTCAATTAAGTTTTAGCATCATCCTCTCCTTTTTATCTGCTATAATTTTTATGCACAGGAGGGCTCTGGTGTATTTTGCCATGAAAATGTAGCATTCAAGAGTCTGTCCGTACAAAAACAAAACAAAGAAAAATTACAATACATGACCCTCATCTAGATTTGGTTTCTTACTCTTACTTACTGTGAGCAAGATAAAAGCACTCTGGCATGGACAGCATAAATAGGTGCGTTACCTGGTGACTGGGAGGATCAACCTTGCGTTTTTTCTTCTGGTTCTGCTTGTTGGTCCTGGGGTACACAGTCAGAGCCTCCTGCCACCTACAAATAGCGAAACAGTCAAAATGTTGTTCCTGAAAAATAATCGCAAATTGTACAAGCCCTGTACCCGGTATAGATCAATATATGCCTAGATTAAAGTTATCATCAGCAAAAAAATAAACAATTATAATAACCAGGACAGGTATGTGAATGACCTCAAACTACTACCAGCTATACAAAGATACAATTGTACTACTCCCCACACTGTAACAGAATTCTGTGAAAGAACAACTTTAGTCACTGTCTAATGCACACAAATAATCCTAAAGCCTGGTATGGTTAGATCTAGGTTTCCTTGATAATTTATGTTTTGCTTTTCTGCTCTTTGCAAAGATTAACAGCAGTATGTTGGACTATAAAGGCACTTCATCAGGAATTCTTTTTTTAATTAGCAGCTATATTAAAGTGGATTTAATAAGCACTGTGTTAAAAAGGATGCTGCTGTGTCGTCATACTTCACTGTAGCATCATTGCTTTACTTCCCCACATGGTAACACATGTATATCAGCAATCAAAATAATTTGAATTGACTCTAACTTGGTAGCATTTTGATGCAATTTGACTAAAAAGTTCATTCTTCATCTTGGTCTAAAACAAGACTAAAATGTTCAAAGTTTTTGTCAACAAATCTACTTATGACTAAAATAAACAAATGGCTTTAGTTAATAAACCCAGACTAAATTATTCATGGTTTACTTTGGCAAAGGCAAGATTCAAGTCTACAGAGTTTCAGTCTACTGAGAATGGACTAAAAATAAGAATGATTTTGAAAAAAATATAACCAAACTCACAAAAAAACTTGTGCCTAATAAATAGAATCTGAAAAAAGCTTTCAAAATTAACACTAATCATCATGTAATTGTAAACTATAGAACTTATTCAAACACAGGAACCCTTGGCTCTTTTATGGTTACAATCAAGTCAGTGACTTCTTTATAGAACATTCATATATTAATCAAATATTTGTGATCCACCCACTTTTTAAACAATGAAAGCCTTTCATGTCATAGATACAAACATGTGACGCAGTTACAAAGCACAATTTTCATACTGTGACATCATGAGTTAAAAGACATTTGTAAGGAGGTTAACATAAACAGCAAAACCATACAAACTAATACAAATATATATATTTTTTATAAATCCTGGTTGTTACACAGCTGTCGGTTAATGACAACCTCGTCATGACCAATATGTTTGCGTAATCACCCAGAACCAGCACATGGGAGCCAGATGACAGGGGACTGGGAGGTGTACAGTAATAGAGTAGGTAGGATAATGGACATTGGGTGGTGTGAGTCACCATTCTCTAAGAATAGCCATAATATGTACGCTACAGCCAGGGAGGGAGAGCAGTACAGAAACATACTTCGACTATTCAGTGGTGGAGGAGAAAGCGAAGACGAAAACCATATTATGAGGCTTAAAGATCGTGTGCATTGTGTTGGGTGTCCAGGCATTTGCGGCTCTGTGAATGCATGGACAGGGCTTGACAGGCAGGGAGAGGGAACAGTTCAAGAATGTGCACTGTCACTGCAGTGTGGATTACAACTCTCTGAAAAGCACGACCCAAAACAGACAGCAGGGGGCAGAGCGGTTTTGGCTGCCAGAGGATTTGGGCACAACTATTCTCCCTTGTCCAAGTCTCTGCCAACCCTATCCACTCAGCCCAAAGGAGAGAGCAAAACAAACCATTCTGCACACATGGAGCCATAGTTATCTTATTTCATATAAGTTAAGCCATGATGAGAAATTGCCTATATGGGATTCTTACATTAACATATCGCATTCCTGGTTATATTTACTCACCCGTTAATGATCTCTTTACATTCAGCCCGTATGAAGTGCTCTCTCTCAGAGGTCAAGATGCACAGCGAGTTCTTTTGACCTGTCCTGGTCTCTCCATCGATGACGTCAGAGCACTGGTTCATATTGATTGTACCCTGGGGTAGAGTGCTGGGCTGGTGGAGACAACATAGATACATAGAGAGTGTTAAGTGGGAAAGTGAACAGACGTGCCCACTTATCCCTCCACATGGTCTTTCGGTCCTCTACCACAATCTCCCCCGTCATTAGTTTTCATGCCAAGCTTGGTACAGCATACACTGATATAACAATCCTGAGACAGGCAAATATTCTTGTTAGGGCTCACTGTGATATTATTGTTTCTTTAGATGTACAGTGCAGCACGTATAAGACAATAATTAGTTAACTGTATCATATATGCAGCTTTTTACTTCAGTAGCGCTATTTATATGAGAGAGCGTCGCTTTAGTATTAATTAATCTAGGCTCAATCCAGGCTAGAGTCTCCAATCAAACAATAATAATGATGCACTGTTTGTTACTGTTCAAGAGGTGAGCTAAATTTTTAATCAAAAAGGTGGTATCTACCCTTGCACCAAAAAGACACAAAAAGTCTTACTAATTTGAATTATTTATCACATGAACTAGACCGCTTTTCTTTGATATCAAACACATTGCATCCCTGCCAATGCGAACATAGTCTATGTACATCACAATATCATTTGTTGCTCCAATCTACACTGTCATGTGGCATACTATACCTGTAGAAAGAGTGTTAAACCTGTGAAAATAGCTGCCTGAGCCATGTATAGACCGCACAAGTTCATGGGTTCACTGCACGGTTATGAGTTTAATCTGTCTGATGCCTAGCTGTGAGGTGTGAACTCAACTACATAAAGTGATATGCATGCCACCTGTCAGCCATAAATACCTCTACCAGACGATTTCCAGAATACTACTACTACTACTTTGTGTACAGTGACTTAATATTTTACGAGCAGGTTTATGGAAGCATACATCAAATTTGTATGGTGGTACGGCTCATTTACAGTGAATGGAGATATTCAAGCTTAACTGGAGCAGATAAGATAATCTATTTATAGTCCATAGCACTGGTATCACACTGTCACACTGTTGTTCTAGTCATATATTTTTTGTATAATTGTGCTTTTTTGAGTGCACTAGTCACTAAATTGCTTGTGCAGATGCATTCCTAGAAAGACAGTACATAATGAAGGCAAACATTTGCACACACATTACATTATAAATATTACTAGTTCAGAATACTGTCTTTTGCCTGCTCTGACTTCCACAAAACTTACTCACACAATACTTGAAGCCTTGATAATCTTAAATTGACGGAGGGACTTAAGTTTGTTCGGTGAGGTTAATGAGTACTATGTAACTGAGCACATTGGGCGTGGGAAGCTCTTTGAACAATTTTTGGGTCCTACCTTCACTGCACTAAACATACAGGCAGAATTACAGGCACCAAAAAACCACAGTGGTTTTAAGCTATAAGTACCAGTTCGCCACAGATGATAAATTACAGCCCTCTGCAAATTAGAATATATTAGGAGATGGAGCTAGAAAAATTAAAAGGTATCACATTCATGTTAGCTATTGACAAAATAAATCTAACCCGGGGACCCTACTTGTGCAACATAACCATAGCTTGTCAGTAACAGAACAATTCCAGTCAACAGATTGCCTCTAATGTGGACAGAGAAGTCAGTTAACAGTAATCCAACCTTGCAGGCAGATGAGAAGCCCTGTTTACTTTGTCACTGTTAATCGTCATTTTCATTGTCAATTCTTTTACCACTATTTATACTGTAAGAGGAAAGTCAAAATTTGAAACAACAATTGGAAACGAGGAGAATAGTAGGGTAATCTAACTGGGCTACGAGTAAGTGGAAAATCAAATACCTGAACTAAAGTAGTATGACCTTTACAACTTCTCTTGTACTCTGGTAAACAACAGAAGCAATGACTCAATTTGCCATTATGTTTTAGTACAACTTCTTATACTCATTGGCTTTAAAATGGTCCTTCACGGAAGAGCTCTTGATGCTTAGGTGAGAGGCCAGGGCAACAGCCGGGCTTGACAGACAGACGGACAAAAAGGCCTCGGGACAGCTGGGCAATGGCCTAGGCCTGCTTCAGACTGAACAGAGAGACTGGCGTCAGCTTGACCTGAGAGCCCTGTCACTCTCAGACATGGAGAGAGCAAGGTGGTTCGGAGGCAGAAAGAAGAAACAGTAGGGAGTGAAAAAAAGGATATCAAGTCTCGAGCTGGTGGTCAAGGGGGAAAGCGGTGTGGCAGAAGAAAAAAGGGGGGTTATATGGACTGTGACTTTGGACTGTGAAGCCATCTGTCTGTGTAAACAAATCTAGAGTACACCACACATGTTAGCTTGTCCTTTAGCTGGAGTCAGAAAAGGATAAACAGCAAAAATATTTCAAATTCTGGGAACAGTTGTACAAGCAGCTTAAGCCCCTAGTTTTATAATCAAAGCTTCAGATTCTCTAGGACACAGAAAATAAGTCAGGCTGACAACAGCTCTGATTAAAAACTATTTTCATAAAGCTGCTCACCTCTGAGAGAGATCTGAGTACCTATATGAAATGGGTAGTGGTTATGTGTGGGAGTCCAGTATATATTTTGCACTGGAGTTGTGTGGAAATCAGCATGGGACTCCTGTCACACGTGTGCTCCCTCCCTGCCCCAGTGTTATGTCAGCTGAGCACCGGTACACTCCCCTGCTTTTGGCCAGCCACCACAGCTCAAGCCCCCAGACTCAGGCCCCCGAACCCACACCTCTCTGTCACCTAGCCTAGACCCAGTCCCCTCTTCCTGGGCCACCACTCTCCACAAAGGGCCCTTTGTGAAGCAGCACCAGTTCATACAATGTGGGATTGTCAGTCGCCACAGTCCACAGAGCCACTCCTCCCCTTAACCCTCAACAAGGAAATGACCGAGAGACAAGAGGCCCAAAACAAGTATCCTTTTGTGATCAGAGCATGGAAATTATGAAGCCAGCATAAACTTATTCTTGTCTCTGAAGCTATTCAGACAATAGTATGAATACTGTCTCGATGAGAGCGGCGCCTCAAGGGAAACGGGACAAATCAGAAAAAGATTTGGTTTCCCTAAAACATTCTGTGATGACTGCAGGGGCATTTTTTTTTTCAATTATCTATTTATTTTATTAAAAATCAGCGTCAATATTTATTTGGATATATATAAAAATATTATCAAAGTAATAGACAGACAGGCCATTTTATCTGTCAATCAGCAAAAAAAAAAAAATCTCTGTATGGAAATATTATACTGTAGTAGCACAACACTGCATTAGGTACATATTTCAGTTTTTGAGTAATTGATTGATCATAAATATTCATTAATTGTTTAAGCCTTGTCCTATTTTTATTGTTTTGTTTTATTGTGTTGTAAGAACTGTAAAACTATAAAGCTTTTTTAAAAAAAAAAAAAAAAAAGCTTTAATACATTTAAGACAGTTCTCTGACTGTTTCAATTCTGAAATACAAAATAAAAAAACAAACAAACAAAAAAAAAACCCCAAAACAAAAAAAAAACAAAACAAAACAAAATGAGATTATGAGACTATGCAATATGTTTTTTCAAAAGAAATGAAGAGAGACACCAGTTCCCGTTAACCCACTCAGGAAGGCCAGGAACTACTAAAGACCGCTGATTAAGACCATTCACAATTTCATGGCCAAGATGCCATTAAAGTCAATGAAATCTGAAGTGAAAGTGAATGAATCTTCAAAACTGATTTGCTATGTATAGATGCTGCTTAGTTTAGGCCTACCCCCTCTCTTTACCATATAGTACTCATATCTCCTGTGATCTCTGTCCAGATGTTGGGTGGCATTACAAGAGTGTTCATTAGAAACCAACTCTCTGTTTAGAAAATGGTAATTAGTAACCTCCATGCCATGCCTTTGTGCCCTTGGCTTCCTTTACTGATGGCCATTCTGCAGTCTAGCAAAACATCCCATTCTCCCCTATTACACAGCAGGAGAAATATTTGCTTCTTTTGGCAGCTGTCTAATGGTCTACTTTCATTTTTGGTTGCAAAGCAAATTCTCAGCCTCTATCATCAACATTTTTTGGTTTGACAGACTCATTTCTAGTCATGGAAAGCAGGAGTGCATTTAAACTGACTCACTGAGGAGGAGCACAAGGGAATCAAATTGCATTTAACTATGTGATGGAGTGAAATATTGCAAGATCTTTTTAAATACATCTAACTTCATTCACTTCTATCAGTATGAGGACACTGAAAACACATCTCAATGGCCAAATTAGTTATGAACACCTGTAAGTTGATTAAAAACATCTGTTTTTAGTTATCAGGTGCCAGTTTGTCTGCCAGCTTGTGTGGTGACAAATTCAAATGCTACGAATTCGCTCATTATCTTGCATCACTTTTCTTTAGGCATGTAACAGCAGGATCCTCAAACACTGTTTCCAAGTTCTTAACCCTGCATTCCAGTCATTAAAGACACTGAAGCCAAAAAGAAAGCTGATGAACTGGCACTACTTCATCCTGACTCATGAACATGGCCTAGAATCAGGTATTTTCAGGGTCCGACATCCTCTGCTCATTCCCGATAACAGTAATTATGCAATAAATCTTTCCTTAGCAACTTAGAATAACAGAGGTAAACACATTTTTGATACAAATGAGCATGTCAACAACCAGCTGTGGGGAAATATCCTCAGGTGCCAGACGGATGGAGTCACCTTTAGTCTTGCTACAGAGGACTATCAAACACAAGATCCCACTTTCTCTCGCTCTCCTTCCCAAGTCCATAATGATCATAGAAACACAGATATACATAGCAATCAGGCAAGGAAATAGAGCTGACATATTGGTCATGAACAAGATTACAATCATCATTGTCCCAGAATCCTCACGCTCCTGTAATTTTACCCCAATATCAAGCCAGTAAAATCACACGATATTTACCATAGCCGCAGCTATAATCTGTTATCATCCTTAATCCCTGCCTGTGCGTTAGACAAACATATAGCTCTATAAAAATAAGACATCAGCCGTATGGTGGATATCAGACATCTCTGTTGAAGGGCCAAGTACAGTCCTCCGGGCATTTTCAAACACACCTCATCCCACTGGTATGCATTCAGGCATTCAAATGAATCCTACAGTATGGGCATTTTCTCAAAGCCTGGTTAGAAAGCAACATTAGCACAACATTTTTACAGAAAGTACTACAAAAAAAATTAATTAATTAAAAAAAAAAAAATCAAAATGCCACACATTTCACTCATATTCGTACCAGGTATTTCAGAGAAGACTGGGGGTGGTAGCAGTGGTGCTCCTCTTATGGAGAATGGTGAGAGGATGTGGGTGGTTTGATGCTGTGCTAAGAGGCCAGCAGTTGACAAATGCAGAGGAGGAGGAAGAGGAGGGAGAGTTGGAGGATGAAGACCATTTTTTCTGTGAGGATGGCAGAATTCTTTTCAAATGCAGGCTAGGATTGATCAGTCAATCAGATGCAACTGCACAGGAGCTACATGACCCAGATCTTTATCTGCCCACAGCGGTGGCCAGCAAAGTACAGGTTGCAGCATTTAAGTACGTGTGGGGGTACTGAATCGAATTTGCTTTTTCTACCGTCTGTTTTTTTTTTTTTTATTATTTTGCTACAACAAATAGCACTGTTATTTAAGCTTTGACAATAGTGCTAATGTAATGTCTATAGTAATAATGACCTCATAATGACTTACGAGAAAAGAAAGACAAAGTATGAGAAATCAGTCTGGGTGGTGAAAGAGTAGATGGGCTGGCTGCAGAAACAGGTGCTATAATCGAGTTGTGTCATGTTGAGTTGGCTGTTCACTCTTAGAGTGTCTAAGCAGAGTTACTGTGAGTGTGTGTGGTTTCCCAGACTGGTAATTTTTTCCTTTCCTTGCTCTCCAACTCCCTCAGATATTTGTCAAAGCTGCTTCTTTCTTCTCTGCGGGCTTGTCAATGCCTAATAATATTGACTGTCGTCAGTCTAATTACTATGTTTAAACTTGTAAACTTCTTTCTTCTGCTTCTTATTTTCTTCCCTTTCCTATCTGTGATGAATAAAATCTCTGTTATATCTACTTGCTCTGCCTATCGTTTCAGTTTTTATACTTTTCAATCTAGACTGTAGAGTCTGTGATAACTACTTCAAGTTCACAGTGATTATATTTGTTGTTATCTCCTGTGTAACTATCACCTAAATATGGTGGCACAATAAACATCAGAGAGACCCAAGATAAGAATGTGAGTGGGTGAAGTAGAGGTGATAAACTATATATGAAGACAGTTTTGTCACATGCCTCTGACAGGATAGTGGACCTCAGAGGCAGGAAGGTATGACTTAACTAAGTCCCTAGATAAGCTTGGCATTTAATGCACAAATGCATGTCAGACTGATGCCACAATTAGCTCCTGAGTGAAGCACAGCCATTAACAGCATGCACCAATACAAGCTTATTGCAACCGCTTTTTTGCAAGGCCAATAAATATTACAACAACGCTATTAACCGGTATTGTTCATTTTAATGTTCTCTCTAAAAGAGTGCAGCTCACTCGGTGACTTGTAGAGCAGTAAATCCTAAAGTTGCAGCTCTACATCGTGCTTTCAGTTTCTAATACAAAAAAAAAACAGTTCACAAGGTGGCAGAAAAAAGTCTGGATTAGTGCAGTATCCTATATGGTGCTCTGACACTGCACTTTGGAAAGTAGGCCAAGGTGAATAGGCACCAATTATATGCTGTGGCTATTGTAAAGTCAGAGGGACCCCAATGAAAACCATAACAGCCTGAAAAGAAATATCATTCACTCCAGCAACACAATTAACAAGAGGCTAGTTTCAGCAACTTGGTCTACGCTTTGTGAAGAAATTACATAAGACCTGCAGTCAAGCTTCAAATACTTCTTTGATAATGGCTGCAAATCTGCCAAAGCCTCACTAAGTCAACGCAAATTAGCCCATCAGGCAGAAGGGAAGGGAAAATGGGGGAGGGATAGGAAAATGTTCCTTTGGGAGCTCAGCTAATACCTCAGTTTTTGGAGCTAGCTGTTTTTCCACAGGACCGAAGAGCAGCTTCCTACAGGCCCAGGTCTGCTGGTCAGCAGTTAACCTGTTACTCAAAAGACTGCTGACAGCTTAATGATTTAGAGGCCAAGAGAATTTTCATCAGTAAACAAAACCTCTGCAGCAAAATTATTTTCTAATGTCTTAATTGGTTCTGGACTGACCAGCACTCAAATTTTAACAACTAATACCAATTCAAATCTTATACCCAAAATAAAATGCTAACTGATTCCTAACTTTGCTTAGCACACACAGGTTTTATTATCAATTCACAAAGAAAAACAAGCTTCTTGAATGTATCAGATGTCATCTCAATACAAACAGCCAAACAAGGACTTTTCCAAATACAATGCAGTATATAATTAGAAAAATTACGGTTAAATCAAAAAATATCTTATCAAACAAAAAAAGACTAGGTATATGTGTAAGCAGTGGTACATGAGAATTTAATGATTAAATTCTGGTCAAGAGGGCATGTTTTGCTGCTTTCTCTTTAAAGCTGAGAAAAAGCATGGAAGGGAGTGCACTAAGCTGTTTAGGTGCAGAGGATGGAGGTAGGCCAGTCCATGACTCCTGGAAATGGGAATTTTGGGCCAGGTCCTGCTGAAACTGGAGTGGGTTATTATAGAGCGTGTGTCTCACCCAACAACAATTTGCAATAAGCCAACATTACTTAAGTTGCAGGTTATGGGGTTTTACACGCAAGACCTACCCATGAAGTAATACCCCAAAATGTTAGTAAGAGCTACTAAGTGATATTTTCACCTGTATATCAGCTATTTCATTCTAAATGTCATGACATGACCTATATTTCTTAACCTAGCTTTTGTATTTATGCGAAACCTCATCAGACCCAATTCCAAGGCTGCACACTCTTTCCTACTAAAAATATCTTGGTTGCAGAACCCTGACCTCAACAGGTGGTTGGATTGGCAGGTCACCAAGCTGGGGTGAAAGGTTAAAGGTCATCCAATACACCTGCACCTGTCACAGCTCTGAAAGATATTTGACTGCAGCTGTGGCTACTGCCGGCCATCACAAGGCAGCAGCCTAAAAGAATCCCAGTCTCAGGCAGGGTTACAACTGGACTTCATCCAACTAAGTCATCTTACTGCAGTGATGTAACCGATTATCTCTGCCACCAATCCCCACAAACTAAAAAACACAGAGTTACAGCCTATAAGCAGGATTCTACTGTAGTTTAGCAGTGTTCTGAGTTTAAATAATTATGTAGCCAAATCTAAAATTTAAATGACACATATTTCGTCCTTTTATACAACTGTGTGCTGGTGTGGGTAACTCACAATAGCTACATTTCAATTTGTGTCTCATTGTCCCCCCACCATTGCACATGCAGACGCCTACCCACCTACCCCACTGTTTTATTAGTCCCTGTCTCAGAGCTGGCTTACCCCTTGCCATGATGCTTTAAATGAAACCTTTTGTCAAGGTCCTGGTCTAGTGTTTAGAACAAACTGAGTGAGCAGTCTGTCAGGCCATGTTTGGCTTTATAGAAGGAGTGTGGGGGGGGGTACACAATACCGCTGGTTGCTCTCTTCAACACAGATGATTTATTGGCCAAAGAGAACTGGAATGAAAGACAGAGATACGAGAGAGTGGCAGAATAAGAGAAAGTGAGGACTTAAAAGGAAGAGAAACTGAATCAGACTGAGTAATGGGAAAGTAAAAGTAAGGGCCATGCAAGTGAGAGTGGACACTGGTTTAGCCAAAGCCTCCCGGAGCCAGCCTTTCTCTGGATAATGAATGGCTGGAAATCATTAAAAAGAACAAGAAAATGAAGGAGGGCACACAGAGAAGGATGGTAGAAAGAAGAAAAAAAAAGATGGTAGAAGAAAAAAGGAGCCTTTTAAGAACTTCTCACCATGGCACAACAGTTGTCCATCATCGAGAGGTCAGTTCAACCCCACATGGTGATTATATTCACCAGGAGAAATTTAAAAGAGAGAACAAGTTCACCATTGACTAAACTCCAACAACTGTAGAAAAATGATACCTTTCAAGAAACGACTACACTTTTACCATTGGCAATATAGTTCCATTTTACTCAAGGTGCTGATAGGCCTAGTGCCCTGTGTTAAATGATCCTGTCCACAATCTCATGCAGCAGTGAACACCAAAATAATAAGAGACCAGAAAGTTGAACAGAGGGAGTGTCTTCACTTGCTTACTGCCTACAATTGATGCTCAAAGTTTAAGTAGAACCTTATAGCAAAAGAATGTGTTGTGAAAGGTGCAGAAGTTTTAATTTTTAATATGTTGAGAAGCTGAAAGCCTGCTTATTGAATTGAGGTGTTTTCCAAAGAGCACAAAAGACTGAGCACCAATTTGTCCATGTATTTCAAGATAAATACATTTCAATCATTTCAGCCCCATTTTTAAAAATTTTTTTTAGTGACCTAACTGGCCACTCTGCTCATCAAATCAAAGATTTACAGCTTAGTCCCCTTTTCTGTGTGTTTGAGTGTGCATACTGGAGGACAATGCTGTTTTATTCACTGTAATTGGAAATTAATAAGTGTCATTTTGAAAGCCCTTATTTTTAGACTCATTAAGCTTTTTGGCTATTGAACACACACACACACACACACACACACACACGCACAAACACGCACACACACACACGCACACACGCACACGCACACACACGCACATGCACACGCACGCACATGCACGCACACACACGCAGGGAAATTGGGGGTGCAGGAGGGAGGGGGGGGGTTAGGAGACATGAAATGTCTCCTTGTCCTTCACATTTGATCTGTATGAGTTTTCATGAGGAACAAAACCACAGTTAAGTTTCAAATCAGATGGGATCTTGTTTCTGGGCTATTCTTCATGATTGTCTGTACACTAATGGCAGTAGTAGTTTTAAATTACATTTATAAAGATAAAGACAATAAAAGTGACCAATGTGATGCCATGTATAATAGTGTCTCATAGCCAGGCCAAGCTCCAGAGTTTCATGGTGTAGAGAGCAGACCAGGTCCTGAGCCAGACAATGTTACTGTACTTCTGTCAAAATAAATGGAAGCATTAAAACAGTCAGCAAGTAGAGGAGATAAGATTTCTTATCATAGCCACATCCGGGATGGTGGCAAAAACTAAAGAGCACTGATGAGTCAACACTGGAAAGTCTGACCAAAAGGTCATCAGAGAGCCAGACTGTTCATTTATCAGGTGAAAATACAATCTAGCATGTTGTCCATGAGACCTTTCATTGTAATCAACTTAATCATACTGTCCTGGTAATGGTAAACTCATGTTTCCTTAGAAAGCACAGAACTCAGTTGGAAAGTGGGCATGTATAATGGGTCATTTGGAGGACAGCAAGGTCCCTGGTTAACCATCAACGTAAGCTGATGAATATGAACCTCTCCCTTCATATGGACGTATGCTCACTTTTCTGAATATCAAATTGCTTCTGGTCTGGTTTTTCTAGAAACTACAGCCAAGTTTGTTGTGTGCTGTGTCATGTTAATCACCTTTCAGGCCATCACACTGACAGTAAGGCAGACTCTATGGCTTGGATCTGACAGGAAGACTTAGGCTGACATACATCGTATATGGTTAGGACAAGAATTTCCCCAAATACCTTTGCGGCATAGAAAGAAAAACTATATATAGTCCTATCTTAAGTTACAAGGTTACACGTGATAAGCCACCATGATTTCTGATGATGTTCTTATGACATTTCCACATTACTGTGCCTGTTTTCCTGATAAAACTTAAATTTTAAGAGGCAGGCAGTGGTGTGTGGTGCATTATTTATAAACCAGAGCTCTCATGAAATGACCTTTTGACAATGGATCTTTTGCTCATGAGGTCGGCTACAGTACAGAGTATGAGACCAGAGAACAGTCTAAAAGGAATACATTTTTACATCCTTTTAACCCAATTTGGATAACACAATGTTCAGCATATTCATGATACCCGCTCCAGTTTACCTTTTGTATTTTAGCATAATTCCACTAATATGTTATGGAATTAATCAGATATTAGAAGAAGAGTTTTGTTTAACCGAAACGTTGAAATGAATTTGATTTCACAAACATCTGTGTTTGTGGGTGGGAAACCAGGTAAGGTTTCTTGCCTTTCCTGGTTGCACAATCAATTCCTACTTGTTGGTCATGAAATCTACATAGTGGTTGCTAAAACTGGAGAGGATGATAAAATGCTAAATGTGTTGCATCCTCGCACTGACACTCATGGTCAGCCTCCATTGGACAGCAGGAGAGAGGGCCATGAAAAGTTCTAAAGTCCATAGGGAATTGGAAAATCCGGACTGGGATAAAACAGAGAGGACAAAAACAAAAACAAAGGAATGCTCTCTATAAATACAATACTTGGTGATACCGTTGGGATGTGGGGTTGCCATTAGGTTGAGTAGCAGTTAGTGTTGTAGACCCTGATGATTACAAGCTGTATGAATGGTTGTTCCCATGGTTTTGTGGCTCTGTGCAATGGGAACAGTGACCCCACTGTAATCCATGGCTGTTTACATTCCTGCAGATCAGTTCCTACTGGAACCATGGGGAAGGAAGGGCAGGGGTTAAAGAAGACTCTCACACACCATATCTCTACTAAACCAACACACGCCTCACCCAAGACCCACACTAAGTAAACAATCTACAATGATATAATATGAAAAGCTTACACTGTCTTATCAATACAAGTAATGTAACTTGTAATGTAACACAAACTTGTATGCGCACCACACAGCTTTTACTTCCCTCTACTCAGTTTCTCATGGCTTTCTGTTTGTGGGAGACTGGAGCTCCCCTATAAGAATCCCTAATTTGATGGGGTGGGCTGGTCAGCTTCCACTTATTCTCTGCACAGAGTGCCTGGAGGCAACAACACAGCTCAGAGGCACTGCCCACTCATCCATCCCCTAGAAAGCTCTCCTCAGTCCGAAACCAACACAAGACAAAAGCTCTTCAAACCTGGTTAAAAATAGCCCCTAATTTCATGTTTCACTGGGGCATAAGAGGGAGAAGGTTTATGCATGTTTCAGCCTGTCAGAAGGTCTTACAAGTCTGAGGGCAAACACAGGCTGAGGTTGTATATGATAATGTCTGAGAAATTCAGGAGAGGCAGTAGAATAGGTAGCCTCAAGTTCAAAAACAGCACAAATGTGTGGGAAAATGAAAGGAACATTTTCAGAAACTCTCAGTTCTTGGAAAGTGCTATGGGGCAGGGGTCCACAATTTGAATTCCTGTAAACACAGGAAATTATTTGAGCTAAGATGAAATGAGAATGACTTCAACAGCTGAAACGTCATGAGAACATCATGTTCCTGTTGGAATAACAAGGATTATGGCTGTGATACAGACAGTCAACTACAGTCAATGCGGCCTAAAAGCAAATGCAATTCAAGTGTCTCTGAATGGGCCTTTTGTGTACTGCAACTCAATAGGTAGCCTCATTTTATTTGCAGGTATACTGTGCTTGTTAAGTCTGGGCTAACATACATTAACCAACCAGCATGAGAACACAAAGTCCACCATTTTTTCCAAGAACCCGCACAGGTTTTCAAATAAAGTGAGGAAATATTGCAAACAATCCAGCACCCACAGTAATTAAAGTGTGTCCATGCAAAAGCCTTCTTAATCCAAAAACTAACTGTGGCTATGATTCAACGTGAGCTCAGAGACCACAACAGAGTCTGAGACATTGTAAACAAAGAAAGAAAAAAAAGCACAGATCATATGATGAGATGTGTCAGAAAGGACAGGTTAAAGTCGGGTCAAAGTATGGTCAGTGGTGGTAGATATTATGTGTTTAGGATTGCATGGCGAAGTAGTTATTAGAGCGTGGGTGTGATCATTTTAACTCACACTGATGTCATCGAAGTGGCTTTATGGAGCTGGAGAGTTCTTTACACCCACATACCTGTTCTAACCACGAGGTGATAATGGATTTTGTGTGTGTGTGTTTCTCACATCGCTTAAACAACTTGAACAGTTTAATCACACAGCTGTGTATGGGTGCCCTTTGATCATGTTGTTCATTTTTCTTTTCTTTAACTCTAATATGATCAGAAGACCAGTATTACCCAATGACTGCTGAAGCTGAAGTCAGTTTAAACCTAAGGTTTCATCTTGAAACACCTGTGCCTGACATGGCCTCTGCAGTCAAGCACCCTGGGCCCCAGGTGCATTCACTCACACATAAACCTGCAGTTCAGCACAAACTATAACTCTGTCCAATTCAGCCTTGCACATTCGTTTCGATGCTGTGTCTGATGTTTTTTTTACAGCTACTGTAGAAAGGCTGGCTCACCGACTAAGCCTAGAGAAAACCTCAGCCCACACACTTGTGCTCTGCTTCCAGATTGTTCTGTCCTGTATCCCTACAGGCAGGACAGAGACAGCCAGAGCTCTCCACAAAAAAGAGAATACCTCTGTCCCATGTTACACATACCATGGTCAACTGTTGCTGGACAAAGGGACAAAACATGTTGCCTTGGCAACGGTCCCCTGAAAAAAACAGCGTTGGGTTGCTCTGGGAAAATCTAGTTTGTACATTCATCAAATACTGTAGCCTGAACTGACAGTGGGTTTTGTGAGGAAGTTTATCTTATGTCTCTATATTTATAGCTAATAAATTATACTTAAATTATAATAAAACTGGTTGAACTAGCTTAGACACATTTAAACTCCCTTCTTTAGGCCTATGCCAAGAACAATCCACTAAAGCTGCACTAACACATTAGCCTCGCATGGCAGCACATGTGCTATACAGGCCAACATTTTCGGTTCTTCACTCACCCCATCCTTCTGATCAGTGTCATTTTCTATTCATTGTGCTCATATTGCAGCTATGTTTTCTTCTTTTTACCACTTGTCTCTTGCACAGAACAATAAAGGCGGTGGTGTTTCGTGTTGGGTGTTCACTGTAGGTGGGCAACCCCAAATCGATGGCTCCAATAACTGTGATCTCTCCCAGGCATTTGCTAACCCATTCCTTTCCCCCAGAGCCATGCCACATCCTGCAGGTTGGGACCGCAGCCCATCTGGGTTTGGTTAGAGCCAAGACACAAAAGCCATAAAACTAGGCCGAGACGAACACAAAGGGGCAGCTCCTCATCTACAATCTCAGCCAGTGCTCTCAGATGGGGGCTCTGATGTGGTCTGGAGCAACGTTACACTGGCAAAAGCTGGCAGCCTTTAACTTTGACCTGATGTCACTCACAATAAAGATTTAAAGTAATCCTAATGTCAGTCTCTTTAAGTTTAACATTTTGCACTGTACATTTTAAAAGGCACTATGCATATTAACACAAACCAACAAACCAATTTCTAATTAAAACAGCCCAATATTTGTGCCAGATATGTATGCCAATCAGCCATGTTTATGCAGCTGTTTATTGGACAAAATTAGTTATTCTAATGTGCCTTGCATGGCAAGGGAGGCTCTATATTTAATGTCATCCTCCAGACCCTGCTACCCCCCCTTTGATCCTGCATTCAGAAGGGAGATGAAGAGCGTCATCCAGAGAAAACGATGAATGGAAGGAGGACAGTCGCCTCTTTCCTTTGCATCTTCCTGTAAACACATCCACATCCACCTCCACCAATGCCTAATAAATGCAATCTATTGGCTCCAGCATGACAGAAACTTCAAAGACAGTATGGTATTTGTTGACATGCTCTGTAAAAATAAAATACTAGTTTAAGAAAGATTGTGGATGCACTATGCAATTAGTTGCATAGCCATTCAACATGAAGCAAATTTCTGAAGAGTGAATGCAATGTCCATGAACGGGACAGAAAACAAAAAATATATATATCTACAGAGCCACTGAACGCACAATGAACTCCCAAACGGGTCAAAAGCAATAAAGCAAAAACTGATATAACTACTTCTGCTTTCACCTCTTTTCAAAGCACAGCCCACATTATGAAACAAGCTACTTTCCCTACATGCTGCACAAATGAAAAACTATATTATATTTAGACCAGTGACCTACAAAAACCATGAGTTCATAGGAGAGAGAGTCAGTCTACATATTCATTTTTAAAATACTGTATAGATATTCTATCACTGGCACCAATAAAGATCACTTTAGACATCAATTTTTCTGGCTTTGAACGTTTTTCCAATTTTTCTTTCAGAACAGGAAATTGCCACAGGGCTCCTGCACAATGTGTTAGCAAACACACAGCTCGGCACATGACTTTTAGTATCAACACCATGTGGTGTCACTTCATTCCTTTTAACACAGCTGTGCTAGTTAGCTTAGTGTTTAGCACATTCACTAAATATTCTGTTGTATGCAAGAAAGCACTGGTGTTAACAGTGTGGTGACTAACTGATCAATTGGCAGTAAGCCTGTTACACGATGTTTCCCGCAGACAAATATTCTAGTAACAAAATAACTGCACTTTCAACATCTAACTATGAATAACCATCAATTTTTTTAAGGTCAGTAAAATAATTCTTCCTCCATGTTTTTATGCAACATGTACATATGAAAAGGTTTGACTGAGACCAAGTTGTTTTGAAAACAGAGAGGAACAAGCATAAAAATCCCCTTTTGTGTTAGAATCAAAATTACTTTCCTAGTACCCAACTGTCATGGGATATAGGAGTATACTTATCGACAGTGAAACCTATTCTAAATTATAATTAAATGAGCCCATCCTTTATTTTAAACAGGTTATTATTTAAAAACAAACAAACAAAAACCCCTTCCCCTATTTTAAATTATATCATATTTTACTGGTAAGCCTCCCTGTATTGAGATCTGTTCCTATTTTTGTGTTAACCTGCGGTTTCTGCTGTTCTGCTTAACACTACCTGGATCAGTTTTGCATTTAAACCCTCCCAGAGCCTTAAGAAGTGTAACCCCTTCCCTTCGTGGCAGATATTTTCCTGAGTTTCATTAAAAGAAGGGTTGATAGAGAAATAACTACTCAGGAGAATCTGAAATAAGCTTAGTGTGAGGAAACTGTTAAAATTGAAACTCAAGAGAAGGGTGAATGGGAAGTATGGCCCAAATTTTGTGCCGATGTGCAAAATAACGCTGTAGAGAGAGCACAGGATGCGGAATTTATCATGCATAGTTTTTAATTTGCTCAAATAAACTACACCACCAGCTAGTATTTGATATCAGGCCATCATTTAAATATCAGCTCTTATTTAAGGATTTGTTGTATTTAGAAATCTTTACTGCGAGCTGACAAATATTAGTAGTTGACATGAAGAAAGCCTTAACTCACCATTTCATCTAGAGCATAGCGAAGTAAGCCATGCTCATAGAGGATGAAGAACCTCCTTTGCCATTTCTGTAAAAAGAAAAAAAACAACAAACAACAACATATTTTTGAATTACTGAAATGGTCACATGCTAAATATCAGTATCACTCCCAGCAGTAAACCACATCAGAATTTTATAAAGGCTGAGGCAACATGAGGAAAAAGTGCATATACTTAGCATTGGTGTAAAAGCTGTGTATTTATTATAAAATTACAAATAAGCCCATTTTTGCCATGATGGCAAAAAAATAATGTGGACCAATAGAGGTTTTTCAACTGTAAATGATCTGCAAGTTCCATTAAAATCTTGAATCTTTTATACATTTCAAAGCATAAAGACTTTGCCAATATAGTGGTGCACAACCATCCAAGTAAGAAATATACAAGTTCAAGGAAGCCTTTGGGAAACAGCTGCTGCACAGTAGCAAAAAAGATCTTTGAAAGACTCTCAGCACAAGCTCATGATTCAGTTTTAAAATCAATCACCCGTTATTCAGATTGTTTTTCCTTATATCTGAATGAGGAGCCAATGTCTATATGCAGGAAATTGACTGGATTTATTTTATCTTATTTCTTTTGTAAATAAACATCCAAGCTGAATACTGACAAGTTTGCACTGTTGCATTTACTATTACCAGATCCCATACAACTGTGACCTGATCTGACAATATCATGTCATCTGTCATATTAATGGACCTTAGCCTACTGAGGAAAATGAGGATTGTATTACTGAAACTACGATGTCAAAATGAACACAGTGGGGAGTCACTTTACCTCTCGGCTAGAATTGTATTTCTGTTGATTTTTGTGCAAATGACATGGTAACACTTTCCATTGATCTCCTTCCTCATTGGCTTGATTACTTCTCCACTTCCCCCCTCTTATCTTAATGCACTGTTTTGTTCAAGGTGTTAAATTTCCTGGGCTCCAGTTCCTAAAGAGCAAAATCCATGAATTATTGAGAGGTGCTTTGTAACATAAAAGTTGCTGGAGGGTCTCAACAGGGGTGCCTAACAGATGATGTTAAAGGGACATTGAACTAATTTCCCCACATTCCATTTAAAAAGTTTGAGATCTGTGGCTTACCGGAGGCTGCTGGGGATCAGTTATACTGTCCTACCCTGACAGAACAGAGCAAGAGACCTGCAACCTGTCACACTAAAGAGGTACTAAAACATGACTCATCCAACACATCAGCACTTTTTCTCTGTTATTTGTTTGTTGGTCAGTCAAAACCAGACCAACATTGCTCATCTCAGCACTACGTACAGGCCACCAATTATACCCCCACAGTGAAAAGCTGACTGTAAGAATAGGCAGAACACATGAGTGGTGATGTCAAAGCAGCAGCAGACTGTTGACAGTAGTTGAGTTGAAGGATCCAGAGGTGCTTTTCCCAAAAACCCATATGGAAGCCATCAGTGAGGCTGTGAGAACTGGGACTTTTCCCTCTCCTCCCCCACATTCTCCCTACTTCTCTTTGGGATGCACCACCACAGTATAATCCTTGAGCTGATAAAGGAAGTGGTGCCAAAGAGCAAGGCTCCCATTACATGGTGCTAGGGGAGCAGGATTCATGAAATAAAGTCAATATTAGACTTATCACTGTTGGAAAATGGGGCTTTTTCTGATAGAGGGCCAGGGCTCCTCAGGGAATCTACCGAGTCCATGAAACAGCTACAGGAGCCGCAACACAGACCTCCTGTTTGTCAGATGTCAAATGAGTGCCAGAGGGGATAACAAAATTAAGGGAAAGACTAGTCAACCCAACTGCCTAAAATCCTAAAAACCACATGTTTTAACTCTTGGCATGAGCAGAAGCTACAGAGCATAGGTCAAAGAAAGATGTTTCCTTTCAAGGATACCTTTTTTCATTAACGAATTTTGTGCATCTCACCAAATGTTTCCTCATCAAAAAAAAAGTCAAAAACAATGCTGACTTCTGAATGTAATTAAGTTCAAGTCCAGCAAAGGTAAACCACTTACCCGAGATCTGTGCAAGGGATTATCAAAATTTGTTCCTTCGGGTGCCAGCAGCAACCATCCTCCATATACAGGTTTTGCCTGGTGAGGGAAAACACAATTACAGTGTTGAAAGTAAACACTAAAGCGGGGACATTAACAGATCGATTGACAGTTCAATTATGCACATGTTGATTCATTATAGATACAACTGCTGGCAAGTCCTTAGTTAAGGCTGACAATTGTGACCCAATATAAGAGAGAATTACACTAACAAACCCAGCCACATTTTAGTTAAACTACAAAAAGGTGTGTATTAGCTGCTTTTAGTTGACTGTAGGCTACATTTTCCATTTGGCTGTATTCCAGAGCACCATGCTGCCCTGGAATAAAAAAAGTAAAGGCTAACACACATGATTTTCCCTCTGATCCTCTATGTGGGTGGACTGGTGGGTGGAGGGGGCAGCGAGAGGCAGCAGTTAGCAAGAAAAACAGTGGATGAGAAACAGGAGAGGAAAAGTGGTATAGAAGCCTGGGAGCTTTTTTGGCTACAGATTTACAAATCAAACTTGTCCGGAGAGATGCAAGTTGGCCCTGCAGTCTTTCCTAAAAGGTTCTGTTAAATACTTGAACTGTAGCCACACTAGTAGTCAAGAATTGTTTGCTGAGCTAAAAAAGCCCTGCATAAGTACTGGAGGGTTGTGTGTAAGGGAGCACAAATTTTACTAAATGTTTACACTTGAATCTCACCTACACCAAAACAGCTTAACAGATTAAGTCACTTACGTAATTCAACTGCACTCCACATTCTATAGAACAGTAGTCCACAAATAAAGTCAAGCAGCTCTGACATTTACAACCGTCTGACACGTCCGTGTTCCTCTATTGGTGGTTTTGATTACAGTTATAACTTCATCGTATGTAAAGCCAAGTATAATCCACCATCCATAAAATCCATAAAATCCTCTTTTACTTTGATTGATGTAAAAAAAAAAAAAAGACATACCTGAAAATTTCAACGATAAGTTCTGACTATACTTTGAACAGTCAAGAGTTTGAGCAGACTTGAGAAAGAAACATCATCAAACTTGATTGATATCTGAATAGCCTAAAAACTGAAGGCACACAGGAACAGTACCTTACAGAAAAGACTACGTCAAGTTATTTGATAATGAGACTGCTAAAAAAGGGCAGTAACAGCTGAGAGGGAATCAAGCTGATACTGGGACACTAGCTGCATTCATTCCTGTGGAACATTAGTCTAAAACCCAAAGAGAAATACTGAGGCTCAACACAGGTCAGAAAAATGTCCCATCTCTCCTCACATGACCTGACAGCAGCCCAAATGGCAATGCCTCCTGAGAGAGAGAAATAGAAGAGATGAATCTAGGTCATTTTTTACCCTTCAGTGGTTCAGTGTTTAAACAGAGTAATCTGAGCATGTTCGCGTGTGTCCATTTCGCAACGACCCCCAACATCTTGCTCCCTACCGTCATAAATGACTATGTAATACAGTACCGATAGCATGGGCCTTTGAGAGGGGAGGAGGGGAGGGCTAAGGGGATGACAACAGTTCTGGCTCGCAATATGCACAGAATGAGAGTCACAGGCCTTCAGTATGCTCGTATTAGGACTTTTAAAAAATGAACAACATGATCTGCGTGTCTTGGGTCGTTGGTCTCTGACAACAAAGTGCAGTCATCGGAGGATAAACTTGACAGAGAGTTGGTTTAGAGAATCCTCAAGACTATTTCTGTCCCAACAGGAAAGCCAGTGGTCATGACGGAGAACATCAAAGGAAAAATATGTAGCCGTGTCCTCGCCTGCCCATAGTGAAGATGTTACCAACTGAAGAGGTGCCATTCAGGTGATCTGTCAAACTGAACACAGGTGACTCTAAACCTATCCTATTTAACAGCTTACCACTAAGAATGATCACAATATAAGCCAAAAGAGTTCAGTGTTACCTGATGCCACCGTTCGCAACCTGCCAATATCAACAATAAAGCTCAGCAGGGAATATGAGTGGAAAAAAAATCTCAATTTGTGTTTTATTTAAGGAAAACATGTTTCTAACAGCCTACTAGTCTCCCATCCTTAGTCCCCTGTAAGTGTGAACTTGATTGTTGGTTATGAGAAAGTCAACAGCGTGGCAGAGAATGAGGAAAAAATGCCAGAAGGAAGCGTTATCGCATGGGACGCTGTGCCAGGTTTTTAAAAGACTTCACAGGACTAACTATAACCCAAATAATAGCAACTGACAGCAGTCTACTGTGCTGGGAGGCATGGAGCTGGGCGGAGGCCTATATCTCTGCATGAATTAAGGTCAATATGTGCCCTTGGGCTGGAAACTAATTATCTCCAATTAACCTAACCTTTGCACTTCATGGTTAGGTTAACACGACTAACGCTTTGAAATGTGCATATAAAATGGAGAGCAAACAAAAACAGGATAGCTTTTGTAGGCCGCACCTACAATATCACAATTGTCAAATATGACGGAACCGAATGTTGATTAAAAAGAAAACAAAAAGGAACATTTGTTCACCTGATTTAAGTCTTCGTCGTTCAGCAAATGTGATTCCCTGGGCTTAAAGCAGTTCTGGCATTTACTTTTGTTGAAAATGTTGGCTTGAAATTTCCGACAGGGATTGTCTTTGAATGACATGGTTGGTGGAATAAAAAAAAAAAGAAAATAAGAAAAAAAAAAAGGTGAAGCTCGATGAGAATAAATTTCCAAGAAAAGTCTTTTTTGATGTTTGCGTGTCAGAAAAATTGCTCGATTCCCGCAGCCAGGTGGGCTGGTACCAACTTGCCGCCGGAGATACGTGAAGTTATAAAAACAAAAAAAACAAAGCAAGGCAAAACAAAACAGAGCAGAAAGCGTGAAGTCCTTTAAACAGTGCGTCGTCACCTGTCCTGGTTCACCTGAGGCGGCGGGTAACCTCTGGTTAGGTGATATCTATGACGCTCATGTCGAGCGAGGGGTCGCGTCCCGCTGCTAACGTCCAGCTGCTAACTTTCTATTTTATTGTCTTTTTGTACGCAAAGCTTAAAAAAAAAACAAGTTGTCGATTAAGTTGTAGAAAGCGCAGTCTCCTTTATTTCTCCTCCGCCCCCCCCCCTACCACCACCACCGACAACCAGCCTTTCTCAGGCACGTCTTCGGGCAAGGTGTCGGCGTCTCGCAGGTGACGCTCCGGGCCTTTCAAGGTTCCCGTCCGCCTCCATCGGGCGGAACGGCTCCGCCGAGTGAGGGAGTCCGCGTCGGCCCCCTCGGTCCCTCGGTCTCCGTCGTTCTAACTAACAAGTGGCGCCGCGGTCATCGCAGTTAAAAACAACAAAAAAAAAATCACGCTTCTCCTCAAGGCAAAAAAAAAAAACCAAAATCCAACTTTAGCTACGCCATCGACGCGGCTGTCACACGCCGAGGGGGGTCCGCGGCGTCGGGTCGCGTCCGTCGCAGTCAGCGCTCCGCTCGGCTCCGACGCGCAGACTGCGGTCGCTCGGTTTCCACCTCGGCTCGGGCCGGACGGCCGGTCGACGGAGGGATAGAGGGGGCGGGGCCGGCGGAAGGGGGAGGGGGGCGGGGCGGCGTGAGCGAAGGGAGACCGCGACCAATCGCATGCGTCGACGCGCCCGCGACCGAGGCCTCGACCAATCGGAAGCCTCCGACGCTTCCTCTTCGTGCTAGGTGGCGCTTTAAAGAGCCCGTGGCAACAAAAACGAACCTCCATGTAAATCTGGGATGTTATTATTAATAGGCTGAGCTAATATTTTTCACCGCGAGTTGAAGAGAGGTGCATTTATTCAGGCTTTGTCAGTGGAGGTTGTTTCTTTAGCTGATATTGTGTGTTTGCTTTTTCGCGGTGTGCTAATCTACCAAAAGCCACATCAGCACGAGAAAGCGTGGAAAAAACAACAAAAAAAAAAGCTTACTAATTCCTACTTTTTTTCCAACGTGGAACTGTTAAACAGTGAAAACTGTCAAGCGAGATAGCATCTGACCCTTTGACCTTTCGTGGAGTGTTTCCACGCGAAGGTCTAAAGGCTTAACCACACAAATACGTTCCCTCATGGCCTGATATATAAAAGTGACAAACAAATGAGAGAAGGCAAACAAAAGGCCCATACAGTCATTTCATTTTATTAAGTGTTATAGATTTAATACACATACAGTACAATAAAATGACGTGAAACCGTGCAACATATTTCTCTTTTGAGAACAACAAACGAGTAAATACCAGAATTATACACATGTTCGGATCATTTAATATACTGTTCCATGGTAGACGCGAGTAAAGAAAAAGATATCTCAAAAATACTGCTCAAATACAGGCTTAAACAAAGTCTGGCAGGTGTTAGTTTTAAACATGAAAGGTAATCTTGGTGTGGTGTTGTGATTCCAGGCTCCAGAGCACCTTTTGTTGGTTTTAAATTTCCAACGGCTGGGTCCCAGACTGGGTCCAAAAAAAGAAAAAACAACGAAAAAACCCCATAAAAGATGTACAAAATACGTCATAGACAAATCAAATGGGAATGCATGAGTGATGGATAGCAGGTGGATTAAAGTAAGTGTATTGCGCAACTCTTCAAACATGCAGCTGGTTTTATGTGTGAAAATATGAACTTACTGTGACTGAAGTTTGCATGTATAAGAAATACACACTGTACAGAGAGAGTAGTAACCATGAAGGTGCAGAGTACAGATAATCAGATCAAGAACATCTTTCCTCATGGGCAGGATCTTTGAAGTCTACATGAAAGCGAAATACATTTTTTTTTCAGATTCCAAGCCGATGATCTAGACTGTGAGATTCTCCTGGGAGATGCACCAAAAATTTGAAATTATGTGGAAAAAAATGTGCATGAAACACTCTAGCGTGCATACACAAACTCATTCATCCTGCCAATGAAAAGCCACTTATGTATTCAACTTTTATGAAGTGCAAGATTTTATTCAGGGTGCTTGAGGTGGTATGCTCAAATAATAATGTCAGGGTAACATATACAGTTTACCATGGAGAAGTCAGGGTGCAACATAAAACACAAACAAGTGTTAAACCATCAGTCAACAATCCTATTTTACTGACTCAGAAATACAGTTCTTACATATTTTCTCTATTCAGTTTCATGATTAATTATGTTGTTTGTGCATCCAGGAAACAACAAAATAAAGTATCAGCTGAGTAACAAAAATATAATATCACAGACCAATAACATTGAGAATACCGATAAAATTCATCCAGCACTAAGGGAATAATTCATTTTTTATTAGAGTTATGTGTCAATGATAGGTAATTTCCATGTTGTGTAGCCAGTCACTACACTATTAATCAGGTACCATGGGAAGCATTATTCACAAAGAGGTAGCGCTAATGATCAACAAAGGCTTTAGACAGGACAATTTATATTTAACCAGCTTAAAAACATTTTTTACATGAATATGACCGACTTTAAACACCATAAATACCCTAAACACTCTCAAATTCCATGTTCTAAAGTCGGTAATTCCCTATTTTTCATAAGGCAAGAGGAAAAAGTACACTGATGAAAATGTTAAGGTTACAGTTACAGCATCTTGTGCTGTAAAATTGTTTTTGGGGCCCATCAACTTGTAATCACTGTTACTTTAGGAATAATTAAAACATTAGTTGTCCTCAGAAATGTTATACTGAGGTTAATCCATGGTTTTGTACAGTTATTCCTGCAAAATATATTGTGTGAGCATTTTAGAGATCTGGTGCCCTCATCAGTACAATGAAAACATTACATTACAACAGTAAATTTTTTAGATAGGCAACTAAGATCACTTGGTTAAGGTTAGATTACAGAATGAGTTTACTGTCGGTCTGAACCAGGATACAAAGCCTCAAAGAAGAACTCATTGCTCTTTGCCCTTTCTCCATACATAGTGTTATATAAACACTACAATACCTGCTCCATTTATGATGAATGGGCATAAATTATATTCAGCTGAATCGTCCAATATGAACGTAATTCCTGGGGAGACAGGGCTGACATAGGAAAGACAAATAATGGCTTTCTTATTACTGAAGCCAAGACTATGGCGAAGTTGAGTTCTAATGTTCATATCTGCTTTGAGGTATTACAGCTTAAACCATAATTCATTCTACTAGCCTACAGAGACTAACTGGGAAACACAGTGTTGTGGCCCTTTAGAGTTGTGATTTGTGCAGTTCTTAGGCAAAAGATTTCTAGCTTTTGTGCCAAAAGTAAAAATAAACATAAAGGTTCAACAGAACTTAACTTGAACTGCATATTAACAATTAATCAAAACATGCATTAGGCAGTGTTTAGAAGAGATCCGCCTTCTTCTTCATGTCATTACGCTTCCAGAGTGGAAGTCTGTCAAATTCTTGAATGTCCATGCCAAAGATCTCAAAGAATGAACTTGGGGAAAGGTGGCACTACGAAGGAGAGAAGAGAAATAAAAGAATAAAGTTAGTGTGGAATAACTGCAATGCAGATCGATCAATGATAGATTTGTTTCTTTTAAGACTTTACTGTACGAAGAGAAACAAGTTCAGTACATGCGCATGGACTTGCTTCGAGTTGTAGGTCATTTCTAGCCCATCAGATGAAACTTAAGTCTAAAGGCCTTTGTGGATGACATTTCTTATTCTAAAATAAAACCTACACTTATTACTTTGTTAAACAAGACATTTGTGTTGAATTGCAGGGATGCTTTTCTCAAACTTTACTGTACCTCAAGTCTTGTTCTGTCGACATCCTTTGGAAGCTTCACTCTTCCTCTATTAGCAACTGTGAGCATCTCATATGGGTAGATCTTGAAAATACAAAGACTGGTTTAGAATGCTTTATAAGTTGATTAACACATACGATAGATCAAAAGACTATCTTTTGTACACTCATGCTATGAGCCATTCGGTTGGAGATGGAGTTAGAAAATCAAGAATCATGCAAATATGCATCTGCTGGGAAAAAACCACAGCACAGTAAGCTTGATATTTGAAGTCTATTATACCAGTGCTTCAGCCTTCAGAAAAAGACAGAAGTATTATTTGTAATGATTATTGTTGTTCTCACCTGCTATCTTTGAAGGTTTAAATGTATAGAACATGATAAGTCTTGTCTGCTGTAAACACATCCCCCTCTCTTACACAGAGAATTAAATGGTGGTAAACGCATGAATATAGAAATAATACTTGCTTTTGGTTCCAACAAATTAGGCATAGACATTCCTCTGTCCATTCTCATTAAAGGATGTTGACCATCATGGATGAGCTACAGAATGAAACAAACACATGCACAGTATCACCTCAAGGCTCAAAGCCAAAAGGCCAGATAACTGTTAGTAAAGCATATTCATTAGAGGCGTGATTAAAGGGTCAGATATGTAGTAGCTGCAACTCAAAAATCAATTAAGATAGTACAACTGTGAATCGAAATGGAGTTAACTGTACATTGTTTTAAACATGCAGATGCAGAGTGAGGTGAGGTCAGATTTTTGGAGATGTAGTGAGTTAAAACAGGGAAAGGAAGCAGAACCAGGGATTCGAGATCACATGAAACTCCATTCAGTCCCTTTCACATACCTTAAAATCTGAAAAGCAAGGAAAAAAAAAATGTTACAAACAATTAATTTTTATTCCCTGAGTTAATATTGTAGTGATTGACAACATCCATGATAAATAATAGAGACATTTATGGACTTACCTCTAAATCTGTCACTGTTGTAGTGGGAGAAATCCGCTGGTTGTGGCTTAATGAGAAGCAAACACATTAATTCATTTATTTTGTATATACAATATAAACAATAAGGTAGGCTGGCTGGACACCTGGATTTAGTACTCCAAAATGATATATAGATGTATATTTTACTAAATTCAGCCTGTTGACTCAAGGGAATGTCACTTAATAGGCTTATACAGTAATACTAAAGACAGAGTTAGTTAAGTAATGTTGCTCCTACCGGATGGAGGCCACCGCGACTATATCCAGGCAGGGAGTATGTTTTGGACGTGGGGGACTTTGGATCTATGGGAAAGTGAAACAGCAGTTGGATTAGTTAAGATGAGACGAATTACACTCAGACTCAGCACTTAGCTTGAATAAGATCAGACTTATTGCGTGAACGTAAATGTACTAGGTAGGTGCCTTGCCAAGTTCTTCTTTTAGCCTTTTGCTAATTGTTCTGCAAAACAGACTTCTCAGTACTGCTCTATTTTTACATTTACATATACCGTAAAACATTTATTTTACATTTATATATTTAGAAAACACCCAATTGTCTAGAATTGACTGGGTGTTCATCAAAACTGTTAAACAGATTATTCGCCATTAACTTAAATGTATCATATGCTGATTTATATTAGTTTGACTTTACACAATAGTTATGGGCTGGGACATTAGAGGGGTCAAATCCTGCTCAGAGATCCAAATTGTCTTTGGCTTCCCTGCTGGTTGGTCTGACCAATCATAGCCAACTGACAAGACCCTGTGTTACATCAGTGTGTAAAACGTATGTAGTCATCTGACAACACATACACAAAGAAAGTAACAACTGAAATGTACAATAGCCATACTCTTGTCTGCAGAGTATTCATAACTATGTTTTATTAGCTTTATTCAAGGTGTAAGCATCAGTATGTTGAGTTCAGGCAGTCAGAATAAATCAATGTTAAATGTATGTTCTTTAGAAAAACACAACTGAGATAAAAGTCAATGGTTTTAAATTATATTTTTAATTTTTTCAAGCTCCATTCATATGAAGTTTTAAAATGTTAAGTGAAAGAGGATGAAGTTGAACCATACCTTGCTGCTTATAAATTGGAGGCCTCCTGTACATGAGGAAACCTTCTTCTGCAGATAGAAACCACGAAAAACAAACACCAGCCATTATTATCAAAGTTTTTAATATCTCATCCACACACAGGCTTCCAAAAAAAAAAAAAAAAATCACAGCGCTGTTATAAATAGGCACGGCTATAGATCAATGTGTGATTGAAGTTTGGCAAGGGCACAGGAATTTTTATTATTAATTTAATTAATCAAATCAGAGAAAGGAACAAATTAAATTATGCAAATTATGCAAAATGGGACAGTATAAAGAATTATTTGAAGTGAGCATTTAGATGTTCGGTGGGTTGGTTTTTTTTGTTTTTGTTTTTGTTTGGGGCCAAACTGTTGTGCTGTCTCGTCGAGTAAAGCTTTGACTTGAACAGTCTTTGTGAACGACTGACACTTCCTATGAACTCTGACCACTAGATGGCTCACTGTTTCAAAGAGACAAAGTGAATCACATTTCTGTGCCATCTTTCTCTGCTATGGATATAAATTCTAATGCTGCCCCTTAAAACTTCAACTAGTTTGCTGTTAGTACTTTGGGTGCTGTATGCGTTCATATTCTACCAATGTACTCACAACTGTCCCTTGTAGTTAATTGCATAAAGTAGTGGATATAAGTGTTGGATAGGAAATACAAAGATAACAGAAGGTTACCAATGCCAGAGTGGAGGAGAGGGGTTGCAGAAAGGGGGGTGGGGGGGTGGGGGCAGGCGATGGGGGGGGGGGTCTTACCTTCGGTGTGAGGGAGAAAATTGTGACTTAAAGGGGAAGTGGAGCAGGTGTCATTGTTGCCCGAGAATAAAGAAGGAGAAAGTATCAACCCTGGTTGTTATTCCAGGACAGAAGTGGAAGGAGGACGAGGATTTGTGGAGACAGAGGAGATAAGGGAAGGTGGTGCAACAGAGAAAAAAGTGAGCAGAGGAGGATTAATCTCTTTCCAAAGGTGATATGAGGATTGAGATCATCTACTTTTGAGCGCTTCACTCACCTGGCCTGTGGAAGTGTTGTGGTGATCTGGGCAGTGTTGGAGTGTAGCTGTGACGATTGTACTTTGCATGAACTCCAAAAGATCCATGGCTCATGGATTTTGGTATGCACTTTCTCATTTCAAAACTCTCCTTGAAAATAGAAACACACACACACACACACACACACACACGCACACACACACACACACACACACACAAAACTCACAACTGAGTAAAATATGCTTCAAATTAAACGTCTTTTGTGTCAGTGAGCATTAATTGTATATGATTTTAATGTGGGTACATAATACATGTATGCATAATGCATAATTTAAAGTTAATAAAAAATATTTACCTCTGTGGTTTCAGATGCATTCCCTGTTGACTAAATCACAAAGACAGAAGAAGAAAAATCGATGTATTAACTGAATTCTACATCAATATACATATTGTAAGTTCAAGTAAAAACCCTCTCTAAACTGATCAAATATGGAGATATACAGGCTTGACCTCATCCTATCAACAGTGCATCTTTTTTCATATTGTTTATGTTTATAAGGGGATTAGATTTACAACTTTATCCTTCAGCTAAATTTGAAAAAACACCAAGCTTGGAGTTACACGGTTTTCACATGAAGGAAGACACATGGAAGGTTGGAAACAAAAGGATTAGATTGTAAAGGTACTTTTGGCTAATTATTTTGAATTAGTTTCTAGTAGCCTGGCAGTGATCATTAATGCAGGCTCATTGACACAGTATGAAGCAACCAATCATTTTATTTTTTTTTTAACCAATTAACTCCATACTAAATGTGGCTTTTATTGATTGTATCATACACAGCTATGTAAAAGAGCATTTGCAAGATTCTTAAAAATGCTAAATGTAAGTAGAGAGCACAGGATGCATCCTTTCTGACTGCTATGATTTTGACTTTAACATTTAAAATATTTTGTTATTGTAGAAAAGTGAATGTAGAAGCACTGTTGCTCCCAAACACTTTTAAAGACACATATGTCTATTTTTCAGAATAAATGTGATTGAATTTAGGCCCAAACAGAATTAAACATGAGAATAACTATAAAGGAATTCACTGAGTTTGACTTCTAAATTAAAGCAAGAAAAAAAACACCAAATAAAATGACACACAACCATGTCATATATGTCATGTCATATGACTTGGAGCATTGAATGAAGTTACCTCTGCAGGGTTTTGCCTGTCCTGTCTGTTGCCTTTGTTGTCCAAAGCAGAGGAGTTGTTGTTCACAGACTTATAGGATATCATATCGGGGTGCTCTATATCATATATAGCCTTGACTCTGGGAATTGCTGCTAAGTCTCGGTAATCAATGATCTCATTATCTACTTTTGCCTGGGACCAGGACAGGGAGGAGAGGGAGAAGAAACAGGGCAGAGGAGAAGGACACAGAGGATGGGAGATAGAAGGATCAGGCAGTATGAGTTAAGTCAGGTGAAAGGTCAGAGGTTGCTTATTATCATTTCAGGGAGAAATGAAACTTTAATCCCACAACACCATGTTGGTCTGACTTTGGCACATTAGGTGAACAGATTGTATTATTCTGCAAAATGGTAATTTACTGTTCGACCCGTTTCTGATTTAGTCTAAAAATTATTTCTCAGGCTTGGAAATATAAAAAAAGGTAAATTGTTATAGGCTCATATTTTGAGGTGACTTGATGGGGGTAAAGTTTACTCCATACAGTCATGGATCATATGGATCATAAAAGAGAGGGTGGAGGAAGCAAAAGGATACTGACAGCACCAGGTTGTTTTTTCCTAATCAAATTCAATCTGAATTGCCAATGCATTCAAATTGATTAAGAAAATATATCTAAACCTCTATTCAATATGTGGTTGATCTTCTCAGTGTATTGGTAAATGATTTGAGAAACAATGCATAGCATAGGATTGTCATCATTCAACCACAATTGAAATCACATTTTGCTCTCACAAGGTAAGATGAAACTAGTTCCGATCAGTCAAGGTAGAGTTGAAAAAATATGTTTACAGGAAAATGTAATTGCTTTTAAAAATAGCCAATATTGAAGAATATTGGCTATTTTCCTAGATGTATTCAGTTACAGTCAAAAGACACATCTTGCAAAAGAGACACTTTGTCCATGCGACTCCCCTGTATAAATAAAGGGATAAATGAAAACGTAAATCAGCCCACGGTGAATTGTGCACCATGGAAGATGCTGAACAGATGTTATCACTGGAACTTACACAGATAGTTCGACCAGGGCTCCCCGGAGTGCATGAGCCCGGCCTGGAACAGGAGCTTTCAGACGAGGATCTATTGGGCTGAGGGCAAAGAAAAGATGGTTACTTTCATTGATAGGATGTTTTAACAGAGAAAAAGCACCCTCTGACTCCAATTAGATATTGGTTTTCAGTGAGCTCACAATGTGCTCTCTCAGCATCTATTTAGATTCAGTTTTCCTTTCACATATATATTGTACAGTACATTCTACAGTCCTGGTTCAACACAGCATAAGTGCATTGTCCTGTGTTGTATTTCTTTTGAAAAATGTTTCTGCCTATTTAAATGATGACATGAGTCAGACCGATGACAATACTTTAGAGTGAAAGAGCACACTGGTGTATACTAAACCGTGCAGGCTCAAGTAGATTGCGAGGACAGATTTGAACACAGCCAAGCATGCAGCAGGGTCAAAAAAGAAAGTTCATATGCCACGGCTAACTTCCTCTTAAGCTGTTATGTATAAAATGCAATAATTCTTGCGCATAATTTGCTCTACAAATTGAAAGCTCTTCTTAATCATTCTTGGATGCAAAAGAGCAAAGAGTTCCTGTTGCATGTGAAAAAAGTGCATGTGGTTAATCGCAAACTCTGAGATTACAGCCTGCTCACTCTAGAAAACCATCAGTACAAACAGCAGACTAGCTCACAATATTAACCTTCAGTTCATGTGGGGGGAAAAAGAAATCAAGACAAGGTGTTTTTGGTCTGCCGGCCTAGGAGGGAAGAGAATGTGTAAATACACGCCACTGTACGGCTAAAAGTCTTTATCATGTAGGACAACAACTAAGATAGATATCACACTCAGAACCTCTTTGTAAGAGCAGTTGCAACAACTGGATATTGATAGTTCATCTAAAGAAAGATGTAGGAATGGTATCATTTCATGCTGCCTCTAACATATTGAAATGCATTTCACACATAGCACTAAAGCTGAGTGTTAAGTTAGAGGGAAGTTACCCTGCAACTGTCCTCAGTCCTGCTGTTTTCCCTGCACTCTGGGTGCCAGACTGTCGATCCTGTGAAAGCAAAAAAAAAACCAAAAACCCAAACAACTTTGAATTTATGTATTTATCCAAGACCAAATCTATATTCTCACCATGATTTATTGCACTGTCTGTTCACAGAATGGTTGTAATCTTAAACTGACCTTGCAGATACATCTCCTCTCCTTCTTTGAACATTCTGTCACATCGGCTGCATCTCGCACAACTCGGGTGATAATGTTTGTCCCCTGCCTTGAGTAGATCATGAGAAAGGTAAAAGAATGACATAGACTGCATACGGACACAAATCGCATAAAACTTGCATGTTCTGAGATCACATTACAATCACACTAAGCTACAACTATGCAAGTCATTTTACTCCCACTGCCATGGCCAGGTAGGAGCACCTTCTATTAAAGAAAGTTAATATTTGTGAAGGATTTAGGGCTTTTGAGAAAAAGATTTTGTCATAAAATGTATATCAATAGCACAAGATTCAAAATTCCAACTTAAACAGGAGCATTACTCTCTAATGAGAGTAAACGTGTCTTACCTCAAGGACTTTTCCTGTTATAAATTTCTGACATGCTTCACACTGTACCCCAAACTGAATCTGGTAGTCTCTCTCACAGTAAGGAAAACCATCTCTGGAAGACAAAACATTTATGTTAAAAAGCACAATCTCTGATTTATGTATTACTTGTAAATAGTCTATAATACTTCTACTTCTAACTTTTTCTCACTCAGAAAAAATAACATTCATAATACTACTACCTTGAAAATGATTTTGAGGTATTCTCAATATCATACATTTACTATTATAAGGGCAGATAGATGGAGTATCATGAAAAAAAGGAAGTATGAATTTGCATGTACTTGCTGATGTATTCTCCGCTCAGCACTTTGCTGCAGGCTTTGCACTTGAAGCAGCCGAGGTGCCACTGGCCACCCAAGGCTAACAGAGCCTGGCCGTTCTTGATGTATCTGCCACAGCCGGTGCAGTCTGAAAACAGATAAATACATATTCATTAAAAAAAAAAAATCAGAACAGGCTCATGTCTTTTTTAATTAATTGACATCAAATTACCCTAAATGTATTAGGCCCAGTTCTTCGGGTGTTACTGTATATTAGATCCAGTAACTCATTGAACATCAAGACTCAGCACCTAAAGTAAAAGTCCATCTGATATCATAGAACTAGTTCTCTTTGCTTTAGCTCAGTCTGCGTCTCTCTCCTGAAGAGAGATCCTCTTAATCCAGATGCTTTGTGGGTCTGGATCCTCTATTGACCCCTGCTGTATCTATAGCCTGATAAGGTGGATAAGGTCAAGTCGATGGGGAGAGTCGAGTCTTACCGCATCTCTTAGTCCCTACTGACTCATCTACTTGGCAGCATTAAATGACCACATTTGTAAGGTAACGTCAACTCAGTGTTGTGGAAAACGTATCCAGTCTACCTGGCGGAGGTCGGAGTGGAATTAGGGACGATGTTTATCCTGCATTTCTGACAGTGGCAGATGTGAGAAGTACTTTCCAGACATTACAAGCAATCTCCTGGATGAAAGCTGAACATGACGATTGTCAGATCCGCCAGAGTCATGATGATCTATAATGTTCACATAATAGCATGCAAATCTCTTGTGGAGGATCTCAAAAGACTTGTTGTCCTGTTTTAAAAACAAACTGAAACTTATACACACACTGGAATATAATCAGGTGTATCTCTTGCAGGAAGAATGCAAAGATTTTATCTTTTTGTGATAAAGGAGGTTTACATGTGGTGCAGACCTTGAACGACTCTTTATTACAGGATGAACTAAACAAACAGGCAGCTGGCACAGGATCCACAGCTGGCCAGTGTTAAGCGCATAATCCACTGGCTGATTAGGTCAGCGAGAGATGAAACTCTCTGATCTATTTGAAAGCCTCATGAATTAATATTTTGATAAGATCACTCACTCTCATACCAAAGAAAGCACTCACTACTGGAATATTTGATGTTGTTCGGAGTAGGAGACATGGGTCGAATGCAGCGCTGACAGAGGCAGTCCTTTCCACTAAAGGTGACACAATCCCCAGCAGGAAAGGGCTGCCTGAGAAACAGAGAAATGTAGGTACACCCCACAGTTCTTTAGAAAAATGTGTTTCTTATCACTAAAATTCCCAAGATATTGTATTTTTTTTTTCAGTTACTTGCAAATGGTGCACACAAAGCAGGCTGGGTGATAGGTCTTCCCCAAGACTGTGACCACCTCTCCCTCAACGAATTCCCCGCAGATGATGCAGAGCGTGCCGTGAAGTCTCTGGAAGTCCAGCGGACAGAGGTAGTCGCCATTCCTCATGAAAAAGCCGCACTGAGCCAGGTCACAGCCACACACTGCACACAAACATGTGTTCATACAGGGAGAAGGAAAGAATACTATTGAAAACTTTAACCAGGAATATATTCATTTGCATTTACTTTGTTATATAATATTAGACCCTGCTAATTTCTCTTCATTTATGAGCAAATTCAATGTTTCTCCATCCTCCTTCAATAGCCCTGTCTCATCTGCTTAAAAAAAAAAACCAGCATGTAACATAAAATAATCTGGATATTAGTTATCTCACTTTTCTTTTGAAATCCATCAACGGTTTGATCTTACATGAGCCAGAATTCACTCTAAATTTCACTTTTTTTCATCTGCAAGCCTTTGTAGAAAGCATCTCTGCAAGGTGTTTGTATGCTATTAAAATATGATACACCTGCTTTGTACGAGTCAATTTCTTGTTCTGGCTCAGTAACTATGAATTTACAGTCTAAATTGGTGCCTTTCTTCAGGCTATTGTGACAAGGACAGGTGAACAACAGCTATGTAATCCACCACTGGAATGAGATAAATGCTATTTATGTTGTATGACCTTATGATTACGTCAGGCTTCCTGAAGTGTTTATGTGTTTATGTGTGCATCCAAGTTTGTCCAAGTGTCTGTCATGATGTGGTTGTGTGTGTGTGTGTGTGTGTGTCTGTATTCATCCCTGTGACATGTTACTGACATGAAAGCATCTTTCTCCCAGCCTGTCTGGAGTCATATGATATGACCAAACCCATCTCTGACACCGTCCCTCAGAACCTGCCACAACAGAATGCACTGAGATGCCAAGGACAGACTTGTGCTGCGCTATTTCTGTCTTACTCTAAGTCACTCATAATGGACATGAGTTTTATTTGAAAATGTCTATTTTTAAGTCTGAATAAAACATGCACAAACATGCTTGTACATTCCATTAACATAAAAAATTAAAAAGATGGATTTTGTTTGACTTATGATGATAATAAATGCATAAAGCAGTTGCCTTGGATTCTCAGAAAATTCTGTGAAACCCATAGACCACCTCCATCCCCAGGTCTTCCCACTGTTAAAATACTGAAAGCTTCTCTGCTCTGAAAGTCTCTTTGTTTTCTCTGCTCTCTAAACACCATCACAATGCGATGAAAGGGTAACAACAGGAGAAGCTTGTCAGTGTCGATTAGCGGGGACAATAGCCTGTTGAGGAAATATGTATCCTCCACAAAGCCGAGTAGCTCTGGTGAATGACCATCTGACAACCTAGGAGGTTCTCACAGGAGACCATTGTAGATGTTGAATGGTTTTTAATAAGCTGAATTTGATGGGATCCATGGACAGACTAATAAACAAGGAGAATTCTGTTATATTTAAATTTACTTGCTGAAAATAAACTGTTTTTTTTAAAGTGGCTTAAAAGATCAAATGTTGTTTGTGTCACTGTTAGCATGTAAAAATTGTCAATACATGTTTTAATTGAACAAAGAAAGTAATGGGGTTTATATTCCCAAATTTGAAATCAAACCCCACCACAGTACCCCTGTTGTAATAACCAGTGTCAGTATTATTGCACTAATTGCAGGACACACTAAAAGTGCATGGGCACCTGCTCACATCAACATATCAGTGGTACTCACCCTTGCAGGTAAAACATTTTATGTGGAAGTGATTGCTCTGGACTCGCAGCACCTCTCCTTTGCATTCCTCCCCACATCTGAGGCACTGGATGACCCGTTTCCCCGCTGGAGAACGTGGCTGACAACCATCCTGAGCATGCAGTACTATGGGAGAAACTGCATCGGTTAGGTCTCAACTAGTGCATTAGCAAGCAAAACAATAAACGTCGACCGCATGGTGGCACTGAGGGGAAGTCATGGGATCACCAAAGTCTGAAAAAAAAAAACTGGGCATCTGGGGACTATGATTTTCTGAACAAAATGTCTAGTAGTTGATGAATATAGTTGAGTAATTTTAGCCTGAACCAAAAAGTAAATATCTCTCCCTAACAATACAGCAGGTTTATCCTTTTTCTGACTGATCAGTTCATTACAATAGAGCTGTCCCTCAGAATTGTCCTTTCACTCCTTACATAACTGAACATAATCTACAGACACGTGTTGTTTTGTCACAGAAACACACAAATATACAAATACATACATAGACGAGGTCACAGTAATCTGCAGAGGCTTTTTTCCAAGTGATTACTACCAACAACAGACAAGAGCTCCCAATTAAGCCATTATCTCTCTGCAGAAACATAAAAACTTTAGCACTAATGGCAGAGACAGTTAACATGAGTGTTGACTCCTGTGCGCCAAACCATGTGTCAGGCTGGATTGTGTCGCTTCGGAGACGAAAGCTCAACCTCATTCCTTTTCCTTCTATCTCTTACATGTTTGTATGGCAGCAGAAGCGGTGGAGGCCTGTACAGTCTAATCGCAGCCTACTTGAAAGGTCCTCAATGTGATTAGCGGAGGAGAGAGAGGAAAGAATGTGGCACGTTGAGAGAGCGAAGTCTCCCAGTGTGTGGACACCCGGCGTATAAATAGATAAACAGACATATGAACTTCAGCTTTTCTTTTTCATACACAGCTGGCAACAGAAAGTCAGGAAAAAGTGTAGGGAACGGATTCCGTTATGGGGCAATTAACAGCTGGAAATATAAATTGAATAATATCATCTGGACGAGTCATGTTTGATCTTAACAGAGATTTTCACATTAGTAAAATTCTGGACGAGGAGATGTCTTCAGAGCTGTTCCAGTTACCTAACTAAGTCTCGTGAACACTGAGAAAATTGAGTCAAGCACCATTGGTATGTGGCCCCAAGGCAGGTCGGCTACAGGAGAGATTTGTTGCTATGGTAACAAGCATGTAGTAACAAACTAGATTAAGAGACCATGCCTCCCAGAGATTAATATAAAGTCCACTCTAGCCAGCTGTATAGCTTTGGAGACACAAGCAAAACCAATGAGTACATTAAGAAGTATGGTGATAATAATCTTCCACACCATTGGCCATCTAACTGCAATGCAAACAATGTTAGTGATGATTTTTTTTTTATCTGTAAGTTAGCTATACAAAATCAAACACAAAAAAAGTCAAATGCTGAATGTGATTGGAATTCTACACAGCCACAATATGCACATAAGGAAAATCAAGGGAAAGAAAAGAAATGCATGCTCAGTTTTAGCACAAGCTAATGTCAGACCTTCTGCCATAAAATCGCATAAAATCTTGTGAACATAAGTATTGTCTCTGCCAAACTTAACAAAGTCCTGGTGGGAGAGAAACCTGTCCATCTGGCCACGGCACACCAAAGGTTCCTGAAAACTCAAACTCAACATGACCTTTGTCCAGAAACACCTCAGATATTTGCTAATGAAAGAGCTCTGGTGCCAACACAAATTCATGCAGTCCACCTGTCATGGGGAAAAACACAGAATGACTGCCACAGTTTAGGAATGTTAATATGTTTTTGTTTTAAATGTAGCTTTTTGTTCTTGTGTGAAACGGATGTGTGGAGTCCTCGTGATGGAGGGTTTGTTAAGAGTCCAGAATGTCCTCCAGTCTTTCTTGTTCTCTCCCAGAATGTGAAGCTGATATGGTGTCAGGTATTAGCAAATGGTAGATTTAGAAGGACAGCAAATGGAGGGAAACCCGAGACGGGCAACTAATCACACAACAAGCTATCTTCAGCTATGAAAACCTGTGTGTATGTTTGTGTAATGAGTGAGGGAGCAGTTACATTAAGCATGCAGATTTTATGATTAAGATTTCGTAAGTATTGGTGCTATTCTTAGCTAAGTACAATGTAATGGAATGTAAGCTATGCATTGCAGTACTATTATTCTAACCATACAGTGACGCCATGTCATTAGTTGTACTACACACCGATTTTGTATTTCGATGATGATAGTGTGTGTGTTACATGGGCTACAAGCTGTGTTTATGCATTCTATGTGTTACCCACTGGTTTTATCATTCACACTTCTATTTCCCTTTTATAACTGACTGCTTACGGGATGATGTGATTGTTGGTAATGTAACAAGCTTTAAGCAAAATATTCTCGGACTTAGAGCTTTTAGGGACTTTTAATGTTTTCAGCACAAATATTTTTAGGGAGGCTTCATAATTTCCCAACACCATTTTTCATTCGCAAGAAATGGTCCTGCACAGCTTCATATTTCCCACTTGGAAAGAGCTTGACTTAATTTTAGATGTTTTGGCATAACACCCAGATATGTGTACATGCCTCTATTCAGAATTACAGATGCTATCAATGCAGAAAAAAGCTCAGTTACTTTGAGCTGTAAAAGCTCATATTAACTACGTCAATTCAGTGTCCAAGGAATAATTTCAGTTGTTACATTAGGGCATCAGAATTGTGTAACAGAGCAATAAAGAGGCAGGAGACTTTTATCTCAATAGCTTCCAGCTTGGCGAAATGAACGCTGATACTTTTTCCACAATGTTATGTCACGTATTACGCTGTGCAAGTTATTATAACTTCTTCCTGGCTGGGTAAAGAGACACCACAGTAGTTAGGTCACAACAGAACATCTCTTTGTTCCATGTCACTGCAAAATGGAATAATCAAGAACACTGCTTATTTCAGAGGTATTAAAATCACATGCCCATTACCCGAGCATGATGCTCTACAATAAGCTTTAACAGCAGTGCTTGCACTTCTCCCCACTTGGCTACCGCCATACTAGATTTGTTTAAAAAAAATCAAACTGCTTCTCAATGGAGGCATCACATAGAAAGCAAAAATGAAAACGCACAAAGACAATTGGCAAATTTAAAAACACACAAGTGTTAGGTGATAAAGTTCCCATAACCCCATTCACATTATTTAAAATAATAAATAAATTTAAAATATATCATCGCTGTGGCCAAAAACGTAACCATGGATCAAACTCTAAAACTTTTTCACTTTACATAAACAGTATACATAGTAACAAGTTGCTGAAAACTTCTAAGTATATAAATACAAAGATAAAGCAATATTCACAATCAGACACACTTTCCTTTCTTTCTCCTCCTCTCACAAACACACACTCTTTTAAAAATGTCTACCTTTCTCTCTCATGACAGTTGGTTTCTGCACTTCTGTAAGGGAGCGCTCAGGGCAGCGGATCAGAGTGAGCAGAGGAACTAACTGGACTGCTGGTCCAAAGCAAAAGGGGTGGTCCAAAACATAGAGGGCAGAAGTGATTGTGTGTGTGTGTTTGTGTGTGTTAGAGAGAGGGAGCGAGGGAGTGCGTTCTCAAAGAGGACAGTCCGAGGAACATTGGGAAGTGTTCTCATTCCCATCTAAACACCTCACGTGTTCGGAGGGCAATTTCGGACATGCAATGCCTTTTAATCTGAAATTTGTCAAAGATATTATTTGTTTGAGTGGATGTGTGATTTTTGAGAGAAATTACGCAAGATAAAGATCAGCACAAGATAAACTACACCTTCTGTGCCCAGTTTATTGATGGTGAAATTTAATATGTGGACAAGTTGATACAGTCTTGTACTGTTCATTAAGTTGTAGTATCTGCGAAATGAATACAAAGCCTTTATTTTTGTTCAGAGGCAAAAGAGCTGGTAAACACAGTGCCAGAGAGGTTGAACAAGTCTAGGCAAGTTAGTGTGTTAATCAATCTGCAACAATTTTGCTGTAGAGAATCAATAGGTTTTTGTCATATGGTACATCTACAAAACCTTTTTAATCTCCAATTTATAGCACATAATGAAGTCATTAATATAGCAATTAGTGGAGGTACCTCATGCAAAAGACACAACGCCCTACAACCACATAAAGAAGCAAACAATTCATTACCTGACAAATCTGCAGGCATACTAGCCAACTTCTCACATAGGATGTAGTCATCAGGATTGATGAAAGGCAGCTGCTCCATCATGCACTGTTTAGGAATGAGGTAGAGTACTTCTGCAATTTCACCATCTTCAATTATTGACATGCGCCTGACAGAGTTCTTCCGCTTGACCCGGTCCAGAACAACCATTTCGTTGCTGCGACTGGAGCCACAGATCCTGCCCAGGCTGCTGAGGTTGAGAAGGCTTGACATGCTCATACTGTCTAGACTCTCAGCCAAAGTTCAGGCTGCAGGCTGACTCCAAGTGAGAAACCATCTAGCAAACCTCGAAATGTTAAAGCCTTCTGTCGAAAGTCAGGTATTAAGTTGCTCTCTAAGACTTTGTGACTGACTCAGCGTGTGTGTGTGTGTGTGTGTGTGTGTTGTCAATCAGACTGTCAAAGACTAACTCTTACCACACGCCCCTTAAGAAGATTAAGTGAGGTATATTTTTAGGGTTTATCTGCGGAGTAAAAAGAGGATCTTAGCTCTAGAAGTCTCTATCAGGTAACCTTCTTCCCTCCATTCCTGTGACTTTGACTTGCCACTAGTATGTCGTCACACGAGATGCATCCTTGTAGTAATCTATGGCCAAGACGATCTTAAGAAGATTATGAGTTGTACCTTTGTATTGTATCATCCAGTTATGTATGTAGTGCATATTAATATTATCTAAAACTTCAGTAGATGTCTATGCAAGTCAGCTATTTCCTTTTTGATCTTTGTTTGGCTTATCACTAAATACAAGCACCAGATGGACACAAAGTAATTTAAAAAAACTTTCCTAACCCTCCAACTACAAACATTTCTCAGTAATCTACAGTGTTACTCAGCACTGAGTGCAGTCCTTTGAATGCTTTTCTTTGGAACAGGGAACTCTCCACTTTTAACCTGGCACAGAGTCAGGAACAGGAGGTTGGCACCATGAACCCAAATCTTTAGAGGACTTGTTGTGCTGAAATATTTGAGGGCTGCAGCATTATTCAAGACCACACAAGTCTGCTTGGGTCAATTTAGAAAATCTCTAATTATATTTATTGGATTTCAGTGCTTAAAAACTGTTCAGATGTATACAGTACATTGATTCTATGTGAAAATCGACACATATGTAAAAATTCCCCAGGTGACATTTTCTCTAAGAGATTGTTATATTGAAATTAATCACAGATGTAGCAACAAACCTTGCCTTTCACCATTCTTGCACAAATAGAAAATACACTTTACACATTAAACACATAAAAGTTAAGAAAGACTTGGCAACATCTAATTTTGTGCCCATCCTAACATCTTTCAATAGTATCATTTTAGAGGACGAGTAATGTATGTGCTCCTGCCTAATACTCGTCAGTAGCAAATTTTATTTAATGTCACAAATAAAAGAGCATAGAGAGAAATGGTACATAGATTGTTACGAATGGTGCTAAAGCAAGAAATATGTGCAAGTATAGATTACAAGTCCAAGTCACCAGTTTGATAACATTTAATTATATTTCAGAGCAACAGGCTTAAAGGTGTAAGAGGAACATGTCTGTATCTAGAACATGTGCTGCCATGTTTAATTGTAACCATTTTCATGAAGCCATTCATCGTGCAGTCGTTGACAGTCTGATGGATGTGATATGAAGAACTGTTATCATGAATACCTACCTAAAACACCCACACTGACTCATAGAAAGACTTGTGTATATGTTGACATCCATTTACTGAGGAACCACAGAACTCAAAGATCCAAATATGGAGACAAACGCACAATGGTGGAGCCTTAACAATCCCAACCTGACCGCATAAACTGCAGTTTATCCACCGCAAACAAATGTGTAAAGAGCTCCACCTACTGACTGTAATGGGCTTAACATGTTTTGCTGAAAATTTTAAAGGAATTGATACTGGTTATACTGTTCAATTCAACAGTATATTGTATTACAAAAATGTGCACTTCCTTTAAAGTTCATGTATTGATTTCAGAAATGTTAGATACAATGAGAGTGTTTTTTTTCTTTGCAAAATAATCTTATCACGTATTATGTTCACTGATGAATCAGAAATTAAAAAGATCTGCAATCCACCACCAGCTGGATGGTACCAAATAAACATGTAAGGATCAAGCTTATTTTGCACAGGCAAAGATCCCACTTGCAAAAACCGTGAGAGGCCTTTTATTTTTGCTGTTTCATGTAAAATAGATAAAATTCCCTTTTTTGGTTATATAGTGAAATCTCTAACAGAAACATATAGAGAGAAGTTATAAATATTTCACCCCTCCTATAAAGAAAACCATAAAAAACAAACACTATACTTGTGTCATGCATTTTTACAAAAACGTCCAAGTTATTGAGTTACCTCACTTACGTCTGCACAGTCAGGTGTAGAAGTGCAGTAGCTGTGTAATGATAAGATCGACTAAAATGTGTTTCGGCTCAAAGAATTTAAAAAAAAAGGGGGGGGGTCAAAAACAGGCTGAAGGGATAGCTTGAATTTTCTTGGTGGAATTAGAATTTTTTCCCTATGAACCACCATTATTTAAGAACCTAAAATACTGCATATTTACTGAAACATAGAGATACTATTTGGTGTCAATAGTGTTTTACATGCATCCTTAAATTCTCTCAGCCATCAATTGTAGCACCAAAGACACAGTACTGAGAGGCAATGAGGTTTCACCGAGGTTTACAATAAGCCAACTCCAGTCTGAAACTATTTAAGACAAAGAGAGAGAGGCTCAAACTAGGGGAAGTGTTAAGATGAAAAAGTTACGAGTTGACTGAACAAGATTGGGCAGCCTCATCATCCTCATCTTCATTTTGCTTGTCCTCTCCCTGGTAGAGTGGCTCTCTATCTGATTCTGTCTCTTCCTGCCCTGACCTTTTAGTCATCTTGTTCAGGGTCCCGCCCTGTAGAAAAACAAATATTAACTCAACACACTGTATACTGTGATAAAGTCAGCTGACAAAAGACAAGCACAGAACAAAAAAATAAAATGGAACACAGGCAGTGTGTGAGATGTCTGACCTGTCTGTGGTCAACAATGTTGAGCAGCACTGAGGTGATGATACAACTGATGGTGTTGGCCAACATGAAGATCATCATCCTCTGCCAACGCCACAATGGAATCTTTGTTTCACTGGACAACAAATTGAGAAAACAGTGAAAATATATATTAAATAAATTTTAAAAATAAGAATAAAAATTTAAAAAACATTTATATAATAAAGTATGGATCATCTGTGCAGTGCAACGATATCCTGAAGTGAAAGATCTCCCACCTGGACTTGGTGCCTAAAATCTGTCCAACAACCAGATTGGACACCCCAATCCCAACCATCTGGACTGAGGTGGCCAGGCCCATGGCTGTTCCCAGGGTCGCCTGAGGGACCACGAGGGGAATGGACGGCCACATGCTAGCCTGGGATACAGTACAGAAAAGGAAAAAGTAAAAAAAAAAAAAAACCCAAAACAATAACAAAAACAACAACAACAACAACAACTAAAAAAACACACACTCATAATGGCAAATCAAATGAAAACACAGTGATAATAATTTGTCAACCCCAAAAAGATTCTCATATTCTGTTTGTTTTTTTTTTTTGTTCTATTTACCCCCATTTATCAAGATGCAGATTATTGAAATTTGCAACATAGGATATCAATGTTGATGTTTTTTGGTAATAAAAGAAAAAAAAAAGAAGTGTTGGTTGTTTTTTTTTTTGCGCCAAACTCACTGCAGCAAAGGAGTAGGTGACTCCGAGCCATATGGTGGAGACCAGAGGAGGAACAAAGGTGAAGGCCAGAAGTCCAAACACAGGCAGAGTGAGGACAGCACAGGCCACTGCGAAAATGCCCCGCAGACCCACATAATCCTAGTACACACATAAGAACATTATGTGTTACACCCGCTTACCTACTTATTTTACGCTGCTTCACATGACAGACTATTAAACTGTTTTGGAACAGGAAAGAGGTTTAGGATACAGATACTTACTATGAGAATACCCACGCTGGCTGAGAGGACCAGTGAGCTGTCGTAAACTGCCCCAGCAATATAGGCTGCCTCCTTCTGACTGTAGTCATTGTACTTATCCTGGATGAACTTACTGGATAGGAAAAATACAACATGGGTGTCTATGGTAAAATAGCGTGGGTGCCTTACCTTCTAAGTGCTCATGTTCATACCCCATAGTGGAATCAGTATATTTCTTTGTCTATTAGTATCCCTACAAATAACTCTGTATAACTCTGTATGTACAGTATTTCATTCTCAAACCCCATTTTTAAATATATGCATGAGTTGTGTTTTGATAACTCTACCTGGCATCTGCAATGAACGGGAAGATACCATTGTAGAAGAACATGATGGTGAGAACCAGGAGCCAGTATCTTAGCGACAGGAGCTTCACATCCTGAATCCTCTACACACACACAGAAACCAATAATTTAGTACACACACAACAGCTTCACTACATGCACACTACTAAACAGTTAAGGTTTGAACAGAAAAAGTTCAGATACTTTATAATGATGTTGGAATCAGGTTATTATTAAAAGACATTGTCCGTACCACTTTGCGAGATTCCTCTTGAATGGCTCCATCAAGACCCAGCTGCCTCATTCCAATCTTGTCAAGGGCACTGACAATGATGGCAGCTATAAAGCCCAGCACACATAATAGCGCGCCTAGAAAATAAGCATAATGTGGCATCTAATATGAGCAAAAATGCTTAAACCTTCCCTTTTTTACCGGCTTTTGATATAATTAAGTCAGGCCGTAAACCTTAAGGTGTACATACCACCCCAAAGTGTCCACTGCATGCCATATTTTTCTTCAAACTTCTGTGTTAGGAAGAAGTTCAGGACTGAACCCAGGCGCGAGAAAGCAAGGGTCAGCCCGAAGGCCAAAGCCAGCTCCTTCCCTTTGAACCAGAAGGCTGTGATGCGGTTCTGAACAACTAGTCGGGCAAGGATGACAGAACTTATTAGGAACTTTCCTCAGAGCTCATACTGGAAAGAGCTTTGACTCTTGTAAGCTGGCCTTACTGGTCAGAGATCCATTGCCTGATCCAAACAGCAGTCGGCCTGTGAGCATTAGTGGCAGCAGATAGGGAGTTCCTTTGAAGTGGGAACCCAGTGCAAACAGGGACGAGCCCAAAACACACAGGAAAGAGAACAGAAACACCCCAACTGCATAGAGGAGAGGACAGACATCAATTTTCCATGACTTTTTTTTTGTCTTCTGCTTGTTTAAACAGATTCTCAAATAAAGTACAAAGTATACATAATCTTACAGCGGTTTCCCAACTTGTCAATCAGGAACCCAGCGAGGATCACCACTGCTGCATTCCTGTGTATAGGCGAGAAAAAGAACAACGGAAGCCATTCTCTGATAAGCCATTTATCGATGTATGTGCAGTTCACTCAATGTGTGTGTGTACTCACGTCCATGCATAGATGGCATAGAGAAGATTGTACTGCTGAGGGCTCATCCCCAGTCCCAACACACAATCCACCGTCCCATTGATCACTGTTGCATTGGGACATGTCAGGTTCTGTCAGATAGGAGGGAGGCAATGATTTTGCTTATTATCTACTTAGCTACAAACTGAGGACAAAGCTTAGAAATTCTAAAATGTGGAGAAATCATTTGATGCTGTCGTTATCTTTAAGCTTTTCTGCCCTGCAAGCCATTTGTTGTTTACCCCTTGGAACTGATCCTGCAAAACACTGGGGATGTCAAAGCAGAAGTAGGAGCCAAATGTCAGCAGACAGTTGAAGAACAGCACCACGAAGCGATAATATGCTGTAAAAAGTAGCAAAGAATGCGATGAATGGTTTTTCCTGACTAATTTTACACAAACTTTACTGTTTCACCATAACGCAATGAAGCAAAAGTTCGGTTACACCATACTCACGGGTCAATAAATCTTCGAGTGACTTAACAATAAGAAAAGGACGTTTTTAAATGGATGGCTACTTTAATAAAGTCTGTTAGCTGATTTTTCCCTCCTGTACACGTCTTTTGATCCAATGCAAACTTATGTTGCGCCCTCACTGCAGCACTAGCATAATGGTGGCAAAAGCATGAGCTAATAACAATAAACAAAGGAGGATTTTCTTCCTCCTCCGTAACACATTATAAAAATGAAACCATTAGCTAAACTCGGGGGCTTGACTTTCCGTTTGTTTTTGTTTTTTTTTACGACAGTCTGAGGCATAAAATGCTGAGTCGGTCGTTCAGGGGAAGCGTATGCGGAGCTAGCAGGTAGAAGTCTGTCGTTCTAGGTAAACAGGAGCTAAAACGGCTAATATTTGAGAAGTAACTCCGAGGACGGACGTACCTTTTTCCGCCGGCTGCGCCATAGCGAGGACGTTTTTCTGCGAAAATAAAAATCACATCGTTCGCTTCAAGTCACAGCTGGTGTCCGGACACCGCTGCTCTTTAAACTACGCGGATCGACCCGTCGTTGCGTAACGACGCGGCCGATGTTTTACAGATTCGCGCACACAGCAAATACGACTATTCTTTCAAAAAAAACTTTATTGACGATCGAAAAATGAACACAACCCCACGCCTACGTATATATAGAGCAGCAAACATTACAGAAGAAAAGCAGGATAAGTTGTTTTTTAAGTTATATTTTTCAAGAATGTAACAGGTTGACTTGTTACTACCTACTTTTAAAGAATTTAGTAGAAAAACAAGTGCTTTCCTATTTAAATTAAGCGTTCTCTCTCATGAATAAAGTCGGAACATTTTCCCACCACATTTAAAGAGGTCGATCCGTGCTTTCTGTATTTTAGATTTACAAAAGGTACCAATAAAAATAATGAGGCATAAATGTGTATGAATTAAATTATTACAGCTTTTCAAGATTTGTACTGTAATGACCACGTTTACTCGTGGTTTATCCCATTAATTTTGAACGAACCATTAAGATCCATAAAATCCAGCGTGTGAAACCCTTCTGATTTTGTTTTTCTAGTCAACAGAGCCTTCTTATGCTTAACTAATCCCTCCATCAACATTTAATTGACGATTAAGCGACTTATCGGTGTGTCCTGAAATTTAAACAAATAAAAACCAACAGATGCGGCGTCTGGTCCTTGGCCCTTCTGCTGTTCCTAACTAAAGATACGTCGTTTACTTTATATTATCTCTTTGCAAACATGCCCTGCGAGTTAGAGCCGGTATATCTCTAGCGCGTTTTTTGAACACTTGTCTCTCGGCGGACACCGTCGGGCACCGGAGACACAAACATTGCTCCAGAATAGTATTTCAGGATTAACACGCGTTTCATGAACGGTGCGTTCGCGTGGTTTGAATATGTCTTAAAGCCTTGAGATGTCTGTCTTGCGCAGAGTTAAATCGTGGGAAATATCCGATTCTGATGAGGAAACCGACGCCGAGACAAAGCCCGGTTCAAGCCGCGATGACAGCAGACAAATAGCAGGAGTAAGCGGCGCAGACTCGAAACGAAACCCGAGTCCGGGTCGCAGAAGCAGAATCTCTCCAGCTAAGAAAAGCGAGTCGAGCCGGGACGGTGCTTTGGCTCCTCCGCGGCCGGACGGGTCGACCGCGCCGAGCCCGGCGAGGAAACGACGCAGCAAGGAGGAGATAGAGGCGGACAGACAAAGGGCCAAGGAGAGGAAGGAGGCGAGAGACAGGCGGAGAGAGGCCGGGGCCCGGGTCAAGGAGGAGAGACGACAGGAGCAGCGGAGGAGGCTGGAGGCTGCGGAGAAACTCCGGAGTCTCAGGCCGGAGAACTGCCTCAGGTCTCTGACCGTCCGAGTCCATCCAGGTAAACGGGCTCGGCGTGCCGCCTTCAGGTGCCGTCGGGGACTCGGCCTCCATGGGCTTTAAAGGGACAGCATGGCGACAATTCGGGTGCACTTTGATTATACGGTGTTATATTTCTATTCGCATTAGATGAAGTAAATTTGTTTTATTTATACTTTCTACTCTTGTTCGTCAAGCTTTTTCTTGTCATCTGGCAGCCTCGTAATATCGCAACGGTACAAAAACGATGTAACAAAGACTGAAATATACACAGCTTGTATCTAAATTCATTGAAACTTTAGGCACAAAGTTGAAGAAGCTTTTTTTTCCATTCAGTCGGCAAAATCAGGCAACAGCCCACTGAATTGCCAAGACAGCTGCTTATTTTTGGTACTTTTTCAAAAAAAGATGAACAAATGAGGACCCCTAAAGGCATCGCTTGCACAGATTGTTATCACCATGGGGTGAAATGGCAGATTTGCATCTATAAACAAGTGTGTTTTTCTCCAGCTCTTCTGCAGCAGGATGGCTCAGACATCTTGCTGGACACTCTGGCTACTCTTGAGTGGAGGTTTACCATCGAGAGCCAGCAGCTTCCTCACAGCATCACCTGGACGAGAGATTTGCCTCAGGTAAGCGCCAGATAATTTTTATAACAGAAAAAAACCTTACAGTATTAAAATTTGAGCTTGGGGTGGATGTAGCGCTAGTAATACACATGTCCACATCTGAATGTTTTCCTAACACTACATGTTATCTGCATGTGTAAGGTGAATATAGTTATTATGCATGCCTGGAACCTTTCTTCACAAATGTACGAGTATGTTCTTCTTCAGCCCTGTGATGTGCCTTTTGTATATTTTAATTCATTGTTATCTTTTGCCTTAATTACATTTGAAAACTTCACACTACTCCATGTTCTTAATTTTACCAATTTTCCAACTTTGGCAGGGAGAAGATGGCACAGGCTATTTGGATGAAGAGCAGGTGGTGCTGGTGCTGGATCTGACCAACTTCATGGACATGGTGATCTCTGTGAAGAATGTAAACAGCCTTTCAAGTTTAAATAAATTAACTCTGATGGCAGCCCATATGATGGGCTATTTTGATTTAGACTTGTGTTGTGATTCAGATCTCAGGTGGGCTGCCTTGTTGCATGTGTTTAATAGCGTTAAAGTGTGTTTAATAGCACTCGTGCTGCAGCCAACGGCCTCTGCGATATTGTGTTTGTTGCCACTGCAGATGCTAGACAGTGAAGGGGAGGAGACAGGGATGGGGCCTTTTCTCACACCTCTTTTGGAGTTTCTCAACTGTGATGCCAAGAAAATTGTCACTCTTTTAGTGACAGACTCTCAGCCAGATTACAGGTCAGAGTATGTGTCTGTAACTGTAGCCTATGATGGATAGAGAGATTGATGCTTAATTACTCATGTGCTTCTTTGTTCACTAACTTTATTATTCTAAATGTACTCAGCTCTAATCGGATAAAACACTTATGTTAGCTTTCAAGTAAACAATCTTACCTGACTTATTTGTTTACTTACCAACAGCACAAATGCTTGTGGTGTGCATTCCAAATTGGGAATGAAGAATGTGGACACTGAGGAGGTTTGTTTACTTTGAATCTTAATTATTTCAGACCTTAACTTTAATAACCTATTACATTCACAGTCCACAGAAGATGAGGGATTTCTTTGTTCCCATTTCCATATCTTTCCAGGTTCTTGTTTACCTACAGCTTTGCAAGAATATCTCCCTGGTCTTCCTGGAGGGCTGGGAGGATGTCACTAACTACGTGTGTGCTGTCACCAAGGCCTTATCAAACCGCCCTTTCAAGTATGCACATATTGGAGTCATTGTCAAATTCACAGAAAATGAAAGTTTGCTTCAGACATCTACTCTAAATCACCATCAGCCTGTTAAACCAAATATTTCCTGTATGATAGCTTAATCACCACATATATTATGTTGTTCTCTTTATGTTCCTTTTATTATCCTCACAGGCTCCTGAGAGAGCAATCAAACCTCCCCTTCTGTGTGGATGGATCGTGGGCCAGCGGGGTTCGGGTAGAGAGGGATGGCTCTGGGTTGATCCAGGTCTGGAGCAAACAGATCCAACAGCTGAACAGAGTTAGCCCTGCTGTGGCCTCCACTGTGACTACAGCCTACCCATCTCCTCAGCTGCTGTGGCAGGTAGACCCGAGTGCATCTCAGCATGGTCCTGTGGAGCTTGTTTGAGGACTAAAAATCCAAAAAATAACATTTTCTTTTCCTTAAATTTCTGTGCTGTGTTTTAGGCGTACCAGAGCTTGGGGTCTGAGGAGGAGAGGAAAGGGCTGCTGGGTGGTCTCATCGTAAAAAGCGGCGGTAAAGAGAGACGTTTAGGACCAGAGATTTCAGCCAGAGTTTACCGCTGCTTCACAGCCCAGAACCCCCAGCTGGTCCTGGACTAATGTGCCCACTTTAGAATGAGATGGATGGATATCAGAAAGGATTAATCTGGTTTCTAATGACCACTTGCCTGCTAATCTGTAAATGTGGCTGTTTATGAGCTAAAAATCGAGTTCACCTTGGAGTAAAACACTATTTATATGCATCTGAACCTCTGCAGGAATGGAATCTGTAAATAGAATATATTTTGTAACATAAGAAATTATTTTATTTAATTAAAATATAATGATCTATTCTTTATAAATGCAACATGTGCTGTTAGAGGGACTTCCATAAACTGTATGATATTATTTATATATGTATGAACTAGTGTATAAAAACAAGCTCCAACAGAACTTTTTTTTTTTTAAATTTATTTTTGGATTTGCCTGAGTAAGAAAGTTTATAAATAAAGCATGACTGTCCAAAGAAAAAACACAGATGAGTAGCAAATCATCTTGTAAGCAATAATACAAACACTGTTGATATTCATGTCAATTGCTTATTAGAAAATTCATTTACAAAAAGTCATTTCCATAGTATCAAAAAGCAGCTTCCTTTCTCTCTGGAGTCTTTACCTAAGATCGAAAAGTGTGCACTTTTGCAAACTTTTTCTTTTGTCAGTCTAATCGGGCAAGCATGATGCCTTCTGATGACATTGACGCAACATTTTAAAGATGAAACAAAAAAAATCTGAGCAATACATATGACTCTTTGACAGAATCTGTCTAAAATGAGAATGAATGACACCATCGTCACTCTAATATCTCAACTGCATTAAATGTCTCACACACTACAGACTCACTTCCTTCTCCCCATTCACAAAGATGTTTGAATTACAAAAAACTGCTAAAAAAAGAGAAGCCACAATCCACTCAATATATTGGCTAAAAGATGAGACTGCTCTTTTATCCATGATTTACAATGGGAGACATTGATGGCAATGGTAGAATAGCTGTGTGCCAAACACTTACATATGCATACATTCATACATCATGTCCAGCGGCATCTCTTGCGTTGGTAATCCTCTGGCTCGGAGCAGCAGCTATCGTAGTCACTGCTGGGAGGAGTTGGAGGGCAGTGGCAAGTGAAAGGTTGAGTGTGGATTGACGTCTGACAGGGGCACTGGTACAAGACTGTGTCAGGAATCAGACTGGTGCAGGGGCTTGGGGAAGGGCAGGCACTCAGGGTGCATACCGGGCTCAGGATGGGGCTGGCGCTTGGGCTGGGACTTGAAGGCAGACTCATCTCGTCCTGGAAGTCCTCAGGCAAGTCCCTGTGCTGCTCCGAGGCTTCAGGGCTGCTTTTGAGGGTGAAGACCCATCCCAGCTGCGTGTGGAGGAGGGTGCACAGACCTGGGGGAAGCTGCAGAGCACTTAGTATGTCTGGGCAACAGGGCAACATTTGGCGGAGCCGGGCACAACAAAGGTACTGCAGGGAGGTGGGTGTATGGCAGGCACGGATCAACTTCATACTGCTCTTGGCTGCTGTTGAGCTCACCATGGGGTAGAACTTCTTGTTCTGCAGCTTTGTGGCAGCGACACCTGTTGTAGCAGAAGAAAAGCCAGGATGAAAGAACGTTCATCTTATCTTTCTGTACGTGAAGCTAACTGGTCCTACTTTAATTACAGGGAAACACACACCTACGCAGTGCCGATTCTTGTAGAAAGTCAGGGTGCCATGCCAGGTGTCCAGGTGCACTCCTATGATGGAGCCTTGCCCAAATCGAGAGGAGAACATCCCTTTATCCCCTCTATGCTGGAGGAGACCTTTAAACAGATATAGATTTTTTTTTTAATGGACAATTAGATTTTCTTGAATGTCTGATTATTTATATCAAAAAGTCTCCATCCAGTTATAAGACTCCTCTGGCAACTCAAGGTCTCTCTAACCTGTGTAGGAGAGCCCCCAACTGTCTTCATCGTGGCCCAGCAGACTGCCAAAGCTGTACTTGAACTTCTCCAGGTTCACCTCTGAAGTTCCAATTCCCACCATCTACAACAATAAAACAGGATTAAACAAAACTTCTAAAGAGAAGAAAACTGGTTGTAGCTCATCAGGAGGTCACAGAGTGCAACGATACTCAATATTGATCTTTTCAAGCAGAGGTTTAGAGACACTTAAACAAGCTAATTTAACTTCAGTATGATTCAAGATATTGCCACCCACCATGTCGGTTCCATAGACAGGAGAGGTCATCTTGACTTCCCAGAAGTGTTGGCCGTCTATCAGCTCCTTGGTGCCGCGGATGGCAGCAGTGCCGCAGCTGTAGTCTGAGTGAAAGCTCACCTTCCTGTTGTCACAGGTGAGGAAGGCTCCAGAGGACTTGAAGTGCTCGTCCCAAACCCAGTCAAAACCTGGAAAGAGAACAGGCGTGTGTATTTCGTTACTCATAACGACCTGTGTCAAGGACATTTTTCAGTCAGTGCTTCACTTGGTCCACTCGGACTATGAAATTGTTTCAGAAAATTACGGTGCCCAGAGCATGTAGCCTACTGACTTTGGTGATCACCTTATTTATCCCGTGTTGCCATCAAGAGGTCAAAGAGTTTTTAACTTATTCTGTTAAATATCTTCATATCTACAGCGCGGATTAGCAAAAAATTCTGTACAGACATTCATGGTCACTCAAGGATGAAGGACTTTGTAGTTTTGACTGAAATGTCGCATGAGTAATTATAACTTTGGTGATCCCTTGACTTTTTTTCTAGCGCCATTGAACATCAATTGCATGGTTTATGACCAAATAACAGCAAGACCAATAACTGACTTGGATATTGCTCAATATGTAGATATTCTTTCAAAAGCCACATATAGTATGTACAATGTACTTTCATATTACTGTCCAGGCCTTATATTGTTATATTAGTGTTTACACCTTCAACTTGGGTCAATTTATAGTGTAGCCTGTTGTGTTCATATGGTGTGTTACTTTTTTCATCAGCTTTTGCTCACCCTGATCCTCCTCCCCACAGAGGCAGTCACTGACATGTGTTATTCCTGGGCTGAGCTCTTCCTGTCGGTCACACTGGCAGAAAGACTCCCCTATAACTGGTACTGTGCTAGGCAAGGCCTCCACCTCAGAGATGGTCTGGGAACTAGCCAGGTTATCCCCTTCAGACTCCATGTCGCTGATCTGGTTGACACAGGCAGCATCCTGTGAGTCCGTAGACGTGCCAATGGTCTGGAAAGGTCGGCTTGGTAGCTGGGAAAGGAATTAGATCCAGTGGAGAGAGCTTTAGGATTATATTTAATGTTTCGTCGATTCCACTGTTGAGCGTTTTTGTCAACAATAAACCTTATAGTGACAAAAACAAGCCGCTTAAAATAGAAGTGGGTTGTTTGACCTGGACAGGAAAATTATAATCATGGAGTTTGGCACAGTATGATCCAAAGAGCCAAATGAAAGCCATCACCCATATGCCGTGTTTCACAACCTTTTCACTGAAAAGCTGTTCATGGTTCTTACTGGTGAGAGAAGTCGTGTGTCAGTAAGTAAAATTAGACCCTTTCCAAAAATACTGAGCCTCCTGAGACCTGATCATGTCTTACACATAGCCATTTCAGACAGGGCACACTCTCAGTGGAAAACTACTGGTACTCACGTGGAAATATTATCTTTTATACAAGGTAATTGCTTCTCTTTGATTGTCTCACCTTTTCTGCAGACAATAATACTGGATGTAGCTATTCCTTATCCCCTAACATCAGGTGAGTGATGCTTGTAAGTGTATCATTCTCTAATTTTACCGAATATCCATTACATCAACATTTCCCATAACACCATCTCCTTTTAAATTCCCACTTTTCTCCACTTCTCTAATCATGTTTAAGTCATTTTTTCATATATGAGCTACCCTAAAAAGCCCAGTTTCTCACCGGTGTTGTTGTCTGGCCTTCCTCCTCTCTATCCAAAGCCTGGATCGTTGCCAAAGCATCTGTCTCTTGCTGAATTTCGCTCCAGGCTAAATGCCGAGCTCGGCCGTTTCTGCCTCTTCTCAACATGGTAGCTCTGTGGACAACAGACCCACCGCTTTATGACCAGCTGGTATCTGTACAGTGGGCTACTTACTTCATATTCAAGTCAAGTAGGGTCAGTGTTAAACTCCTGGTTCTTAATAACTTTCTATTCCACTTAGAATAGAAATCAAATCATATTTATTCAATTGAATATGACATTGACCTTAAATTTGGGTCTCAAACAAATTAAAAACATCCTAAATCAATTACCAGCATAAATAATCTTAAATTGTTTAAATTATTTCATTTTAAAAGATCAAGTTTGACAGATTAGATGTGTTTTTCCCCCAAACTGATACATAATTAAATTACTTGTTTTTCCAAGCTGTTGTGCAGCTACATTGGAAACTTGTGAGCTACCACACATTCTCATCACATTCCTCCAATGTCTCACAAACTTGTTGGACAACTTAAAGAAAACATAGGAGTTGGAAACATTGCATTTAGTCACTTTTCTAGGATTGACAGTGTGTTTACTTTCTTAATCAGCTCCTACAGTCAGTAGCAAGCTGCAAAATATCACTGTGAGGTTAAAAATATCTAGTCTCTAGCCCTTCAGAGACTAGAATTTTTTTTCTAGTAGCTTACCTCTTTCTATCTGTCCCATATGCCACTGTTGGCAGCAGGAAGTGTTTCCATGCGCTTGTTCAACCTTTAAACCCAACCCTCTGCTTTGCGTCTGAGGCAGCAGGTTAGCTAGCTTCATCAGGACATAGAACCAGATAAGGTCACTTAACTTAGTGACTGCAATATGTCCTGAGCATAAATCATAGATTTTAATACACTTATGTTTAAACCTGTCCTAATATTGACTGTGACACATTACTAATCAAATTAATAATTTAATTATTCTGTGAAAAAAATTAAATAATCTCCTTGTATAACTTTTGGAGCCAATGCATTTGCTTTATCAGGACTTTAATAAAGACTTACTATAAGTGAAGTTGATGCATTTGGTTCAATTCCACTGACAAGACCATTATTCAATCCTGTGTCTATGTAGTTTGTATTAATACAGTATGTAATAACACAAGCACAATTCTGAGTTGGCTGCTTTTGGTAACTTAACAGTCTCTTCTGACCATCACAACAAGGAAAACAGGGCAAAAGACTTAAAATTTCACTTGTAGAAGTTGAAAAAAAAAATTCTGAATTTCAAAGTTATTGTTTACTTTGTATTACAAATATATTGGATTCATTCTATATCATATAAATCAGTGGTTAGAATTTGAAACCTTAACTTAAAAAAGTTTTTTTTATCTCCTAAACACATTGTACATCGACCTGATAACATGTCTCAAGTTAAAGCCAGCACTGAACACAGCAGCTGGTAACTGCTTTTCAAGCAGGTGCAGGAGATAAATGCCAATAATTTAGATTAGTTAGTCTGGAGCTAGTCTCACTTTAATTGGTCTTTACCCTACATACTGTAAATGCATAATCTGGACAACCCAAATTACAGTACCTCTGGCTGCCAGTCTTCTGATGGATATGATATGAATGCACTTTACAGAAGGAGCACGACAGTGACATGAAGGAGTTATCTTTAAGACAGTAATATACTAAAAACATTTCTGTTGTAAAATCAAATCACTGCCTCCTGCCCATAGTCTCCATTTGCATGAAACTGAATATCATAATCTATTCACTGGACAAATCAGTGCAATAAAAGTACAATTCTAACTTTAATCATTCTTGCTAATATTACCTAAATGCATAAATCTCTCAGCAAATATTGTTTATATGTGCAGAAAATGTTCCACTTTCCGATGTCGATTTTGTTGTTTCTTTTAACTTCAAACTCAGTCACCTACAGCGCAGCAGGGACGGTCCAGTTTCAGAGGCAGTCGTGCTCTTACCTTACTGTCGCCCTCCTATAGACGGTCTTGCAGTGGCTCATTTGAAGGCCAGTGCGCTTCGGCCGACGACTCTGTGACAGGTGCAGCTTGCACTGTCCCACTTCTCTGCGCGCTAGACGTAAACATTACTTCTCCACGCCCTCTTCTTGCGCTTATTGGACAGGACCCGTGTAGAGGAGGCGTTTATGTTAATTTGCTTAGTCACCTTTACCTAACTGGGGTAACAATCTCTCAACCGTGGCCTTTGCTCCAATGATGTGGTGTGTGCTGAGATTATAACACAAGAAGGAGGATAGCAATCATTTGCTTAAAATCTTAATAATATACTATATCGTATATATTTGTATTATTTACAATATTTTAAGTCTGGCATCTGTATATCTATATATCTATATATCTATATAATTATATCTATATCTATATCTATATCTATCTATCTATCTATCTATCTATCTATCTATCTATCTATCTATCTATCTATATATATGATTGCTATTTGGTTATATTTATCATTCACCAGAGCTAAAATATTGTATATAATACAAATATTAACGCTATAATTTTGTTATGCTGTTTTCTTTTTTTTAAGTAGAATTCTGAAAAACCTGACTTTAGTATGTTGCTGAATATTGCTTGTATAAAGATTAGTGAGATGATTAACTTAAGACATACATATTTAAAATGTATATCTGGAGCCAACTATTTGACTTTAGCTCATGTTATTCTCGTTATTAGGATGTCTAAGACATAAACCGGTAAAGCCATGCTAACGCTGGTGTAGAAAGTCCGTGGTGCACTGAAACGCACCACATTGCGCTTCGACCGTCTATTGGTCGCGTTGGGAGAGAGGCGGGGCTTAGATGCCAGAATCGCTTTGCGATTGGATAGTTCGGCAAACGACAATTAACGGAAGTAGTTTAATCCAGCGCTGTATGCATGTTGTAGCCCCGCTTCCAAAATATGGACCAAAATAATGATTCTTACTGGTGAGAGAAGTCGTGTCAGTAAGTAAAATTAGACCCTTTCCAAAAATACTGAGCCTCCTGAGACCTGATCATGTCTTACACATAGCCATTTCAGACAGGGCACACTCTCAGTGGAAAACTACTGGTACTCACGTGGAAATATTATCTTTTATACAAGGTAATTGCTTCTCTTTGATTGTCTCACCTTTTCTGCAGACAATAATACTGGATGTAGCTATTCCTTATCCCCTAACATCAGGTGAGTGATGCTTGTAAGTGTATCATTCTCTAATTTTACCGAATATCCATTACATCAACATTTCCCATAACACCATCTCCTTTTAAATTCCCACTTTTCTCCACTTCTCTAATCATGTTTAAGTCATTTTTTCATATATGAGCTACCCTAAAAAGCCCAGTTTCTCACCGGTGTTGTTGTCTGGCCTTCCCACTCCTCTCTATCCAAAGCCTGGATCGTTGCCAAAGCATCTGTCTCTTGCTGAATTTCGCTCCAGGCTAAATGCCGAGCTCGGCCGTTTCTGCCTCTTCTCAACATGGTAGCTCTGTGGACAACAGACCCACCGCTTTATGACCAGCTGGTATCTGTACAGTGGGCTACTTACTTCATATTCAAGTCAAGTAGGGTCAGTGTTAAACTCCTGGTTCTTAATAACTTTCTATTCCACTTAGAATAGAAATCAAATCATATTTATTCAATTGAATATGACATTGACCTTAAATTTGGGTCTCAAACAAATTAAAAACATCCTAAATCAATTACCAGCATAAATAATCTTAAATTGTTTAAATTATTTCATTTTAAAAGATCAAGTTTGACAGATTAGATGTGTTTTTCCCCCAAACTGATACATAATTAAATTACTTGTTTTTCCAAGCTGTTGTGCAGCTACATTGGAAACTTGTGAGCTACCACACATTCTCATCACATTCCTCCAATGTCTCACAAACTTGTTGGACAACTTAAAGAAAACATAGGAGTCGGAAACATTGCATTTAGTCACTTTTCTAGGATTGACAGTGTGTTTACTTTCTTAATCAGCTCCTACAGTCAGTAGCAAGCTGCAAAATATCACTGTGAGGTTAAAAATATCTAGTCTCTAGCCCTTCAGAGACTAGAATTTTTTTTCTAGTAGCTTACCTCTTTCTATCTGTCCCATATGCCACTGTTGGCAGCAGGAAGTGTTTCCATGCGCTTGTTCAACCTTTAAACCCAACCCTCTGCTTTGCGTCTGAGGCAGCAGGTTAGCTAGCTTCATCAGGACATAGAACCAGATAAGGTCACTTAACTTAGTGACTGCAATATGTCCTGAGCATAAATCATAGATTTTAATACACTTATGTTTAAACCTGTCCTAATATTGACTGTGACACATTACTAATCAAATTAATAATTTAATTATTCTGTGAAAAAAATTAAATAATCTCATTGTATAACTTTTGGAGCCAATGCATTTGCTTTATCAGGACTTTAATAAAGACTTACTATAAGTGAAGTTGATGCATTTGGTTCAATTCCACTGACAAGACCATTATTCAATCCTGTGTCTATGTAGTTTGTATTAATACAGTATGTAATAACACAAGCACAATTCTGAGTTGGCTGCTTTTGGTAACTTAAAAGTCTCTTCTGACCATCATGACAAGTAAAACAGGGCAAAAGACTTAAAATTTCACTTGTAGAAGTTGAAAAAAAAATTCTGAATTTCAAAGTTATTTTTTACTTTGTATTACAAATATATTGGATTCATTCTATATTATATAAATCAGTGGTTAGAATTTGAAACCTTAACTTAAAAAAGTTTCTTTATCTCCTAAACACATTGTACATCGACCTGATAACATGTCTCAAGTTAAAGCCAGCACTGAACACAGCAGCTGGTAACTGCTTTTCAAGCAGGTGCAGGAGATAAATGCCAATAATTTAGATTAGTTAGTCTGGAGCTAGTCTCACTTTAATTGGTCTTTACCCTACATACTGTAAATGCATAATCTGGACAACCCAAATTACAGTACCTCTGGCTGCCAGTCTTCTGATGGATATGATATGAATGCACTTTACAGAAGGAGCACGACAGTGACATGAAGGAGTTATCTTTAAGACAGTAATATACTAAAAACATTTCTGTTGTAAAATCAAATCACTGCCTCCTGCCCATAGTCTCCATTTGCATGAAACTGAATATCATAATCTATTCACTGGACAAATCAGTGCAATAAAAGTACAATTCTAACTTTAATCATTCTTGCTAATATTACCTAAATGCATAAATCTCTCAGCAAATATTGTTTATATGTGCAGAAAATGTTCCACTTTCCGATGTCGATTTTGTTGTTTCTTTTAACTTCAAACTCAGTCACCTACAGCGCAGCAGGGACGGTCCAGTTTCAGAGGCAGTCGTGCTCTTACCTTACTGTCGCCCTCCTATAGACGGTCTTGCAGTGGCTCATTTGAAGGCCAGTGCGCTTCGGCCGACGACTCTGTGACAGGTGCAGCTTGCACTGTCCCACTTCTCTGCGCGCTAGACGTAAACATTACTTCTCCACGCCCTCTTCTTGCGCTTATTGGACAGGACCCGTGTAGAGGAGGCGTTTATGTTAATTTGCTTAGTCACCTTTACCTAACTGGGGTAACAATCTCTCAACCGTGGCCTTTGCTCCAATGATGTGGTGTGTGCTGAGATTATAACACAAGAAGGAGGATAGCAATCATTTGCTTAAAATCTTAATAATATACTATATCGTATATATTTGTATTATTTACAATATTTTAAGTCTGGCATCTGTATATCTATATATCTATATATCTATATAATTATATCTATATCTATATCTATATCTATCTATCTATCTATCTATCTATCTATCTATCTATCTATATATATGATTGCTATTTGGTTATATTTATCATTCACCAGAGCTAAAATATTGTATATAATACAAATATTAACGCTATAATTTTGTTATGCTGTTTTCTTTTTTTTAAGTAGAATTCTGAAAAACCTGACTTTAGTATGTTGCTGAATATTGCTTGTATAAAGATTTTTGAGATGATTAACTTAAGACATACATATTTAAAATGTATATCTGGAGCCAACTATTTGACTTTAGCTCATGCTGTTATTCTCGTTATTAGGATGTCTAAGACATAAACCGGTAAAGCCATGCTAACGCTGGTGTAGAAAGTCCGTGGTGCACTGAAACGCACCACATTGCGCTTCGACCGTCTATTGGTCGCGTTGGGAGAGAGGCGGGGCTTAGATGCCAGAATCGCTTTGCGATTGGATAGTTCGGCAAATGACAATTAACGGAAGTAGTTTAATCCAGCGCTGTATGCATGTTGTAGCCCCGCTTCCAAAATATGGACCAAAATAATGGTAGGTCGAATTAATCCTTCAACAAAGCTCCCAAGACGGTTCGACCTAACTTATAGCTTGTGCGGTTTTACATTAGATGTGTGCGATCATTGCCACCACGTGGCTCTGGTCAGAAACCGTTGCGTGATCTATAATAGCACGCATAACAGGTTAGCAGAAGCTAGCTGGAAATTAGCTTAGGTTTTATGTATTTAACTCTGTCGTCTGCTAAAACGTCTAGAATCGTTCGTGGCTGAAAGGTTTTCTCAGTCTCGGAGGATTTATAGTTTGTAAGAAGGGGCTGTTGCATAGTGACCGGTGCTGACTAGGAGTCACAAGAAACTCCAACCTACTTACTGTGTGTTGAACTTGTGAACTCGGCTGACGAAACGTGACCCTAACTGCGACATATCTCCGTCTGACCCTTGTTTCGGATAACGTCGACGGTTCAAACCGCCCTCTCGCATAATTCACTGCCACTCACAGCCTAGAAATAACACCTAAATGTGTCCTCTGCGCTCATCATGTTCATCTGACCCTTTCCCCCTCCTCCTCTCCTTTTCATGTGAGACGGGAGCCTGGCCCAGGTCCGGCATGTTGTGTTGATCCTGTCGGGGAAGGGAGGTGTGGGCAAGAGCACCATCACCACAGAGTTAGCACTGGCTCTCAGGCATGCTGGCAAGAAGGTGAGCTCAAGGAACATTTTGTTATCCTATTAAAAACGTACACAGAGGCTATTCCATATCCTATGGCTAGATTGTGCACGTGTATTGTGTATTAAATAGTCCATATATTGTTCACCATTAAGCAGTTGCAATCACTGCCATTGCTTCTGTCAGTATTTATCAGTTTGGTTTCTGTCTGTGCACAACACCAGTCTTGTAAATATACAAATGTCCAGACATTTAACCTCACCCTACCAGTATAACAAAATGTAATAAATCTGTGTTCGTCAGGTTGGCATCCTGGATGTTGACCTCTGTGGGCCAAGTATCCCACGCATGCTGAGTGTGGGCCGGCCTGATGTGCACCAGTGTGACTCGGGCTGGGTGCCGGTCTACACTGATGCCGAGAAGAGCCTCGCCCTTATGTCCATCGGCTTCCTACTGCAGGACCCAGATGAAGCAGTGGTGTGGAGGGGGCCCAAAAAAACAGGTGTGCTATTCTCTAGTCGTAAAAATCCATTATCGGCCTGTGATACTATGTAGTAGAGACTTTAGAGTATTTAGTTTGTCTCAGAAAAATACAACCCTGCACTACATGCTTTGCACTTGAACTTGGATCCATCCTCTTCTGCTCAATATACGATCTGTCTCTGAATGTCTTGTTCTGCAGCTTTGATTGGCCAGTTTGTGTCGGATGTAGCATGGGGAGAGCTCGATATACTACTGGTGGACACACCGCCAGGGACGTCTGATGAGCATTTAGCTGTACTGGAGAACTTTAAAAAACACAGATTGGACGGGGCCGTTTTGGTCACCACACCGCAGGTACACACAAGACTTATAGATCAAACTTTAATTATCAGACTAATTAAAGCATATGGGTGACATGGAAGGTTTACACTGACAGAAAAGAAAAAAATATAGCTGTGGCTCTTTTGGCTTCTCAGCAACATACTGTATGTGGTGTTGCATATGGGTTCTCAGTCAAGAAAAAAGGGAAAATTGACCAGGGCAGACAAAACCGAAACCACTGAGTGACAACTAAGTTGTCATGTTTAAATGCTGATTTCAGTCATTGCTACCATCTTTGCACCCAGAAAGCTACTAAAATCAATTTATGGTTCTAACAAATATGCTATGAATCCCTCCCACTCAGAACTATTATTATCCAAAGAAACTGCTGAGTTTCACTGCATATTAGCTGTAATTTTAATCTGATCTTAACCAGAAACCCCTTCAGATGCATGACATCCAGTGAAAATTGTTCTTGCTGGTCTTGTGTTTGCTACAGGCAGTATCTACTGGGGATGTGAGGAGAGAGATCACCTTCTGTAAGAAGACGGGTGTACGAATCCTGGGAATTATAGAGAACATGAGTGGCTTTGTTTGTCCACACTGCTCTGTGAGTGAACTTTCATACTATTGTTTGGATAATTCAGATTTGAATCTGCAGTACCTACTAATTAAACTGTAGTTACAGTGTTGTGTATCCAAATGTGACAGGATAGAAAGCTGAACGAATATAAGGTTAATCTACCAAAAAAACTAACTTTATCTGTTTTTTAAATACGTACTTTATTAGATATTGACCAACAAAAATATATGTAATTTTTTTTTAATTAAGGCCTCTGTATAGCCAGACTGTATACATTTTAATAAATACTCTTTTCTTTTCAGGAATGCAGCAATATATTCTCAAAGGGTGGTGGTGAAGAGTTAGCCACACTGACTGGATCAGTATTCCTAGGTGAGATCAACGAGATTGTATTACATGTAATGTTATCTTGCAGCCACAGGGTGTAGCAACACACTTCAAACGCACATTTGCAGGCATCTTTCTTCACTGCCATGCTGCCAAAATGGTCGATGCAGATTGCATTGCAGTAGGTTTAAAATACATCATTGAAGGCAGTGTTATTAATCAATAATTCTTGGCCAAATGAATAGATCATTTAATGGTTTTCTTCATTGGTTATCTGCTTTGAGGGTGGATCATTCTTGAATAATGATGCATCTACCCTGTGGCAATGGGAATGCAGCAATAATAGGGATGAGACTTGAGAGTGTGAGGGCTACTCTTAGCCATTAGGCAGATATGAAACATTTCTCAGCAGTAATATATCAGATGTGATGCTGGAACTACTGTGGTACTTTTAATTGATTCAAATAAGCTCAGTTATCAACATTATGTCTTCTCCATTTCAGGTTCTGTGCCCTTGGACCCTCTGCTCAGCAGCAGTATAGAAGAGGGCAAAGATTTCACACAGTCATTTCCTGACAGCGCCACCTTCGGTGCTATAAGCAGTATTACACAGACTCTGCTTGACAGCCTCCAAGCAGCTTGAGCCATGGCACCGATTTGCTAAAACTTCTGGATTATGTTCACATTTTAGCACATAGGCTCTATGAAAATATGTGTTATCATTCTTCAATTATACTGATTCTTATGTTGCATTTTTTTTTCCAGTACAGTGAAGCATCATACAAAACTGACGTTTTTCCTGCCTTTTTTTTTTTTAAATCAGTATCTGCTAACACAATAATATAGGCCAAGTGTGCAGTTTCAGTGCTTGGCAGTATCAAGATTGTAATAGCTTTCACTGCAGATTGAAACAGGAGATGAATACTATACAACAAACTCAGCTGGTCTTTGATTTGATTTACAGCAATTATAGGGACACTTTTGTAATAAATATGCTTTAAAAAGAATCATGCTGCTTGTACAGTACTTGAATGTGTCACAGTGAGATATGCAGTACTAAAAACACTATTTTGTGTTTTTGGAAGCCAGTCGAATCTAAGTTGGAATCTTCTTTAATTCGATTGTGAAAACATTCACATCGACACATCAGGATATTTTCAATACCAGTGGTAATACAGGATTGTAGATTGGCGCTTCAGTAAATGCGTCAAGAGCAAGTCCATTTTCAGAAAACACACTCCAGATCAAATTGGACTAGGTCTTGCATGAAATCATCATGCCGACTGTTAAGTTACCAATATCAGATTCCTGTTGCATGCTACAAACTATACCATCAAGTCTTCTTTTGTAAACTTTTAAACTTGACTTTCTTTAGTGTTACAGGAACTAGCTTTTTGATCTGGATTAAATCTTCTGAATCTAGCCTGCTCCTCAGCTTCATATCCAACAGCAACAACACTGAAACCCATGCAGGATTTTAATGGCTGGAATGTGGAAGAGATGGAGCACAGCCATAGATGATGGAGGAGGGTGGGTGAATAAGATGGAGAGATGAATTTTGGAAATTACACTTGTGAGACCCAACATGGGGCACACACACCTTTAATGCAAACAGCAGTACTACAGGAAAAACACTGAAGTTTGAGAATGTTTGCGTAATGATTAGAATACAGCTAGACACACAGAACTCCCACTCCACCAGCAACATACTAAAGGCAATCTTAATTATTAAACCAAGAATTACATCCAGAGGAATTCCAACCACTTATCACAATTAACCCACAGTGCATTAAATCTATCTATATAGATATTTATATGTCTGTATATATGTATAATATATCCTGGGGAATTAAAGACCTTTGCTGCATTAAACAGTTCAATGAACAATTTCTTATAAATAAAATCAGTGGAAAAAATCTTAAGTCCATACACATTTCTTTTTACAAATAGATCCTCAAGATTAATGCAGAAATTGTGTCAACTCCCAGTTTGATATGGGAGGAGAAAAAGCTGTTTGGCCCTTTGGTCAGCTCTCTAAGACCAGAGGCCAAGCTGCCTCAGCTGGCCTCAAGGCCTGAAATAAGTGGAGGGAAAAAAGGAATCTTCATCATACAGTTGTTTTGAAACACACACCCACCCACACACACACACGCACACACACAAGACAGACAAATCACTACATTGCGCATTTACAAGTTGACTATCAAATTGGGACGACTGTACACATTGTCGAGATAAGACCATATTTATGGAGCCTTTTTAATTCATTTTTCCCCACCTTCACTTCTCTCATCTTGTGTGGCAGACATTTTTACAATTTTTTCCCATTTTACACTTTTTCTCCAGCAGCAACATAAAAGGACAGATCTTGTAGTGGAGATGTTTGGGTGTTTATTTCGTGGAGAGAATGAGGGCAACAATGAGCCCGTAGAGACCCAAGACCTCAGCAAAAATCAAGATGAGGATCATGCCCACAAAAAGCCTTGGCTGTTGAGCTGTGCCTCTCACGCCTGCGTCACCCACAATGCCAATTGCAAAGCCTGCTGCCAGCCCACTGAGGCCCACGCTCAGCCCAGCTCCCAGATGAAGGAAACTCCTACAGAGACACAAACAAGTGTTAGAACAAGGATGTTGAGTACTCAGTGATCAGGTAATTTAAATGCTAATGCTGACATTACTATATTCTAATTATGCATCTGTGCCATAAAACTTATACGGTCCAAAAAAGTATTGAGGGAAAAAAAAATTTTTGGAAAAAAAAGTGCCATATGACTGCATTGGGAGAATGAGCATGGCAAGTTTACTTCTTGCAGGTTGGCTAAACTGCAGACCGGTGTTAACATGGAAACATCCAAAGCATGTGCAGTGATGTGATAAGACTGAAACTGCAGTCGTTGAGTTGTTTAACCACACTGGCTGTGTTTCATTGTGATAAGAAATATGTGATTCGGTGTGACACTATGATTCTTGTATGTTTAATAGTTTATGACAATGGGGCTGGTGAATAGTGGAGCTACATCAAGGCCATGGCAACAATAATGAAACTTATAACGTCGGAGAAAAAAAAAAAACATTGTTGGTTTAGGGGAATTAGTTTACAATGAAATGACAATATAACACCAGTGTCTGTGCAATTGTTTCCCTTTATTTGTTATGGCTTTTGCTATGCCTAAACAGTGAGAGGGCCATATCACTGCTGCTTAAGAACTAAGTATATGAGGCGGTCCTTCTCAACTACAAAACTTGTCAGTAGACATATGTTGTCAAATAAAATAATTGATGTGTGAACACAAATGAGTAAAATTATGACTGGTCAACTACACTCACTTGTAGAGGGTGACCTTCTCTGAAATGTTATTGGCAATCAGCACTGCTACTACCAGGCCGTAGATGGCTATGATACCCGCCATGACCACGGGGATGATTGACTTCATGATGAGCTCCGGCCTCATCACGGACATTGCGGCAATTCCTGTACCGCTCTTAGCTGTGCCATAGGCTGCTCCCAAGGCTGGCAGTGAAGAGAGTGGGGGGAAAAAAAAAAACTTTAGTTAAATAAACAAGATTACACATTCTACAGTTCAAGTTACAACTGGCTAGCAGACTGAGAGAAGAAGAAGAGAGAAGCTGAATAATGAGGAAGAAGTGAAATTTGACATGGAGTAACAATACAACTGAACAATTTCTGTTCCCCTTAAAAAAAAATCCAATATGGGTACAGATGGGGAATTTTTCCTGTGTTTGAATGAAAATACCAGATCATGTTCTTTTCTAGAGATGCAGATACTAGGTAACATAAATTTCAGCCTTGTCACGGTTTGTGTTTCATCTCCTTAAACTGCTCTAGCCCATGTAATTTTAAAATTGACCCTGTCGCAGAGCTGTGAATCACTCTCTGAATGAAAAAAAACCTTGGAAGGCTTAAGCCCACAGGGAACTGCTGACATCACAAGAGAAGGACATTTCCAGAGCCAGCATTAGTACAGGATAGGTATTTGCTATCTCCAGTCCACAGTCCTCTAGCTAGCATCACTGTAATGTGATGGGGAAGGAGGCGGGGGGAGAACAAAAAGCCTCATCAGCATGTTGGCTGTTGGCCAGCGATGCTGAGGAATAGGCCGAGTACCACCTTCGTCACACGTACGAAACAAAGTCTAACAGCAGGAGGAGAGTGAAATTCAAAAATCACCCTGCTCTAATATTAGAAACTATTCATAATCAAATATTGAAAAGCAACCATCCACCAAGATCTGGCCATAATTCTGCAAAACAACAAAGAGCCAAACCGCTTCCAGATGAGATGAAAGAGAATCTTTTGCAACGTCGAACAAAGCCTGTCAGAGCAGGGCAGTGTGTCATGAATCAAAAACAGGCTGGCTTTGACTAATTTCCCCATGTCAGAGGGATTTGACACTGACAACAGCATAGCATCTAATACATTTTACATACCTTCTTGCTATATGGGTCAACCTACAGTAGTACTTTGACTATACAGCAGTACTCATCACATATTTACATGAAAGTTATTCTAGAAGAGCGGGAGATGTTACTCATTGTCCAATTTGTGGATGCTGTTTTGATGCTAAATATAGCCTTTGTCCTCTGCAGCCTCTCTATTACAATGACAAAAAAAGTCAAATTTAGATTTGCGAACTGTCTCCTTTGTGAATGTGTGTCGACATGGCTGCCTAACAGTTGGTGAATCTTATGTAATAGGATGAAATCTTGTGGAGCAATATCAATAGAAAAAGAAATCTCATCATACCATTGACTAATAAACAAGGAGTTTGCAATATAGCCTTCTTGGCTCCCCAACATACTTATGATGATTAAAACTGAAAAGTCTCTTGAGATATTTTGGAAGACAGCCTTGTGCATATAGCCTGAGGTACCCTGCCTTGTGTTTTCTCCTTTCTGGGGATAATGTGTTGAGCAAGCCTGGAGAGATTAATGGTTAATTCCAAACTGCGAGGCAGTGGTGAAATTGATCTAGAGAGAGAAAGGAAGATGATGCAGGCCAATCTTCAAAATGTGAACACAGTAGCCAGCCATGTACCTGACTATTGATATCAATTGAACACCAGACTGATGCCATCAGTACAAGGGTAAATCCCTCCTGCTTGTCTACAGAAATGTGTCTATATAAATTGGCCACTGTTTTGGCAAGCCCTGAAAAACACTCAGGAAAGATTGGCTTAACTTTTTGGTTTGACTTTGTGGAAGTGCCAAACTCTCTGCTAAAGGACCAAATGCTTTAACACAAACTATATGGCACATTACATTGAGAAAACCGACTGACACCTGCACAAGGAAGGGTACACAACCTGCCATAGAAGTTCAATGTAAAAACTGAAGTCGGATACAAAAAAAGAATTAAAAAAAAAAAAAATTATGACAATATTCATGCAACACCGAAAGCTTCCCTTTTTCCTTTAGCCATTCACGTCCTTTCATAAAAGGTTACCATCAAACCATGACAGGTTAGGGTTGACTGAGAAACACTTAAATCCTCAAATGCTGGCATTCTGTCCTGATCATTAAAGGTTTGATTTAGTGACAGGGCAGCTTCTGCAGCAGTTTGGAGGCAAAACCTCTGGGTTTTAATCCTAATCCCCTCGTCTTAGATAAAGAGCTTTTACCCCTTTTCTTTTTTCCTCCCTGCAGAATATTTAATGTATGGGATGCCATTATGACACCTTGTGATGCCTTGTGATGTCAGAGCGGGAGGTGCCTCCGGCTAAGGACGCCCTTGCACGGAAAATACCCACGCAGCAGACAAGAGCTTCATCCACTCTGACCAGTGGGTGAATGGGGAAGCACTGGTTTTAAGGAACAAATGACAAATGCAGGAACCTTATAATTTTTTTTCCATTCTTACAAAACAGCATGTTGGCTGTAAATATGTAAAGATACAAGGCTGGATACAGAAATAATTAGACATACTGACCAATTTATTGCATCTATGCTGCCGTCTAGAATTACACCTCTTGACTGAAGAGTGGGAGGAAGAGAACGTGAATAAGATTTAAAGATCAAAGAAGTGAAAGCATAATAATGAATTATAACTAATCAAACAAAGTTAACTTCCTAGGTGACAATTTTTTTTGGAGGCTATCCTATTAAGAACATACATGTGCATACATACATACCAGCACCCAATTCAATGAACACACATCTATCTTAATTTGCAGTAAACACTAAGTAGATTTATCAGTTGCATCAATTATCCAGGATGCAAGTTTCCTTTATATTTTAACTGTTCTCGTAGAAAGAGGAGAATATGCGGGATGTTAGGTAAAGTAATACTTAGAGGAGTGGGGAAATCACACCCGTCATGGCAGAGATATTATGAGAGAGGTTTACAAACCCCTTTAAGCATCTTGAATGTAAAAAGTCTGCAACAGCTGATATGGCGGTTGTATGACACATACCCCTGCCCTTTCCCCCCAAAAGCCAATTGTCAGCTTTTTAACAGGCAAACAGGAAGCATATCACACCAACCATGTAGTTTGACTGACGCAAACGAAACCTTGCAAACACATAGTAGAAATAAGTGTTGGAAAAAAGAATTTTAAACCTGGTGTTGTTAGCCCTAATTAACTGCCTTGGGGCGTTGCCAAGATGACTACCAAGTGGTGAGATTTGCCTATAAGTACTTTGATACTTCTCCCATGGGCGATGACTTGTGAATGTCACCTGTTCTGAGCCAGGCATCACTTAAAGGCGGCCCTCACAGCTTTTACTAGACTTTTATGACAATGTAACATCACCTGACACCATAGAATCACAGCAACTTACAGCCTGAACTTAGTTTTAGAAAACAGCACTTTAGTTAAAATTTTTTGTTTTTTTTTTCTCTCATGATCATAACAAGACATTTTCAGCCATCCACTGGGGCAAGAACTTGTGATATGAATTTTTCATCATTTTCATTGTTCCACAGCCTAGATGTTGGATCATCACCCTAAAACAAAACAGATTGATGGATGATGAAACTCTCCAATTTCAAGCATAGGTCCTCAGCTTATGTAGTCTATAATGACTGACATTAGAGGGGCAAAAGGTACAATTTCCTGTCAATGACTTGACAACATACCCCAAGATCCTTCAAGCTGAAGCCTGAATCATCAAGTGTCCTCGTCCATACCACCACCGCATCCTTGCTTTGTGCCGGCATGATCCCTTCCCCACTAGCTAATTCCCCAGCTGTCACACCTTCGCCACCACAGACTAGTACTATTGCCAGCCTCAGGGGACACCACCATGCTACCCTTGTCTATCGCTACACATTAAACCTGAGGTCTGGCAAGTACAGATTATGACGTTGGCATATAGCTGATTCTCATTTCCAGGTAGGGCTGGGCACTATAAAATAATACAGTTGTATAATGGGACACTTTAATATCGTGAACCATGATGAATAAGGTAATACCTCGAACAACGGTTGCCAGTTCAGATTTCTCCCAGAAATGTCTCAAATTCTTGAAATCTCCAGCTCACCGTCGCTTCTGATATTTCTCATTATTATGCAGCCTGATGCACTTTGTTAAAATTAGTGTTAAAATTTTCCCATCTTTGACTATTAAATAGGCGCACGGATGTAGATTTGTAATACAACAAAAGAAAGGGCTGGGATTGAATTCAAGATTATTTTATCTTGAAAAAAAAAGCCCTTTGCATAAAAATATCAAGGTCTTGCACTATAGCAGTTTCCTGGAGATGTCCCTCTATGAAAACCTATGTACTATTCACCACCATAAATGAGCAAGTTCTACAAAAAAGGCCTTGAGCAATAGCAGATCAAGCCCTATTTAATACGGTAAATTAGTAACTTGCTGATTTCCCATTGGAACTGCACCCATACCAACATTCAGCCTAGTCACACGAAGGCCTTTACTTTGTTGCAGTATACCATTGGAATATGATGCATTCCTTGCCTTGAATTAAGGGAGGACAAATAATAACCCAGGAAAGGATCCATAAAACAAGTATAAGCAATAATAAAACATGGCATTTTCAAAGTTCACTTGCTGTGCTACTTCCCTTTTACTATCTAAAAAACAATGATAGAAACATTGGTGTTACACCATTTATCTTCTTTAAAATTGGTCATATTTTCTTAAGATAGAGTCACAAAATGTTAACTTTTGCATTTATATCAATATTGCTTTAGATCAGTAACCAGATGGAAATCTGAAGTCAGAAGTCTCATGTGATAATCATGTGACCTTGTGTCATTCCTTTGAGCAATAAGGAAGTTAACCAGCTGATCCTGGTTTTCATTGGACACTTAAATTGTGAGAAAAAAAAGATTTTCATCTCAAGATGACTTGCATTAAACTGGATGTCACACCACGGATTTGGCAGATGGCAAATTGGTGCAGAATTGCAAACACTCCAAGACATCAATTATGTAATATCACTGACTAATTACTTATGTGTTTAAAGGTATATCTAATAAACAATTTCGTACAGAACGTATCATCTATTGCTCTGAACACCCATGAACCCCGTAAGGAGTGGTGTGGCATCTTGGAGAAAATCAGCACAACTTATCTCCTGCTAAGTACAGCAAGCTAACAAGTAGCTAGCTGATTGGGGAGTGAATTAGTAAATAATAATAGTTTTCACTACAGTAAAACAATATGCACATGCCATAAAATTATGGTTATTTTTCTGATCGGTTAGCATGAGATACTGTTTTGTCCTTTCCATTCAGATATAGTGATTATATTACCTAGCTAAGCTAGCGTCGAAGCTAACTTATGTAGTCGTCATCAGCTAGCTAACTGGACGACTCGCCTTTGCTAACTGTCGTCGAGGCAAAAAGACTAGCAACTATAATCGTATTAAGTAACTAATATTAACTAAACATCGGCAAAATAATAAACCAAACTCAAAGGTCTTCGCCACCTAAGGCTAAAAATGACAGCTCAGGCTTAGCATTGCGACGTCGAACCTTAGCGGGCTAGCGGATGGCTCTCAGTTTTCAAGAGACGTACCAAGGTTTGACAAAGCATCCTGTTTGAAATCATATAGAAATGCAAAAGAGGTTAGCAGCAAATGCACACAGTGACATTTTGGGACAAAAAGACAGCTTCAACATTACAGGCGATCGTCTTGATAATTACCGCTAAACACCATAGCCGCAGAGGCGCCCATCACTGCGAAGAACGGAGAGTATTCGGGGATGTCGGCCGACATTCTTCCTCACACAGTATAAAAATAAACTAAATATACAAAATTAAGTATCAACGACGGATCGAAAATCGCGCTCGGCGAAACCTATCGAAGGCCACGGTCTTAAAAATACAAAAAAAAAAAACGAGTACGCCAGGAACCGTCCGGCCGCCTGAGAAGCAGTGTAAACGGGATAGTCACGACTCTTCCGATAAATACCCGGCGCAGCAGCACAAAATGGCGAAGCGGAAAATATCACCTGACCGGTCGCACGGAGGAAACCTATCATCCATCGGGTGTGTGTGTGTGCGTGTAGGAGAAAGAGGGGGGGGGCGCTAAGACAAAGTTAATTAATGATGAACTGTGGCGCACGGGCATCTGTGAAAACAACGGCTTCGCGTTTATAACGACAACTGACGCTCTCTTAACGAAGAGATAAGTTTATATATATTTTTTTTATTTTCATTTATTGTTCTTTTCGTTTCAAGGTCACCCCTACGGGGCGTCGCTTTGGTGCGCCCCGCTGCAGGCTTTTTTTTCTCCTCTGATATCTGCGCCTTCAACCCTACGGGAGCAGGAGGATGAAACGATGGGGATGAGGAGGAGGGTGTGGAGGCGGTGGTGATCCAACGAAAGATGGAAAAACAAAACAACAAGAGGATGCACTTATAATGTCTAAATGAAATTATGTTAAAGATCAGACGAGATATAATGTGGATTTCATTTTTTTTCCAAGAGAACCCCACGGCTGATTAAAGTGAGGCGTTAATCCCTAACGTTGCACATGGGCAAGTAAATTTCTGCGTTTTGCACCAGGACCCTCTGCCGTGCAGCAGAGGGTGGTTGACAGTCTGCTGTGATATGCAGCAGTGCGGATCATGCCAGTGAGAGAATTTGAGGCTGAGTGTGTACGTGGTGGGGGGAGGGAGCCGAGAAACCCCCCCACCCCCACCCCCACCCCTCCACCTCCTTCCACTGTAGGCTCCCAGCAAGTGCAGGGTCAGAGCTCCAGAAAGAGGAGGGGTTAAGAGAGCCAGGGCACCATGGGCGAGAAGGAGCATGTGTGCGTGTGTGAGTCAGAGGCAGCCTGTGCAGTCCCCATGCTGCCTCCTCCTCCTCCTCCTCCTCCTCCACCCATTGCTACATCCATCCCGCTCTCTCTGCATTGCCTAGACTAGTCATCACCAGAGAAGGACCCCTCCCCCCCGTATCACTGTAAAGCCTCTTCACACATGGTGCAGTTTCCAAACCAGCATCACGGACATGCTCTCCTTTCAAACGCTTTGCTTGGCCAGCATCTCGCTATGGCTGCAAGGTTGCATTACGCAACACGAATGGATCATTTTGCAGAAGATGTGTGTGTTTCGTGATGTACTATTAACAAAAAGGTCACATGTGAATAAGATGATTTATTTTCTATTTCTCGTCTGACTGAACACATATTGATCCGGGAATCTCTTAGGAGGATATGTATACACCTTTTCTGTTGAGATTGGATTATATTGTTCCTGTCTGGGAAACACGCTCAGCAGACATTTGCACCCAGCTCATCTGAATACATACAGTAACATAATAGCCTATGTACCGACACATTATTGTTTCCTGTTTGTTTTGGGTGGATGGATACAATGATTAGGTCATTGTTCTTGTACTTGAGTGGCATTGATCAATGAGTTGTAAGAGGAGGAGATAAGAACAAGCCATACTTTTGATGGCTGGTCTTGGAGATGCTTTTTAAGGAAGGACGCAGGTAACAGTGAGAAATTCTCATGAGAACATGATTCAATCAATAGAAGAAAATAGACTACAAAACATCAATTGTTTATGATCAGTATAGTATATGACTAGAATACAATGCATCATAGTGACCAACATCTAGCTCCTTCTTTTTCAGTGGTACTGTGATCTACAATGTAGGATACAGTTCTACAGAGAGCTCCTCTCTGTGTAAGATTTGACCAGGGTCTAAATAAAGGAAGTCACTGAGGTAAGCTACTCTCAGGTTTGGCATATTTCCCATTAGGCTGGTTTCAGTGAGTGACCAAAAACGGAACTCTGTCTTTCATTTTTACTGGGATAAAGAACACTTTATTTTCCAGTCATTTAAACAAAACATATATGTTGTCTGAATGCAAAAGCTTTAATCCTGTATTCATAGCAAGACTTTGCCTTTTCATGTGGCAATAGCTTGAGAAAAAAGACTATTAATTTCATTAATTCTTTGGGAGATATACAGTCCGTGAGGCGGATTTATGACATGTATTCAGCAGTCTACGTCTTAATCCCTTGTCCACAGCCCCTTGTTATCTGAGGGGTGGGGGCTGGTCAAGGAGAGACCCATCTCAGTGTAGGCTTTAACATTTAAGCACCTTACTACTTGAGGCTGGAAAGCGTGGTTTTCCGGAGAAGCGCCAGACCAACACCCAAAGGAGCAGCTAAATATAGAAGTGCATGTGCGATTAGCCGGGTTTGAATCCTGAATGAACAGTGCAGCTTTGGCAAACCAGAGTCAATGTCACTTACTGTAAAGTGGGAATAACTGCACCACTTTGCTGTCTAAGATATTACATTTAATGCATTGGACTGAGCCACGTCCGCTGCAAATGAATAGGCTATACATTGTTTATACAGCTTGGGTGTACTGATGTCGACTGACATTGAATGCATTTATACTGATGTGTTAACAAAAAATCAGAAGAAATAGTCAGAGGATATCAGTTGTAACTGTCATTTATCACATTTGTACCATTTCTAGCAAATAGTATCTGTGTGGTGGGTCCTGTTTCTCAGTTTTTGAGTCTACAAGTCACTTTAGTGAACTGACTTTTGTAACACAGCTGGTTATTAGAAGTAGATAGCTCTTAAAGATATATTTGTAAGTATATTTGACTCATTCTGCTAAAATCTTTCCAGTCATGCAGCTTATTGTCAGCTTCCACAAAGCAGAGAAATCCACAAGACATTCAAACAAAAATAGTGTCTATTCAAGAAGTGTGTATGAGTAATGCAGTAGTCACTTAGCGTTTTTACCCTGACCTACCTGCTGTAGAAATTTACATTATCCTTTCATAGATCTACTCTAACTAGTGTTATACTGTAAACTTGAACTGTGGCAGCAGTTCAACATTACAGCTACAGGCAAGCTTTTCTTTATACAACATACAATTTGAATATTTTTGGTGCTGAAGAGTTGCACAGGTGCCATAAAATCATGACATGTATGACATGGTTTTTACTATACTATTGGAAATAAAATTTCTCTACAATGGTGAAAAAATTGTCCAGTCAGATTAGGAACAAACATATGAGGTTTGACTACTTGGAGTGAAGCAAAACACAAGAAGATGGGGATCAGGGGGTTAGATTCATAGTCAGCTGACTTTAAAAGGCATCTGGCACATTTCTGCAACACTTTGAAGAAATGTATCCCTCTCTTTGCAGGGACAGAGATGACAGATGTGTAAGGAAAAGAAGTAAATGGTAAGACAAAAAAAAAAAGACGGAGTCACTTGACTGAAAGCATATTGCTGTATTTTCACATATAGAATACATTTGTAGTTATTCAACTGATGTTTCACTGGAGCACATATTTGAACATATAGATACAAATAGGTTGTATAACCCCAACAACACTTTGCCAAATGGGCACAATTCTGGACTTACTATTTTCGAAGGGGAAAGGACGGAAGTAACAGGAAAATTGTCAAAAGAAGATAAGGATGTGGAAACTGCATTTTTCTCCATTATTTGTAAACCAAAAACACCTTTAGTTTTTTACTTAAAAAGAAGTTTGTATTGTTATTCAAATGAATATTCATATATTATATGAAGGAGACACTGCCACATTTTCAAAAGACAGCTTTGACATATGGTGCAAAATGGCAACACTCAAATTCACCACGGATACAAACATTACCACAGTAACTGATTTAGCACATCTCCCACATATATACAATAAGTCATCAAGTGTGGGGAAATGCAGCAGGACTTGGCCAAAGATCTAGCTGACCTGGTACAACTATACTAGGTCTTATTGTTGGTCTTTCAACATTTAAAAACACTTATCACTAAATGAAGACTTGACTTCACACATTTTGTATCGTAAACCTGTTTATCAACATGGCCCAGTAAACAGTAAATTTGGCAGACTGAGCTAAAACACAGAACATAAAGTACTGAATTTACATTCAGAAAATGAAAAATTGTAGCTCAGCGTTAATATGAATAAAACACAGCCAACATAAAAAAACCTTCTAGATGAACCTTACATTGGCTTTATCTAGATTTGATCCTGAACACTTCCTTCATATAACCACACATCAACACAATTAGTGCACCATAGTACAAATCTGTAAATACAAAAATAAACACAAAACAAACAACAAAAAATATAATATTGTTCTTCAGATGTTGAATTTGGATTAACTGAAGTAATAAATAAAAAATAGCTAATCATATATGAATTTGTAGGACGGATGTAGTTCTAATTGCATATCTGTGTTTTTCACGTCAAACATTTAACTGGACTTTTTGATCATGACTTTCTGCTTTAATATGTTTAAGTGCTAAAATGTGTCCATGTCTATATGATGTACGGATCCACATGGAAATTTAGCGTGTGTGATTATGTGTACAGCATTATGAGGCCATGGCATCCTGGAAACCCCATACTTCCAGCAGTGAAACCTGGAAGCTCTCGGCACACAAGGGCGGGTTGTCAAAGGTGGTGCACCTGCCAGTGCGTCCATGGTTCAGTTCTGAGTCAATGTAAAGAGCATTGCCTTCGCCTCCCCCTGATCAAAGAGAAGAGCAGAGAGTGTATATAAGAGTGTATATAATCTAAAATCCTATGTTTAATGTCTTTTCTTGTTTTAGTTGGCAGTAGAAAAATCCCCAATAAGCTGCACTATGTAACTCAAAATTATCTACATTCATCCAGTTACCTATAGAATATGAATATAAAAATAAATAAATACCCCAAGAGGGAACAGAAATGCAAAATACACAACAATAACATGCTGTAATAATCTACTCACCCACTATGATGGAGTCAAAGTTTCCGGCCATGAACATCGAAGTGTTCTTGGAGTTAAGGTTGAAGTGGCGAGCAGAGAGAAAGGGCGACAGATCTCCAGCAGGCTTCTCTGGCTGCTGTAAGCTATTGTTGTCGGAGTTTTGGCCCTCAGAGGAGGCAGTGTCTTCTTGATCCTGAGTCTTGATGGAGGAGGCTAGCTCAGGGTGGCGGATAACCACCCACTCATAGCGCTCCATCTCTGGCTTAAGCTAACAAGGGAAACAAAGTAGTGACTGCCATTGTAAGTTAGATATCAAGAATTACACACCAGGGCATAACACATTAAGTAATATATTTTATTAGCGCGCATATGTTATATATATATATATATATATTAAAAGAAATATTATACCAGTATCAAAGCGACAAGAACTCTATCTTCAATTCTATCTGATTCTTATCATAAATAGAAAGAGATACTTCATGTTATGAGTTGGCTACTATTTTATTAATGCAAAAAATATATGCCCATAATTCCCTCCTCTCCCTCTCCAACCCCGACTGCACATCTGATAGACACCAGTCCCTGCTGACTTGCCTCTTACTGTCAGGTGTGGTGTCAAATGAATGGCTATTCAGATACTACTGGATCAGGTAACAGGAGTTTTCCTTCTGTGTATATTTACATAATAGTGTGTGAGATGTTGCTGTTTTCTGGTGCGCTTGCTCAGACATCCCACAACTATAAATAATGCATACAGAAGGCATTGGAGACCCCGTCTGCTTTACTATTTCTAGCCCAGTTTTTATTAAGACTTAAGCACAATGCTGCACTATCACAAGAAATTTAAAGATAATATGTGGTTGCTTTTTCAGAGGAGGACAAGGCAGTGTCCATATGGTGAATTGTGATCTACAAGGCAGGCCTTTCATATGGGCGACTTGGACGCCAATTGAGGCCAGGCACACTAATGTCAAGAACATATGAAACCAAAGTTGATGGTACCCTCTGGTGGCTACAGTGTGGTACTGCTCAGAATAAAAAACCTTTTCCCTTAATTTGATGTGCAAAGAGCTTTCTAAAATTCATCTTAAAAAAAGGAAAGACTTTTCTTGCTAAAAGGACTTTTCTTGCTAAAAGGAAGGTAGTAAATAAGGATACTAAAAATAAACTCACCCTAAATACAAAGCACTCCCCTGTGCCAAAGAAGCTCAATTTGTTGCCTCCTCTCTTCCGTTCCTCCCAATCTGTGGATAGAAAAGCTCCACATACCTGAAGGCAAAAAAGGAATTGGTGTGGGTAGAAATTACCTGTTTGATTTGCTCATATACATTATCTTTATCCTCTAAAATACCTTCAAAATCATTGAATTGAAAGACTGCTATCTGCCAGTGTTAGTGGTGGGATCCCTTTGTAGCACTATAATCCAATCACACTACACCTGTGTAATCATGACCTTTGACACCAGTTCACCAATTCACAGAGTCCAGGACAAGAATAAAATCTGACTATTTTGAAAAGCAGAAAGTTCCGTGGACCTTTCTGGTAATTGAAAGAAAAACAACTGACTGACCATGTGTAGGTCAATACAGAGGTGCTTGTAGGACTCACCACATGCAATAACAAGTTTTTCTAGCAGTCAGCTAGAACCATTTACCACCAGTTTCCCCATTTTACTGACACAAAAAAGTGTCTGAAAGGGAAATGTCTGAGACAGAATCTAGTCTATGAGATTGACACCAATATGTTTTTGTTTTTAATCCAATTTAGCTCACTTTGTACCTTATATATCAAAGTAATTCTGTCCTCACCAAGGCTGAGGATGTACAGACAGGAAAGACATCATATTTAATACTGTATTTGGCTATCTATAACAATTAGCTATAAACAACTGTTTGAGGATGGCTTGCTGATAAGCTGCATCAATCAAAATTATCAGTATTCATGTCATCCAAATGATATCATATACCATGTAAATATTTTTATTCATGACATTTTGCATTCGTCTGGTTCACTCTGGCAAAAGGTTTCGAAAAATTATTCTTAAGTGTTAAAATGAGTGGGGGAATCGCAGCAGAGTCTGCTGTCCATGTGTTATGTTACTTACATCGCCATCTGTGGTCCGGATTAGGAGCAGAGTGGGTTCGTAGCCTTCACAATGTGAGTAGAATCTGGAGGAAAATGTGAAAGTTTAATTAATTCCAACTCACTTAATAGAGTGTTGCAAGAATGACATATTTTTGTAGGCCAACCTGGCAGTTAGCGTCACCCTGTTCCCTCGACAAAAAGCCAACGGAATTTTTCCATTGGCTTTTGGATTATTACAGAAAATAAGACCTTTGACAAGTACAAGTTTATGTTACTTAAATGTTGTGTTCAGTAAGATAATCTTCACAAATTAACACCAATTTCATCTTTTTTAGAAGCCTTAATACAATTTCCAGAAATAAAAAGCTACTTAGCTTCTACAAGGCCTTTCCTCTCAAAAGGTTACTAATAGTTTGAAAGACCACGAATCTAAATATAATGAGGCTGTAAAGATGTAGTGCTGAGTAGAAGTGTTTTTGTGTGTGCCATGTTGTTTAATGTTAACAACCTCAGTAGTCACATTTATCTACTTTTTAGCAACTGCCTTTATTAATACATGCAAAAGCTTAAAAAAAAATCATGAGTGAGGTGTTTACTGACATATTTTACATTGCCAAATAAGACGTGTAAATGTCGAGCTTGTGTTAAGCACATACCTTATTTCAGGCATCTAAACAAAACCCCATAAAAAACTACTGTCTAATATGTTCTGTGACTAGAAAAGAGTTAGCCAAAAATGTTTGAAAATGACAAAAAACTAAAACTAAGAAGCTAGACTTCATTTTCTGATTGTACTAGAAGCACAAAAAATACAAACGCAAAGATCTTTTTCTTCTCCTACTGAGTTGCCCCTCTCCAATATAAATAGACGGTAAAAAAAGCAAAGCAGTGTAAGCATTTTTTTCTTTTTTGCAGTCCACAAATCCTTTTTTTTTTTTTTGGGATTAAAGCTTTCCTGTTGTGTTTACATTTATATTTCCATAAACTGAATTTAAAGACAATGCTAAACAGGGCTTGAACTGGAAATTTTTAGCATCAGTCAAAAGCTGGATTAGTGTATCCAGGTGAGAATTGGACAGGGTACCTGTTCAGGCTGCAGCCATGGGTGGATGTGGTGAAGAGAAGTTGTGGTTGGCACAGGGCAAAACGCTCAGGGATCCACGACCAGATGTCCCGCATCTCCTTGGCACTGACGATCTCAGAGGAGAAGGTGTCTGGGTTAAGTGCCAGCTGCACATTCCGTCTGGAGAGGCCCCAAACATACGGAACCAAGCAGAGATACAGAATAAGAGACAGATCCAACAGTTGGTGATGCATAAACCTTTGAAAATAATTCAAACCAGGTGATGGTTTGAATGTATTCAAGGCAATTACATATTCATTTGAGAGTCTAGTGGTACAGACCACTAACTTGATATATTACCATGGTGTATCTAAATGAAAGTGCAATTCTAACACCATATCTATCCCGAGTGTAAATTGAGTTTTGGTTGACAAAATAAACAGATCTGGAGAGATGCATAGAGAAGAGAACCCACCTAGGACTGTAAAAGAACCAATGTAGTGAACACAGGAGTAGAGTGCAGATGAGACAGAAGATGGTTGATGGAAAAGTGTGGCACAAACCAAACAAAAAGGAAACAAGAACAGGATGTGAGACAAGGATGAAAGGGCAACTTCTACCATTCCCCAGCGCAACATTCTTGCCTATTAAGCAAATGAAGCTGCTTGAATGAGTCATCTGCCATTGTCTAGCACATACTCTGTGGTGTATATTTGCGATAAATTGGATAAAAAAGTCTACCGCGGCCCTTTACTATTTTAACATCGCATTCCTCTCATTCTGTGCATAGCACTGTGATTTAATTTATAGCCCACAAACTGTGTCGTACATTTAATTAAGTTCAGGAAAGTCAATTTTCTCCAGAGTGAGATATATAGGTAAATAAAATGAATTTCTTTTTGAAATATCAAAAGGCATTAAAAGGTGCATTTACAGTATACATGTGATGGATTCAATGACCTTACTGATGTTGGATATCTACTTGGCTTTGCAAAGTAAGCCCACTAGCTGTGGCCTGGTTTCTAAATAAAATTCAACAAAAGATGGTAACAGTTCACCACATTTAAATAGATAAATAAAATTATTGACTATACCGCTTCTGTTTGACAGTGATTCCCTTCTGCTGCAAGGACTTTTCATTTGTGAGCTGCAGCAGAGTGATCTCCTTACGGCTAAACAGGCGGATGGAGAAGGCCTTCTCTAGCAGCTTGTCAGGTGTGACGCTGGAGGCAATGCCCTTGACGAAAGCCTGAATATCTGCCCTGACTTTGCCCGAATCTTGCTGCTGCTGGTTGCCCTGGCCTCCCTGGGCTCCTGCTTTTTGCTTGCGATAGAACTTGAGCAAGGCTATAGCCACACGGTAGAGAATCTTGTAGCCCTCCACTAAGTAGACATCCAGGACCCTGACCACATGGCTGAAAGGCAGATCACTAAGCACCCAGCGTTGCCAGTCTGAGTAGACTTCAAGCACATCCTGGGCTGTGGCTACAATCAATTTGTGGGCGGCTGTGCAGTACTTGTTGGCCAGGTCACCAAAAGTCATGCAGCTAGACTCATAGGCCAGGAAAGTCTGGTCCAGCAATCGCTTGCCTGGTTCATTGCAGGCCAGTATGCGGCTGATGTGCTCAAAACACTGAGCTTCATCTATGCTGAAGTGCAGGAGCAAAGAAGTAACAGCCGGAAGTGATGGGCAGTGTGAGATATCCGGAAACTGTCCAGCTAGGCAGTTGATAATCTGATGGGCTGAGGCTACTGCCTCTGCCTTCAGACAGTAGCAGGGCACAGGACTTCCATCCACAAACTCTGGTAGTGGAATAACTGAGGAGGGCTTCTTAGTGGCTGCATTTCCCATAATGTCACGATATACTTCTGCATCTGGGGTAACTGTACGACAGGGAATGGCTTTGATGAGCTGTTGGTAGACTTGTGCCCGTAGTTTGTGGTTTTTGGCCCAGTAACCCTGTCGAGCCATCTGTTTGAACTCTTTCAGGTCTTTACAATCCACCTTGGTGGGCCCGCTGCTCTTGGCCAGATCCCCCATCTGGTCCCAGTCCACAAAGCTGCCATAGTCATCTTCAGCCATGGTGCCGGAAACTTGCTGGACTGCCTGAGTGGGAAGAGGAGGGACGTTCTGGGGTTTTACAAACCTTCTGTCCTCCGCACAGCAGATAACTAGCTTATTTTTTTAACTGCCCATGCTGGTTACTGAAAAACACAAAGGAGAAAACAACTAAATGAGTCACAAAGAAAGAAAATCATTGCAAAATGGTTGCTTAGTCAAATTAAAATCACCCTGTCAGCATCACCAGGACATGTAGTTGGCTAACTCCTAGAGTAATTTTATCATTGTGTCAAGGATAATGCAAAGACTTGGGAAAAGAAGAAATGTTTATACATATCTGCTTCTATATGAGGTGATTTATAACAAGTTAGGAGGGACGCATTACATAATGGCCACAGTAAGTCTGTACTGTAAAACAACATTAGCCAATTTCACTAATCAGATTAAAGATCTTCTGATGGAGAAAAAAAGGCTGTACATCATGCATTTCATACATGTGAAGTCAAAAGAAATCAAGTAAACCCGTAGCTTAAATGGAATGCAGTACAAGACTATCTTAGTTATACCATATGACCATCACAAAAATGAAAACTTCACAACTTCAAATGAGCCATGATGAACAAATACACTGGACAGTGTTTAAATTGAAAAGGCCAAGTTTGATATGAAACTAGTTTGATATCAAATTACTAGCAGTACGATTTACAAGCTGGCTATTATGCAGTCATCAAATCAAGTAAAGTCAACGCTCACCCACAAGATACATGGAGAAGCATGACCGAAGCTCATTATACAATATACTGAGAATGCTTGTCATACAATGATCAAATCATTTCACGCAGTTCTTCAACAAGTCACAAGGACATGTATGTCCAAAGATCACTTGCAGTATAATGAAAATGACAGTCATAAAGTCCTCAGAACCTTTCATACTGCCTTCCAACAAGTCACATGGAAGACTGCATGTAAAGCTGGATGCATTTATGGTGAATCTGCAGGGGGATTAACTGTCCTATTTAGAGGGTATGTTTACATGAATGTTGATATTACCTTTTACACGAGATGTAACTGACAAAATGCAAACTGGAATCCAGACCCAACAAATTGAACTGGCCAAAGGCCACACTGACATCTCAATTCTTTAAATAAGTTCACCAATTCGGTCAATATAAGTTCCCCTCACAGAGGAAAAGAGGACTACAAAACCAAAGCCATGATAGCCACACACTTCCAATACACTCAATGTATATGTACACAAGCAAAGGACCTACAATCACACGAAGTAGTTTAAAATTCATTAGAGCAAGGTACCAAGCCCAGGTAGAATAGTTGCCATTTAGTTGAACTGGCCAGCCCTTAAACCTTAGTGTTAATAAGTGGTCCCAGTTTAAATTATCTAATCATGACAACTTAACTTTTTGATATTATACAGAAATGCTTAACATTTGCGGATCTGTGGATCTCTGTTCCCATTGGGGAGCATAGCATACAACAGCCACATCCTAGCCACAGTGCATCCTAACAACATGGCTCCTCTAATGATATGGAAGTTGTTATACACCAGGTACCTTTCTTCATCCTGAAAAGAGCTTAGCCTGCTTGCCTTACATAATTCATATGTGGTTTGGGTTAAACTACAGGCTAGTCTGCATCATGGTCCATACAGCAACCTGGAGTTGTTTTTGTGTTGGGGAGCTAAAGTCACTTAATGCCAGTTTATTAGGTACACCTAGCTAAAACTAATACAGTTTAATACAGCGGTCCTGCAATAAAACTTATGGTCATGATGATAATAATGTTCAGTTTATGTTGAAAGTGTTTAAGGAGGTGTTGATCAAATGTATGATCTTTTTGAAGGATGTAATATGCGGCGCTGTTGAACTGCACTGCATTATACAAAAGAGGTGTTTCCTGTTATTTAGCCTACCCTCTTTGATATGAATTGGGTGGACAGAATAATAGAAACACCTTCCCATGTAAAACAACACAAGTCAACAGCAACGCAAACTGCATCCTCAGAAATGATCCTGCAGTTGAATCAAAACCTCTGAAACAACGTCTATTTCTTTACCAAATCTGAAAACAAACAAACAAAAACAAAACAAAACAAAACATTCTGCAATCGTTTGCTGCACGTTACTCAGGTTGTGAGTAACGTACAATTTTAACAGATGCAATCTTAACAAATAGGGCACTGAGCGGAAAAGGAAGCTGATTACTACTAGCCTTAAAGGAAAAGCCTACCAGAGCTGGGACGCAACCTCTGCAAAAACTGAGCGGGGATGGGCAACGATTGCAATGTTATGCTGGAGGCGCAGGACATAGTGACACAAAGACATAAGCACAGAAACGGCAAAACGTTACGGTACCTGCCACCTTGTCCCTCAGTTAACATTACAGTGTCGGCGGGTACAGCAGTGTCAACACAAACCGGGATGACAGCCTCAAACGCACGCAAAGCTGCCCACTTGTGCGGTCGAATAACCCATTAACGTCGGCTAGCCGGCTCAGGTGATGGTGGCTAACACGTTAGAGGAAGACAGAGCACACGGGTCACGGAGTATTTAACATCACGGGCCGGAGCAAATCTGATGCACCCTTTTCCATTCACACTTGCCAAGTTAGCAAATGCTAGCGTTAGCTAGCGGCGAGCTGCTCTCGTCGGTGCGCGTCGGCGGCTAACGCAGCCTTAACCCGACCGCAAAAAACTAGCCGCTCGGCACAAGATAACACGCAAGACAGGCACGAAGCCGTGCAGATAAAAGGACCAATAGCAACAAAAAAATACAAAGTAAAAATTAAAATAACCGGGCTAACGTTGCTGCACTAGCTAGCATGAACGGTACCAACCCCAAATTAATTTTTGTCCGCGGTCTGTCTTGGGAGTTTGAGGATGCGGAGAGATTTCGGCTCGGATTTTTGCGCAAAAAGACGGCGCTTTTTAAAACACGAAGCCGGCGACGGGAGCGAGGGTCACGTCTAACGCAAAAAACCCCGCCGAGCACCGGCGAGACGGACATTAAATAACTGGTCGGCCGGTGAAGCGACGGCGTCCCTACCTGGACGTGAGATGTCTTGAGACGTGAGGCGGCATTCATATTAAGTCGCCTCGAGCATGCGCAGTGGCTCGCAAGCGGCCGGCCGAGGTCTGGTGCGTTCAGCTGCAGCCGGAGCCGCGGGGGAGCTCAGGTGTGCGGGTGAAACGTTCACTGCGCGGTTGCAGCCGCTTCTCCGGTTCCTCCACAAGACCTGGGGGGGGGGGAAACTTAGTCTCCCTCCCCCGGGAAACAGTGTCAGTGAGGAAAAACCACCGATTATTGGCTAATGCACGTTATCAGTGTCGGCTACGTACAAATATCTATGCACTTTCAAAAATTAATCGTTTTGGTGCAATATTTGGAATGCATCAATATTCATTTATCCTTTATTTAGCCAGGAAAGTCCCACGTAAAGGATATGTAAAAAAAAAAAAAAAAAAAGGTATCATGTTTCCTTTAGGGCGGTTTGCAAAAGACCGTTTAATGGATTTCAAAGAGCTAAGTCATGCTGTTTTGCAGCTTATTTCACGCCCAGGAGATGTAAGAGCAGGAAAGTAGTTTTACCGGGCTCTGAAAGCACCTAAGGGGCATTCAGGTTTTTTTTAAAAAAAACAACCTAAAGTATGGTAATGTCCTTTTGTGGACCAAAGAGTAACTCAGATTAAATATTAACTCATTGGCTTACTTCTAGAGGCCAAGTTACACTGCTGTGACTGTGGAGAGGTTACATGGCAGATCACAGTATCTGTTCTGCCTTGTTTACTTGGAGACATGATCCGTCTATCAGATGAGTGATGGCACTGGGACAGGACAGCAAGTACCCTAGCGAGGGGCAACAAACCCTGCCTTTGTCCAGTAATCAAAGCAACCACCAAAACACATCCGCCCAACACATGACAGTTATTACTGATAATCAAATTGTGGAATCATCATTGCCTTCCAGAACAACTCAGAGTAAGATGTTGTTTGGCCTTGTCTTGTTCTTCTTAAACATGGCTGATGTTTTTCATGCCCTACTTTAGTTAGACCTTGTTAGCGCTGCAATAGCGAGGAAAAAGGAATTTTCCTTTGGGACACTGGAATGTTTAGCTGTTACTGTAATGATATTTCATCGCTCATAACACTTTGTCTATCCCTCTACTCCTCCAATCTCTCTCTGATCTCAAATTGTACCAGCCGCTTGAGCAACCATCTATAAAAAAACATCTTTAAATTTAACCAAAGCTTAATACAATTGTTTGTCATATGCAGATGGGGAAAAGAGAATGTGGGTGATCTTTCATCCTTAGCCAAAGATTTAGCAGCATCTAGCTAGAGGCTGGAGTTAGTTCCCCACCCAAAATACTAAAGGAAAAAGTCATCCACATCTCAGAGACAAATAACCTTACATGGTATCAATGATCATGCTTTTGTGCATGATTTGTGTTGGTCTGTGACTGCAAATGAAGTTGAAGAAAAAAGAGAAAAGAGGTAAACAGGTCTGAAGGATTGTCAATTTGTGTGCGTGTATGTGTGTGTGTATGAGAGAGAGAGAGAGAGAGAGAGAGAGACAGATGGGTGTAAAGCCAGTAAGCCTTTGGGTCCTAGCTTATGTAGGTTTATGCTCATCAAATCCTTCCGCTCCCACACACTGCGTGACATCATTTTAGTGACCAACCCCACCCCAGCCTCTAGTTCCCTCCCACTCCACCGGATCTCACATGTGCACACATATGCATACACTCATGCACACATTGACAGAGGTGTAGACACAGACTTGATAATTTGCACATTCTGCAGAAACACTGGGTTAGACCGGGGGTTATGTTCCAGTAAGAGCAGGGTTTCTTTCCAACAGAACATTGATCTGTGAGTTTAGTGGGCACACAATCAAGCTTAGGCAATTAAATAGGTTTTGGTAGCCTAGAGAGATAAAAGAACTGGAGTTGTGGTCAAAAATAAAATTTGAACTGTTTACTGCTGTTCAGACAAATTAAGGAGAAATTATGTGATGAAGTGACATATGATAAATTAGTTGGTTAATTCATTGATAAACAAAGGGATTAATCAATAATGAAAATAATCTTGAAGCCCTATGTTCAAAAGCCTTTATCAACAAGTGGTAGATGAGCTATAAAGTTTAATAGCAGGAAGATGGATTGACTTTCTGTTTTGTTCATTATCAAATGAGCTTTTGTCAGTGTTTGCCGCATGCATTTGACCTGACATCCTCACCAGTAAGCCTCTTCTCATCAGGTTTACCTCAAGTGACTTAGAGGAGCTGGAGCTGTCAGCCAACCAGGGTTCAGTGTTGTGGATGCCTACTTGTTCTGTCAAGAGCCGGTGTGACATATGAACCTTTAAGCTCATTGTGTCAAGAAAGTCCTTCTCCAAGTGACATATTCCCTTATCTATCTCTATCCAAATGGGATGTTGTTAATTAGTTAAGTCATGTGTGATCTGTGGTCCTTCTAATTACTGCTGCATGTTGGTTCTCATGACCATCCTTTTCGGAAATAAACTTTAAATAGATAACAGTGCCATTTTCGTTTCTGTCATCTGCCTGATCATGCTGTACTTGTGTACACAGTTCTGATCTATACTTCCTTAGGTGCATCATGCCAATGAAAGCAAACTTTTTTTCCTTAAAAATGATTAAGAGGTCACTAATTAAAGGCTTTTAGCTGTCAAACCCACATGAGTACCCAGAGTTGGATTATTTTCAGCGCTTTGAGAAAACATTTGTGGTGAACTGGTTTTCTTTTCTCACATCCCTCTACAGGTTTTTGCCAACAAGAACACCTTGACACCATGGCGCCCTCTTTAGGTATCTGAGAGACTCTGAGCTGATCTTTGGTTAACCTGTGTTGCTTTTGCATTGTTGTCAAAAATAAATTTGTTGATTACATGATTTTTGTGCTTTCACAACAGAAATGTGAATTTCTTCATCTTTGCCTGATTTAGTAAATCAGCATTTTAGATAACTTCTTTCTCATACACCTCATCTATTAATTTGTAACCAAAAGGAAGCCTCCAAAGACATAAATGCATTCCTGTCTGACTTAATTATCCGGCAATTGTGTTACAACACAGTAAGTCAGAAATGACAACTTATTCTGTAATTGTTACCTAGACAGTTTCCACTGTGTATTGCCTTTGGTCTATTATTGTCATTATTATCATTGCTGTCATAACATTTTTTACAATCTTTTGTCTTTATTGTTTATTCAGAGCCAAAGGTTTGCACCATTTGAGCTATTTAAATGAGTTCCCTTATTGAGTATCAGTTCACAACTAAAGCTTAAGTCTAGCCAGTGAAACTGAAAGAAACTGTGTCACCCAATGGCGTGGGCTCCATTGTATCTGTGAAAGGCCTTAGCAGCACTCTGGGTATTGTTTTCTTTAAAGGAGAATCAGGTTACCCTGACAACCGCAGGATGCCTACCCATAGGCTCTGAAAAGGCCCGACCAGAGAAGGAGGGAAAGAGATCGAAAAGGGACAGAAAGGAGCCAAGATACTTCCCAGCCCCAATTTTATTTTCTCGTTTTTAGTTTGTGTGTTTGGACAACAGGCGTGATGGCTACCAGTGGGTTGGGATGGAGACCCAAGGAGGTGAGGGTGTGTGTGTGTGTGTGTTTGTGTGGTTGTCCATGTGCTGACTTGTCTTTTATGCCAAACTATTGAAAAATATCTCTATTTTTCTTATGTTGATGCAGAACAATAGTTTTGTGACAGCAGTTTTGCTATGTTTATATTCAGTATTTCTATCAGACTAGTGAACATGTTTAACACCCATACAGAAAGGCCACATGTTGAAAAGGCTTTCATGGCCTGTCATGCTGGCAGTAGCATTACTTTGAAATCTCTTTATGCCTGCAGAAATAATTGATGCAATTCATTTGAGAAGTGTGACTATTAATTTGCTATTCAAAAGGAAACTATCACATATTTATAGTACTTGAACCCAAATATGGGAGTGGAAAATTTAATTGTGTAACATTAGTGCAACGATGTTTCTTTCTGCACATGACCATAGCCTACATTTGTTACTAAGCATGGTGCGTTTACTGGTATTTGCACTGTCCTTGTTTTGACAGTGAGATCCAACATCCTGTAAACAGAGGGCCATGCGTGTTGCACTGCGGCCACGCAGGTAAGGCTCAGCATCATTAATCTGTGAACAGAAGTAGGAAAGATGCGCATTAGAAAGTAACCGATCCACCTCACCACATCGATGGCCACCCTGAAGTGTCAATTTTGCTGTACTCACTTAAGCTGTGTGAAAGCAAGAAATTTGCAATTTTTATTCTCATTTTTGCGACTGATATGTTTTAGTGGCACCTCTCACTGACTGCACAAAACACTTTGTAATGAATACCTTATTACATTTGTAATCTGCACAGTATATTCATTTTATGTGGGGCTTGATCTACCCAGCATATATCACCAGCAGTAGTTATAAGGCCAGTTATCACACAGTAATCTGTTTTAATATTATTGCTCTTGCGCAGTTTACAGCTGTGCTACTTTTTTTGCATATAGCCTCCCCCTAACCCAATAAACGTGAAAGCCGTGATGAGTGCTCTGACAACTTTTATGAAATGCAAACAAGTTAAATTGAATGGAAATAATTCGTCTGGGGGTGAATCTGGAGCTTTAGAGGCACTAGGAGAGCCTTGAAACTGTCTGAGTGTGCATTTGAGCTTGGCTCCACCGTGCTTCTCTGGATGAGGTTTGTGAGTTTACTGGCCTAATGAAAGTGAGAGTGAAGTGATCGCGCTCCCTGCCCCACTTAGACTGAAGCTGGGCCGCCCATGTGAGCAGCGAGCAGGCACATGCTATAATGGCTCATCATGCCTCAGATACTCGTTTTGACACACTAGGGTCGCCTCACATGAAGTCATGGAAGAATTTAGTTTCTCCACATTCTCAGTGTCTTGGAAGAAAGGCAGAGTCAGGCTGTAAGTTTTGATTGCATTAACTCTGCTTTTAAAATCAAATCTATGAACTTGAAAAGGAGATTTAAATGGTTGGGTATGACACAAATTATTAAAAAGTGATCTCTTATGTCACGCCCAATATGTGGCCAATAATCATCCTAAGAAATACAACAATGACATAGTTGTTTTCTCTATTGCATATACTGGTGTGTTTATGTTTATTAAAAAAACATGATGCATTAAATTGGGCATGAGCTTTCATTTTCAATCTTATTATGATGAATTATAATTTGATTGAAAAAAAATGACACACATACTGAGTCAACTGTATCACAAATGCTCTGAACACTACTTTGCTTGCTAACAGAATAGTCTAAACGGTTAGCTTAAAGTTATGCATAAATGTTTGAAACTGATAGCAAAAAGTAATGAATAAATAGTTCAAATAGCTGCCTAAAAGTAATGGATCTATTGTTTAAATATATACATATTTCCAAGTTGTTGATAAACAGTTTAAACATTTAACCTAAAGATGAAATATATAGTTAAAATTAATGAGTAAACAGTTCATATATAGTTAGCAAAAAGTGATGATATATTGTTTAAATATATAGTTAGATAAAAGTAATGAGTAAACAGTTCAAACAGATAGCTAAAAGTACAGAATCAGTTGTTAAAATAGTTTGCTAAAAGTCATTGATAAATGGTTAAAATGTTCAGCATCTGGCACTGCAAGATGGTAAAGGGTATATATGCCAAATTTTATGTAAAAAAATTACATCAAATAACCTCCACTTTGACATCCTTTCAAATAAACAAACTTGGAACATGATGGATTGTGTCAGTGAAGGGATGCTTGAGTTCATGCGACCGTGGGCTGTGGTAGTATATCAGACAAAAGGGCTGGGAACCACTGATGTTCTGACAGATGTTTGCTGTAGCATTTGAAGAGGTTTCTCTGTGTATTATGCCCTCTAGTGGTTGCCTGGTGTTCTGTCTGTGCCTGTCAGTGCTCACCCTGCTGCTACAGAGCCTCTGGGTGCCACCTGAGATCCCCATGGATGAACCTGCTGGAAGGTCACCTGAGGAACAGGGTAACTCACACGCACATGGACACACCTGGCTTAGCTTAGAGGTTGACCTTTTTTTGGCTGGAACAAAGGCCTCAGCTTTTTTAATGGCAAAAATGGTAAAAACATCCATGTATTTACACACCAATATAATCATATTTGAAATGAATAAATTGAACTAATGAAAATATCTCAAATAAATGAAATTATAGAACAAATTCATCTTAGTGAGACGTAATGAGTCTTGACACTGGGCCCTGACTGGGTAATGTATTATTTTTTCTTTTAATCTGCACATTTGCTGAAATGTACTGTGTCTTTTGAGGGATAAGATTTGATCTGAGTTTCTTCCCAGTATTGAAGCTTTGCTCACAATTCGTGGTGGGTCCACCCGTGTGTATGACAGTTGTGGGTTTGCGGACACGATATACCCTTTTTCTGCTCAAAGGTCTGGCGAAACTGTTTCCCAGAGGGCGAGTATTTAAGGCGGCAGCGGACAAGGTTGTTTAGGCAAAAGCTTTCTTCCTGGTTTACAAGGGATAGACAAATGTCAACAATCTCCTTCAGAATATGTTTTTTCTGTAAAATCAGCAGTCTTTTTTATGTATTCGATGAATAAATTGGCCTGTTCTTGCATTTTTAAACATCATCAGGAGCGTTCAGGGAATACACTCTGCAAGCTGCTGTATGCTGTTTTAAATATAATGGTAATGGTATTTGATTTGATCATTTAATGGTATCTGCATTATTTGGGTAGTAAGAGATGTTTCCCTTTCCAGTTAGACCCCTTATGAAAAATGTCAATCTGATACAGGAGTTGATATATCATACATTCCATTTTTTGTAACCCTTTTAAGTCAAAAGAATTTACTTCTCAATTTTTTCAAAGCTGACTGAACTCATATAGGAACCCATTTATGTATATCATTCACACATGATTCAACACACAAATTTAAAGATAGAACAAATTCTCAACTTCTGTGAAAGCGCTGAACAATCTGCCCACCGTTGAATCAGTTTCAGAATAAAATCGAAGAAAAGGATTTTTTTTTTTTTTTTTATCTAAACCTCCTCATCCATTCCTCCTCAGATTGTAGGAAAAACTCCGCTGGTGCAGCTCAGCATGATTGCTCAGTGCTTTGAAGGACCCACCACGGCTTGTTTACAAATAGCCACCCGACAATGGTCATGTTGAAAAGCATAGCACATGTGGGAAGCAGTTGGTCAGTGTGCATTGTTAATCTAGCTCAAATTTATCACCGAATGCTCAGTTTTCAATCAGTCTTTGTGAAAAAAAAATCATCCATCTTACAAGGAACAAGTTACATTTTAATCTTAAAATGACCTTTTACTGCCTCAAAACTGACAGTGACTTGAAAATTAATTGCTTGAAGAGGATAAAAAGCAATGTTAGTAAGCAGAACTGTCTTTGAATTGTACATTTTTCTCTAAGAAAAAAAAAATGTTGTCTCTGACACTAGGACATTTACTGTATCAGTAGAGTATAAATATTTAATTAAAAAGTATTATTGTAAAAGTATTATTGTCCTATGAAATCACCAAGCTATGTATTGTATATTTTCTGTTGCAATGTGATCTGACAATGTGCAGAAACCTCTTATATTATTTTAGTATGTGATGTAACTAGTAAGTGAGGGTTATACAGGCCATTGCCTTACACACATAATATTATAAGCTGCACATAGACACATTTAAAAGCTTAAAATGATTCGGTCATCTAGTTTTCTCACATGACCGGCTAATTGTTACAGGATCCCAAATCTTTCCTCCCACTCATCTTTCATTGCCTCCGTAAACCACAGGGCCCCAGGGAATTTAAGTAGTGATATGCTCACAGTCAGCTGAGCAAACAGAGAGTGACATCACCAGTCTGTGGGAATTGTACTGTGTATCGCAGGGTAAAGCTGTCTCCAAAGATGTCCTGGTTCCGACATCAAATCGAACCCAACTCCACCAGAACCACCCCCTAGCCCCCAACACACACATACACACACACACACCTCACACCTCACGAACAATCTGGCTAGTAACTACAGAAGATTTTCTGGCAACTAGCCAGGTGGCTAACAGAGCACTTAACTGTGGACACCACTACATCAGGTCAGTCCAGCACTACAACAGAAAGCCTAACAGAGCCAACACAAGAGGTACCGCGGAGGTTTTAAACAATAATAGTATATAGACACTGTATCACAAAATGATTTCTTCGATCAAGATGAAGGTTTTTGACAGTGGGTCTTGTTAATGTTCGAAGTCTTTTTCTTTGAATACACGTTATTGCTGGTTAAGGTGGTGGTTCCCAACCTCAGACTCATGACCACATAAGAAGTTTAAAGATAAATCAGGGTATATGAAAATTTGTGGAAAAAAACAGTGCTCAGTGTTCAAACTTGCATGAAAACTGTAGCCTGTGGCGATGGGTTGCAAGGAGACATTACATCATTTTAAGGGGGTCAAAAACCGAAGTAGTTGGGAAGAATGGGCTAGTGGATACACCTGATTAAAATCAGTGTAAATGTAGTGTTAGCGAACAGTTTAACTGCATTTTGGACTGCTTGTTGAAATAAGACCTCAGTTTGATGTTTCAACAGCATGTGAGGTCAGCAGTTTCTTTACCTTTACCCATGAAGGTGTCTGTGGAAACATTCACAGAAAAATATCCACACAGCATGTCTGTATGAGCGTATACCCGACTGTGTGTTTAATGTGAGATGACCACAAAGCTCCGGTTACAATTTCATAAATATTTGCTTTTAATGCCTGATTACTATCTTTATCGGTCTTAAAATTTTTCATGTGGAAAATGTACCTCAGTAAAAAATGATTAAATGACATTGACCCGTACACGGAATATGGAAAATACACACGACCATTATCACTGCTTCGTTTGCAGCACATCGAGTTAAGAAAACAGCATTACATAACCCTGCTGTTTCATGATACTCAGAGCAAGATTTCCTATTCAGGAGAAAATTTGCTATGACATTATGCACAGCATGATTGCTTAAACATAAGGATGATTTTGTGTATAGATGTCGCCTGTATTTTATGTCATAGGTCAGCGTGGTCTTGGCTTTCGTAGGCTGGCTCTGCGCTTGGAGGCTTTGAACACTCAGGTGCAGAGGCTGAGCAGAGAGAGAGATGTCCCTCAGCTCAACAGAGAGGATCTTAGTCTGCTGCTGCAGAGGTATTCAACATCACCAATCATCTTAACACATATGGATCTCAGTATCAGTGAAGATATGATTCAGTGTTAGGGGTCTTGTGTGAGACAGAGAAGAAATAGTTTGTATAAATGCACACAGTGGGCGGTTACTCGTTGATTTTGTATTTGTTTTCCAGTTTCAGACAGGACCAGCAAGGCGTGGCCCGTTTGGTAGAGAGGGAGCTCAAGAGAGTGTCCCAGAAGCTGGATCAGCTCGGCCGCCATCACCACCGTCATCATCAGTCTCACACGCTGCTACCACATGATGACCACAGAGCACACATAGGTAAACATCTATCATGTTCAGTTTGTCTTAATTGATCGGTGTTGCTTTATTATTTTGGGTGGATTTTGATAGATTTTTACCTCCTTAGTAGTCATCTGATTTGTCTAGGGCTGGATACATCCAATGAGATGAATGAGAAGAAAAACTTTTATATCTAATCCTATAAGATTTTAAAGTTTGCATTTTTCATGCTTTTTATTACTGAAAATTTTGAACTTTAAATCATGAGGTAAGATGTGAATAAACCGCACGCATCATTCTCATGCTTACCAAACTTAATGCTCTATGATATGAAGGAAGGAAACTAAAAGGATGAGGCAGGTAGAAAATCTGCTCTGTGTGGACACCTTTGTCTTGATTTAGAGTTAAGGAGACACATTTGGAGTTTTTTATTTTGCTTTCGACTAGTAAGACAGATGTGTAGATTTTTATATTAAAAACTTGCCTAGTTTAGTCTTTGTTTTACCATGTACTTTATGAAATGCACCCGAAAAAAAGCACCTCATTGTCCAAGTTAAAACAGAGGTTTTAGTTTGTTCCAGTTATAGCATGATTTAATATTCTTTATACACCAAATAAATACACCCTCTTTATGTTGCTAGGTTCAGTAATTGGCCAATTGCAAGCTTGCCTGCAGTGGTAGTGTGACACTCCGAGCCAAATGCACGGTTCATAGCCTCAATAGAGGTTAACTACACAGTGAAATTAACAAGCTGTGATAGTGGAGGGTGTGAAAGGGGGGGTTAAAGGGCAGTGGGTGCAGTTGGTTATGGGGGATGATGTCCTTGAATAGAAGTTTAACAAGTCCCAAAGAGGCAGCGCCGATCATCTGGCTGTGTGGAGGAAAAAAGTTTACATCTACGCTACGACCCTCCTGAGAGGTGTCAGGTGAGAGTTGGGTTACACGCCCTGGTTGGCACGCCAAGGATTGTGTGTGTGTGTGTGTGTGTGTGTGTTTGTGTAAATGTCTGTTTCAGAGAAAGAGGCAGGGATGACTGAGTGCAAATCCTGACCTCCCTCCCTGCAAAAGGGAATTCATACGGCTTTGGGCCACACAGGCACCATACCGTGCGTATGTGAGGGTACACACTCGTCTACGTGCACACAGACTCATACATTATGTACACCCATACCACCCGCATGCACAAAAACACACTCTTCCCCATCAACAGCCTGCTCACCCCTCACCCGCTTCCTCTCACATTACCTCACACCATAAAATATGACTGAATTACCCAAGAGTCCTTTCACCAACTTGTCTACTCATAGTCTTGTTTTTGCGGAGGGAGCACTTTTTTCCCCCTTTTTGCTGTGCTACTATAGCATATCACTGTTTTTAGGCTTTCACACCTCAACTATGCTTGTGGGTTTTCTTATCTTTTTTTTCTCTCTCTCTCTTTTTACTAGGTTGTTTTACACAGTTAAGGACTGTGTATTTTGGCAATTGCTTGCACTGTAAAAGGGAACGTTTAGTAGGAGGCAGGTGGGTCAGGTGTGTGGGAGTGTGTGTGTGTGTGTGTGTGTGTGTGTATGTGTTCATTCCAGTTGATTGACATTGGCAAGAGATGATGGGGCGCTTACGGGAAACAGCCCCTGAGAACACACTGCCTCCACTCTAATGCCTCTTACATGCAGGGCAGCCCTATACATCGTGCTGATGGCTGCTATTCATTGTGCACATTTCATTCGCAAGATTGTATATCAATGTTATTATCCACTGTTCTTCATTACCCGCACTAAGTTAACTCTACAATGAGCTTTTTGTTACTAAAGCCAGGACTGTGGAATAACGATGTATTCAACATGGCCTCTAAAAGAAAAACTATGTGACTTCTAATATCTTACCCACAGGGCCCAATGAGTGTGAGGTGCCAATGGATACTGCGTATCCGGTGTGTGCTGAGAAAGTGGAGGTGAGAAAGCGGAAATATATATGGTAGCATGAACTTCATCGCTGTATCTGCACTGTTATGGTTGTATTAAACTGCTTACCTTGACTTAATGTTTTAAGACTCATATTTATTTTTTAGTATTTGAGTAAATTTTGCGCTGGATATGGAAATACCAGCTGATGGGAAGTTGTTTGGTTTGTCTCTCTGTCTTTCTGGCAGTTCCTGCAGGCACGTTGGCAGTCAGACCCCTGCTATGCGTTTTATGGGGTTGATGGTACCACCTGCTCCATATTGACTTACCTCAGCCAAATAGAAAACTTTTGTCCCCCTCGCCTTGGAGCGAACCACTCTGCACTGCCGTGGCAAAAGAAACCCCGCTCCTCTACAGAGAAAGTACATTCACATCAAGTTCATGTCATTGTGTATTACTGCACTATGAATGCAGACTTAAAAACCCTACTCTACTATGTTCTCTATCAGATAAACGTGCTTTGCGCTACCTTGTGGTGTTTCACATTATGATTCTGCACAGGCTGAGATAAGAACATCTCTGAGCCGACTGTACGAGGTCATCGGCAACAAAAGTGGTCCTGCGATAAACTTCATCCAGTCCAGAGTGGAAAGGATGTCTGAAGGGTGGATACAGGCCGGTCTGAGGATGAAGAGCAGCAACAAGACGGTCTCGAACCGGATGCGGGTATAAGCAGCAGGTTATTCTGTCGCTCATCATTTAGTGATAATTTCTGGCCTCTTAAATGAAGTAGCTAATGTCACTCCATCGATTTAAAAAACATAGCTGTAATGTTTTTTTTTTGGGGGGGGGGTGGTAGTGTGTGGATGCTAAGCTCTATTTTCTTTTTAAATGTTCAGGTTCTCCTCAGATAACACATAAGAATTTATACCACAATCTAGACAACTATAAACTTACGAAAGCAAAGAAAAAGCAGAGCTGAGAACCCTTTTCTCTATTTACACGTTGTCTGTCTTGGACCTCAAAATGTACTGTCATCTAGGTGCTGCTTTATCCGGGGGCCCTGGCTGGGAGTGTTGGTCAGCGTTTCGAAGCTATGGTGGAGAGAGGGGGGCCCCTGGGTGAGCTGGTCCAGTGGGCTGACCTCAGTGCCTGTCTGACAATCCTAGGTCACAACCTAACCTTCAGCACCTCACAGCACCAACTCTACAGGTTACCAACACTGTTCGGTCCTTCTACTACAATTACTCCCTCTACTTTACTCTGAGACAAAATCATTATGTTTGTTTGGAAATTATTGATTCCAAATCATTTTAATAGTTAATTGGATGGATTTTAACTTCTGGTATTACTGATATATGATGTGTTCATAGGTGCCTGGTCCATGACCATTTTACACTGAAGTGATGAGAGGCAAAGATCAGTGTGGAATGATGCTGACGGTTTAGTGGTGTGCTGTGTGTGACTGCTTCAGCCTGATAGGTGCTGCTCCTGGCCGAGGCAGTTGTCCAATCCAGAGGCCCCTGACCTTTGACCTCATCTATACCGACTACCATGGTCTTGGTCACCTTCAAGGAGCCATGGGACTGGCTTTCAAGCATTACCAGTATGACCACAATTTTCTAGAAACATAATTATGCCAATAGTAGATGTGTTTCGCTCTTTTTGCTGAATAATTTTACATATTTATTTCATATTTACACAGTTTTTGAAATTCTACAATATGTGCCCACTACATAATTATTATAAATAAATCAGTCAGCGATATTAAAAAGAAGGACTTATATTTTCATTTTTTTTCCCTTGTACAGAATGACGACTTTCTGTAGCTTGCTTTAGTCTGATACTGTTTTAATATGAAGCAGACATACTTTGACCTCACTGCTTTTTTCCCACAACACAGTGTCGAAGAAATGTGTTACCTTCAAATACAAAAATAATAAAATATTTTAATTTTCCTCCCTCTATCTTTCTCAGCCCTGATATTTGCAAGGCACATTCAGAGCATTGTCAGCTTTTGAATACAAAATAGCCAACAAATATGAAGAGTCACATCAGGATGGCAGCATTATACTGCATGAGTAATTTGTGTTCATGTGATCACTGCTAAATTGATAAACTTGTACTAAATCAATTATGTCAAAAACTTCTTTTTTTTATAAACAGTTCTTTAAATCATTCTAGGTGCCACTTCAGGATCCTTGACTCTTTTGGCACTGAACCTGCCTTTAACTTGGGAAGTTATGCACAGAGCCACGGATATAAAACACTGTGGGGAAGATGGGGTCTCCAGCCTCTGCAGTACATGACCATGTTCCGTAAGTCTACGTGTGTTTGCATATACTTAATATTCTGGCAATTACCAGCATCATGCAATGTGTTTACACCCTGAAATCATGCAAGTATGTGACTCGCTGACTGTGTTAGAGCTGTGATAGCTGTATATATATATATATATATATATATATATATATATATATATATATATATATATATATATATATATATATATATATATATATATGAATCAATGTATGTATATCTGTATGTATGCATATACATTCACATGTATTTATAACTTGCTGCCACAGTGCTGATCCTTTACATACGCGTCCTCTCAGTGAGAAGATTAATAGCTGAGGTTAAATAAACCTGGTGCCCAGACAGAGCTTTCATTCCAACACCTCTCTCTGTCATCTTTCCCGCCCTGCCGGGAGATGGAGACAAGCTGGACGCACTGGGCCGAGAGCCACTCCCCATCCCTCAGCTTGAAGCACTGTTTATTTGTCCTGCTGAGGAGGAGAAAGAGATGGCTGTTAGCTGATGTCGGGGAAAGGGTAGAGAGGGAGAGAAACAAAACAGAAACAAAAACACAGACACACAGAAAAGATGCTTGAGAGAACATCAAATGGGGGGTTTATGCTTCTGTTTTGAGAGAGGGGGGAGGAAGGTAGTTGACTGAAGAATTGCACAAAACGCACAGGGAGACAAAGCAGAACCGAGAGCAGACAGCAATGACACTGAAATCAAGAAACAGCTTTTCTTCAAACCCAAACAGACTGGATAATGTCGATCATATCGGTGTGTTGTTGCATATCCCTGCTAATCTGATGGGTGAGTGTGCGAGGCAGCGAACTTAGACAGGCTATAAAGACAAGTGGTGGCAAATGGAACTGAACCAGGAGGAGATTCTGTGCCGCTGTCAAGGTGAACAAGATCTGGCAACAGATGAAATGAGAAAATGACGCACATGCACATATACAGATGCTCAAATCACTGCTTGCACACACATCCACACAAACACCTTTGCTGGAATTTCCCAGTAAAGTAAATACTCATCTCTCACACCTTCCTCAGTGTGTCTTAGGACAGCAGGGTGGAGGCAGCCAGACCTAAACCTCTCATATATATTGAAATCACATTTCCTTTAACAGCTAATATATACTGCACAGTATACTTTTCCTCTATCACATCTTTTTCAATTTTAGCTGTTAGTCATCTGTAATCTTGGTCCACGTTGTCATCAATGTTGGTCCAAAAGTGATTTTGATCCTTGAAGCACATTTCCCATAATGTGCTTCTCTTTTGGGATGCCTTCAAGGAAAATCTTTGCACATGTTATTTTGTGTTCGGGGTCTTGTTTTCTGTTAGCTTAGACTAGAGACAAATTTATTTACCCTGCTCTGTGTTTCTGTCACCTCCAGCTCACACTCCCGATAACTCCTTCCTGGGCTTTGTGAGTGAGGAGGCAGTTCGGGCGGAGGTGAGAGAGGAGGAGCTGGAGCCAGAGATGTACAGGAAAGACAGGATAGCAGTTGTCTATGGCAAGCAGGACTACATGTGGCAGGTATAATGACCAAAAGAATATGTATGTGGAAAGATGGCGAGCCAACGAGGAAGATGTCAAGAAGACAGCTACTCCAAGATTTGAAATGATAGCTAAGATTTCACAAAGCTCATAAACTCTGTGTCCAGGGTAAATCTGAATATGTGGAGGTGATCAGTGAGGAGCTGGAGACCCATGCCACGGTCTACCAGCCTCCAGGAAAAGCCTCCACTCTGCCCGGCTTCGTCAGAAACCACGGCCTGCTGACTCAGGAACACTTCCTACAACTTCTCCGCAAAGCCAAGGTCAGATAAGAGCTCATCGAAGAATAAAGAAGCCAGTGAAATTTGAACCTTTTATCTACACTAATCACTGAGACATCTCCAACACGATCTTGTATGCAGTATTGTGAATTGGCGCCTCTTACAGATCACTGTCCAAATATGCTTGTCCTGCATGCCCTGCCTTGTTTATGATGGACCATCATTAAGATGCATCCTCTTCCCTCTGCTGCTTCCCTCCCCCCCGCAGGTGTTTGTAGGTCTTGGTTTCCCCTATGAGGGTCCAGCTCCTATTGAAGCAATAGGTCTGGGCTGTGTCTTCCTTCAACCACAATTCGACCCACCACACTCATCAGACAACAGTGACTTCTACAAGGGCAAACCCACCACAAGACAGGTAGGTAACTCCATAGAGATAATTGGTAAAATATACACACAAACCCACAGGCATTGAATATAGACATTGTACTTCATCTTAAAGAGAAATATCACTGTAACTGTTGTCCTACTGAAGATCTAAAAACAGTAAATAACTTCATCATTCATCACAGATCTCCTCCCAGCACCCTTATGCTGAAGAATTCATTGGTAAACCTCATGTGTGGACTGTGGACATGACCAACAGGACAGATGTACGGGAGGCAGTCAGAGCTATCCTAAGCACAGAGGTAGCTTCCATCCAATCACTTTTTTTTTTAATGGCTATACTGTATATACATACATGTAGACATCCATCTTACCGTCCCCAATTTTCAGTTACGGTAGCACTGAATAAAAGGGTTTGTGTGTGTTTTTGCAGGTGAAGCCTTTCACCCCCCGAGAATTCACCCGCGAGGGAATGCTGGAGCGGGTTCATGGTTACATCACACACCAGGTGCAGAGATGTGGGGAGAGCTGGCATAATATTATTGGGTGCTCCCCCGTAAACTTCCTGAAGTGGCCTGGTCTTGCAGATTCAGAGACAATGACCTGTTTTTAGGCAATATGAAGGAAAATCTCAGAATGCAGTGGATATCCCTATAAATCTGTAAAGTCTAAATAATACACAGTAAAGCTTTTCCAATACATTACATTTAATTCCTCTTATATTGGCCTTTTATGACACATGAGTTATCAGCAGAGATGTCATCCACCTCTGATACAGTATGAGAAATTTTCCTCTTGAACTACATCACCATCTCCATCCTAAATTAACATTGCAATAATTAATACCAACTATCTTAATTCCTTATTAAGAATTCTTTAATCATAGTCAAAATTGTTTCAAAGGCAAATACAAACCACTAAAGGCTAGAGACAGAAGAGAAGCCATTCAGTTCTTGCTTTGGTCAAACTCTCACCTTAGACAGCTTTCTTTCTCTTTGTTATCCTAAATCACTCTAGAACTTCTGCAGTAAATCGGCCCCCACGTGGCCGCCAGAAAGTGCTCTGAGGGTGCACCTGGGTCCCCTGGGCCAGTCGTGTGCTAATGTGTGTCGACATTCCTCTCTGGTGTGTGAGCCTGCTCTGTTTCACCACCTCAACAGTCCCTCCGCGTTTGCCAGGTGAGAGATAAACAGACATCCACCGCAGATACACTTGATATATACATTGCATGACAAGGCACGTAGAAGAACCAATTATGTTCAGATGCAAAAGGTTTACGATATGTGGCTATTTCAGCTGCTGTAAATCTTTTTCTTGTACAGCATCGTCACACAGTCAGTATTTACTGCCAAAAAACAGAGCGATGTCAGAACAACACTACAGCAGTTAAACAAGAAACTAGGAGACTCTCCTGTGTATTGATGATGTGTATTGTACTGTATAAAAATAAAAATCTCTCTATCTTCCATTTTGTAGGCTTGGACTAGGCTGCTCCAGCATGGGGCAGGAAGTGAACCACCTGTTTCCTGCCTATAGCCCTTGGGGTCGATACTGTGGCCTTCAGCAGGAGCCTCTACTGTTCAGTTGTGCCGGTTCACACCCTTCCCACCGCAGACTGTGTCCCTGCAGAGCTCACCTATCTGGACAGGTGGCACTGTGCCCTGACTGCATTTAATCAAACACTGTGAAAGAACTCAGGAAACGGCAGGGAGAAAGACAAGAAAAGGTATTATGACGAAGAAGCACCAAAGAGCCATCTACAGGGTATATTGTATACGTAAAAGATTGATCTCAACCAAAGAAAGTTCTGTGGTCTTAATCCCATACAGAGGCTGATGATGAAGTATCAGTTGAGTATTTTATTAATATACACACATTGATGTGACTTAAAAATCAACAATTTTCGGCACTCCACTCACATGAAGGAAACATCTCAGTAAGCACCTCCTGCCGTTTAGTTTTATATAACAATTTACGAGTTCATCACAAACACATCAAGTGACTGTCCTGCAGGCAGCTGACACTAGTGGGAAACAATTGTTAAAATAATATGAGCGATGTTGTGCTAAGTAATGAAAGTCTACTTCATTTAGATTTCTATAGCTAGATTTGGCCAGTGCAATTGTTTAGACCGGATTTCGTTTGTTGTTTTTGTAATGACCATCATTACTCAGGAACCAAAAATGAATGACAGTCGTCTCATAAGTACTTGAAATGTTGAAGGATAATGAATTCAAGGCCTGGTGTCTCGCAGTGCCTAATAAAAATCCCTTTTGTTGTTCTAGCTTTTTTTGGATCCCTTAAGATGATAGTCTTTAAATGAAGGCAAGATGCACTTTAGGGAACAATCGCCTAGGTCTATTCAAATGAAGTGGGAGAGGTACCAAAGACTGTAAAGCCATACAGTTCTCAGTGTTTGACTCCTCATCTTCTGCTCCAGAATCACACAGAGCGCAGTGCAGTTCAATATTATGCTACATAAGTACCTAATCATTCATTTGTTTACAGTAATGCATCATGGCAGTCAGCGTTGCATGGGATTACTGCTCATGTAGCCCCTCAATGCATCACTGGCTGCAAATATCAGCCTGGGCCTTGGAGGAGAGAGGGTGACAGCCTAAGTGATGAGGCTCATTATCTGAGTGAATCATGGATAACCTCTGGATGCCTTTGGGAGGTCACAGCTATATGATCATGATTATAATGTCATATAAACCATCGGTTCCCAACCGTCTTTGACTCAGGAAACCCCCTCAGCTCTGTTTAAATCCATGCCCCCTGCCAGTATAGGCAGAACCTTATTGTTTGTCTTTCAAAAACATTTTGCGTCATTTAGTCTGGGAAAAGTTTCTGAAGGCAGGACTAATTATGTTTTCTTGAGTTATTTTACTTGAAATTACACCTTAAAATGATTTTGATCATAACAGATGACTCATGTTGCCCAGTGTTCTTGCATTTGCTCCAAAATTAATCTCTGACTGCTCCATGACCCGAACATTTTGCATCCCAGATTGATATGAGCAAAAACTTTACATGGAGTGATTGGAGAGGTTCTACACTCAAACATGTGTCGGAAGCCTCACAGGGCTGCACAGGCTTACCCCATCATCTCTGCCTGCATAATATCTTGTGAAAGAAACAAATGATAACTAAAGGCCAAACTACAGCACACAATCAGTGTTGTAAGTGCTACACTTACATGGTGCAGCTGTTAGCAAAGATGGCTCCAGCAATGGCAACAGGCTGCTATTTTGAACTGGACCAATGTGAGGTTTTTCTTGGAAACTATGCACTCATGAATGGTAATTGGCAGGAAAAAGTGACCTTTTCTGTGTCGATACAGTCCATTTGACTAGAACATATTGTCACTCAGGAATCGGACTGCTCATGGCAGTGATGACAGAACTGGTTTTACAATGTGATTGACAAGCAAATGGCTGCGAAATGGCCCATGAAAACAGCACTTGTGACGACTTTGCTGGATTTTGGTGAATTCACTTGGCCGTGTCATATGTGACTTTTGTTTAATTAGCCAAATGGTCCAAAGATGATAGAAATGAAGGTTGTTTTGGAAAAAAAATAAAATTGCTTTTGACTCAGTGGGACATCTCTGGAATATATTTTTGGAAAGTGATTTGTCATTTGTGGAGAGTCCTGTTAATTCATATAGGTTACGTGTGTTATGGTGTATAAAAGCTGTCAGTCACTTCCCAAGGGCCTGATAGCAGAGGGTCAGACTAAGGGTTCAAAAACAGCATATATATATATATATATATATATATATATATATATATATATATATATATATATATATATATATATATATATGTGTGTGTGTGTATGTGTGTTTGTGTGTGTGTGTGTTCATATGTTTGTCGGGAGCCCATTTGAAGTTGATTTACAGTGTTATGTGCTTTGAGAAGACAGTGATGTGGATCATTTAGTTATCTGGGTTATGTGGTTATTGCTGCAAATTAGTTTTATGCCTGAAGTTTAGCTTCAAGGCTCAAGATAAGTAGGTTAACCATCTTTGTTCTTTCCTTTGCTTGCTGTAATTCCAGAACCACAAACCACGTTTAATGTTGGTATGCCCTGATGGTGTTAATTACAGTTAGGGTTTCTGGCCAGTGAAAATTCCTAAATCAAGAATTCAAAAATAGAAAGACTCTTAGCTGGCTACAAAAAGAGTTTGTGGGCTGTACTGTGTGCTCAGTGGGAGACTCTGGTTACTTAATACTGACATTGTTTCTGCAGGGATTTTAGTTACTTGGTTCCATTTCAAAAATCCACAAAAAATTTGTTTTTTCTTGGGGTGTATGGCAACATACAATGACAATACAAACATGGCGGTGTTTAGCAGGTATAATGTTCACCATGTTCACCATCTTACCTCACCGTGTGTACATGCAAACATATGCTAATTAGCACCAAAAACAAAGTTTAGCTGAAGTTGATGATAATGTTTTGCAGCAAATCAACCATAAACCAAAGTATAGTGTATGTGATGAATTTGAGGGAAAATTGAGGCAATCACCAGGGGAATGCAGTGAGTGAAAGGGACAACATGAATGTGTCCAATTTGTGATGTGATGGAGCACAGTGATGGACCAACCAACAGCCCTACAGTACCGTCCAATGAGCTCTGCTGCTGCCATGGCCAAAAGTGCTGTCAAATGGGATCCTTGGTTTGTTCGAAGGCATAACAGTGCTTGATCACCCATTGCACTCTGTACCTGCATGTGCCTGCTGAACTGGCACCTCTGCGCACTGAAATAATGATTAGACAGTTAGAAAATAAGGCATGATTGATGGAGGAAAAAATAAAAAAATAAAACCTAGAGAAACAAAGAGAAGAAACATGAACCTGTGTCAGGGTCAGCCAGACATAATGGAATGTTCATGCTCCAGTACAGGTTCAATAATGTTTATCTGAGTGCTTTTTAATTTTACATGAGAGACAGGAACTCTTTTAGGCACACCGGGACTCTTTCTCCTGTACCTTTTAACTGTGGAATTTGGTGGCATATCAAACATTGCTGCCAAGAAAAATGTGAGATCTTATAGAAGAAAGCAACGCGGGAGAGTTTCACATAAATTCAGACTTTCATTTCTAGTAATGTCTGTCTCTTTGTAAGGCAAAGATTCCTCCAGAGAAATTTCACACTGTACAGAATGGAGATTTTGCAGTTTTCAGAATTCATATCCATTTTACATGCATTACCAATTTACTCTGGGGATGACTGAGCACAAAAACAGGACAAAGTTTCATCCAGTCTAATGTAACCGCCCTGTATCAGGGCTCAATATCAACTTCAAGTTACACAATCAGAGGGATTTTAGACGTAACTCACCCACCTCTGTTTCTTCCTCAGAGTTACTGGAAAATGTTGTAACACCAGAGATTTGTAATTACTGCAGTATTATATTTGTGCGATTGTGTATTATGAATCACTCTGTTTACACTGGATCTTCGTGTGTTTCCCAATACACTTGTCATTTCCAGTCAAACACAAGTGCACTCTTTTCAAAATTTTATTTGGTTTCCTGCCTGCTTTTGATCCTCTGTTTAACACTTCTTCACATCCCTTTTGTTCCTACTCTTGTCTCCCTTTCCTTACTACGTCTCTAACCATGTTAAACTCCCTTTTTAATAATGTATAGTGATATGATCCAGGACTGATCAAGCTGGTTTTGAGCTTAAAAGAGTTTGAGAGAATATGTGCTTTGTGCATGATGTAGCCTATGACTTTTGATTTTTATTATACTTTTTTGATTACTAAAGGGTTGGAAACTAGGAGAAGGGAATGTCTTGGTATTAAGAATTCCTTTTGCCATTGATGTGAGGAAGACCTGCAGATGTTGGGAACAGCTGGCTATAAAAATAAGGAAACTACTCGTTTAGTTCACTGCATATCACCGGATTATCTCCTGTTAGCACCTTACAACTTTGTATGTATTACTAAAATCGCACATGCAGTGGCCTAATTATTTTTCATTTAATCATTTTATGGCCCATACTTCAACCTCTGTCTATCTGCCTCTCCAAAGATGTCCATTTGCAACTGCCAACTGTACCCTAAAGGGGGCAGTGTGGTCAAGCGAAACCAGCCAGCATTGTCCTAAGTCAAAGCAAACTAATAACAAAACTCAGAAACGTGCTTAGGGAAACAAATGACAAGAGATGAAAATATAGAAAGTTTTTTTTTAAAAGAGGGAAGAGTGAATTGAGCATGTCAGACAAGAAAGAGAGAAGGAGGGAAAGAACTGGACAAATGGAGACACTTCCAGTCTTCTCTACAGGTAGCTTTCAGCTTATTCCACCAAACACACTTCCAAAAGGTGGGAGGGAGGAGCGTGGCTTTACTACCATAAGAAAGCAGCTGCTTTTATTGAAACCTGTTATTGGCGTGCCAAGATTACACTGAACAACAACAACCCTCCTCCCTGGGAGCCAATAAAATGTCGACAACAAACACTTGGCTTGCCTACAGCGCTGTTAGAAGCCACAGAGGTCGGCCTTAATGATACTTGGTAACGATTACAGACTATTAAACTTAATGAATAAAAGAGGAAAAAAAGAACGAGAGACGGAGAGAAAGAAGGGAGAGAGGAGCATACTGATTCATTCAGAAGTTGTTTCCAGACATAACGTAGGGATCTGACTCATGGTTGGGCGGCCTTGGAGGGATGCGCTACTCTGGTGTGTGTAGACTATGGAAGTTGGCTTTTTTTTTTGTTGAATTAAAAGCATATTTATGTGTGTGCCGAGAGATTGCTGAAACAGAAAAAGTGATCCCTGATGTGCTGTTGCATCCATCAGCAACACACACTACAGTCCAGAGAGTTATTTTATATGCTTGAATGGTTGGGGCATGGCACAGGCCTCTCTGTGATTTTTCCCAAACGTCTTGTGTCAGTATTCCGGCGATCTCGTCACACCTGAGTAACCCTGAGGCAGACGGGATCCAGTAAACCCCATGTGTGCCTCTGCGTGTGTGTATGTGTCCAGAATACTGCTAATCCTATTGTCCTTATGTATGTATTTGACGGACAGCATTTTGTGACCTCTAGGGGACAGGACAGGTTGTCCGGGAAGGCAGAGATCTTAGTACAGGCAACCACAAGATTGAAAATGATTTCTCAAAGTTCTAGAAAAACATGCTGTGAAAGGTACCATTGAAAACGGTAACATAATTTCTCAGGTTCCATTTGCGCCTATGCACATTTTGCATAGAAAGCTTTTGAGAACAACTAGAATCTTCTATTATTTTCTGTTGAACTAGTTTTTCTTAAATTCCAGACCCCCATTCCCAATCTCTTCTTTCCATTCCTGTTTTTTTTAGCACACAGGCTACAGAAGAGAAAGTTGTGAAGAAACACAGATCTACCAGCTAACGCCTGCCAGCCCCTAGAAAGCCCTTGTCATCTTTCATCCTACACCTCTGAATTGCCTTCATTTTCTTAGGGCCCATAAATCGGCTCTTATTGTCCCATAAATGGCTCCTTTTGGGGTGGGATTTATAGCGAAGGATGGCAATGGGGTGTGTGGGGGGATATAAAGCCCACCTTTTGATGTCCCCTCTGCTTAACAGGCAGAACAGACATGCCTGCCCATATGCTGCACGGTGCTTTTGCCACACATTGTCGGCGTACGACTCTCGCACACACACAGGCATATTAAAAGATATTAAAGTGCATTTCTGCTTTCATTCAGAGTCATGGGATGTAACAGCCAAGCAGGGTGGTACATGTTAAGCTGTGCCACTTCCTCAGCTGTAATTAAAGCCACCCTTTCGGGGGGGGGGGGGGTCTCTAAAAGCCTTGCTTTGCTACATCCCCGATCCTGACCTTTAAAAAGGAGAGGGTGAGGCTTTTTTTTTTAATCACACTGCAGAAAAGGCCGAGTGATATAGGCTGGAGGTCACTTTTTAATGGTGATGTGGTTTTTTCTGTAGTTTTCATAATAAATGTCCACTGAGCATTTGACAGGTTGTGGCAAAAATTCATCAATTGTTAAAAATGAAACTCATGCTAAAACAGAATCAGAAACCTGACGTCAAGTATCTGGATGCTATTTTTGTTCTGACGTCACAAAATCAAAGTCTCCACTTTAACTTTGGCACTGCAGTTGGCACTAGATGATAGGTCTGGTGCCTAAAGGTAGGATCAGGGGGCAGGACACTCTACACGTCGGTGACGAATTAAAGTAAACTCCCTACAACATTAAAGCGCTCGTCCAACACAAGTCAAGATCACATGTCAAACTGACTCACATAACTGACATTTTTAAGTGACCCTTCACTTTTTGTACGGTAGCATCTGCAGTCGTTGTGTTTATCATTTATTTCAGATCTTTCCTTTAACTTGCCAAGGGTCAAAACGGCTCAAAATCAGCAATGAGAAGGCAGTCAGGATAAACGGACTCGGTCAGTAAGGTAACACAGACCCATGGCAGTAAGCGACCGGTGCCTGTCATCTATGTATGCTGAGGCTGATTAAAAATGAGCAGTTGAATCAGTCAGATGTCAATGAGTCAATGAGCTAAGGTGGGAGACTCAACAGCGACGGCTGCTGGGCAGGTGTAGAACGACAGGAGAGGTTAGTACGCAGAAAAGAAATGGATCCCTCACTCTTTGTTAATATTGTGAATGTCCCTCAGTCTCCCCTCTCTCCCTCTCTCTCTCTACAATAACCATTAATGTCTTCTTCTCTTTTCATCTCAACCCCTTCCTTTTACTCAAATTCTGTCTTTTAAATTCTTTTTTTTTTTTTTTTTTTATCCTTTTCCACCACCCTCCTTTTTTTGCCCACTCTCAAAGGCAGATGAGCCAGATGATAGTGTCACGGCCAGCTGTATGCCAGTTACCAGGGCGATGACAGTTGCCAGCCCAGGTGCACAGGCAGCTGGGAAGGCTAGGAATGTATGCGTGTGTGTGTAAGAGAGAGGGGGAGTGGTCTGCGACACTCTGTGTGAATGGCTGCTTCTGTGTGTGTGTGCGTTTGTGTGTGTGCATGCATGTGTGTGTGCATGTGTGTGTGTGTGTGTGTGTGTGTGTGTGTGTGTGTGTGTGTGTGTGTGTGTGTGTGTGTGTGCATGTGTGTGTGTGTGTGTGTGTGTGTGTGTGTGACAGAGGTAGGTGGAAAAGGGACCTGGGTGCTTGTGAGGACACAGGTGTTGTAGTTATGGAGGCAGCATGGGGGAAGGCTGGGAAAGGCGAGGATAGAAAAGAGGGGGTTCTGGGAAATTCTGACCTTTAACCCATTGCACCATCTGGCCAGTTCCTGAGCTCTATCTGCAGCGACTCGGATGTATCTCGACGTCTGCTCATTGTCTAGACGTTTGCCCGTCACCCGGTGCTTGTCTCGGCGTATGTAATTGAGTCAAGACATGAAATCATAGTAGGAAACACGAAGCGAGCCTGGTTAGAGCTCGGATGACATCAGCTTGTTAAATTGGAGCCTGTCAAATAAAACAAGGTTATGAGATGAACTAGAAAGATAATGAGCGAGATCGTGACCATTCCCACAGTGTTGGAAGTTTTTCCTTCGCTGTTTCATTGATGGCTCACGCGCTATTAAGTCATCATAGCAAGGCACATTTCTCCTGCGGTGCACCTGTGAGACAAATGCAGATGATCCAACTGCCATACCTTCAAACAGCCTCTTTCTTTTTCGCTCCTTTCTTTTCCTCTCTTTCGTGTTCTATGTCTCTCCTGGGAACATTCCAATCTACTCCTCTCCTGCACCTTCTCCTCTTCACCTCCTCTCCCTCCCCTCCTAACCCCTTTCCCTCTCCTGAGAGCGGGAGGCCGCGGTGCTATCACTCACCACTTGGTGATAACCGGCACAAAGGGGGCCTTGGTGGCCCCGGCTGAGGTCGCTCGACGTGCACCGCCACTGGGGAGAAAGTGGAGGAAAGTCCCCCACCTCTTCCAGTTCCCTCCAGTCCTCCATCGTCCCCGCCTCCTCAGATGATGAAAACTCTGTCAGTGCGGATTAGGAAGGAGCGGTGTGCGCCGGCGGAGGGAATAACAATGATAAAAGTCGTGCCGCCGCACCTCTGCATGTCCATCACTCTTTCAACTTACTCACTATTTGTCACTTAATACCAATTTTGGGATTCCAAACCTTTTCATGCTGCTGTCATGTTGCCAAACTGTTGTTAAGCTTGATTTTTTTATGTGAAGTTTTAATGGGCCCCCATTTAGCCTCGCTAGTGTATTTTGATGATCAAAGGCAAGCTTTTTATTATATACCCAAGTAAGTCTTTGAATTTCTCAGACAGTAAAGTTGATTTTCAGAGGTATTTCACACATACAGTTAGTAGTAAAACAGCAGGGAGAAAATTAAACATAATTTTACTGATATACAATGTGTGGTCTCAGCTATCTGTGTAAGTTTCATTTTAATATTTTAAATATGTAATCATTTTATACATGCAGGCAAAAAAAATTGGATTATATGATGGAAAGATGAGGTCTCTAGGGCCACTTTGAACATTGGATGAGGGGAAGGAAGGAAGGGAGACTAGATGACGATGGTGGGTGCTACGAGGGCACAGAACTGAAGGATTCTGGGACGGGGAAAGGGGCATTAAGTTGGGGGGAGGGCGATTTTGTCCTCAGGCTGGCACAGCAACGGTCTCGCTTCATGGTGAGAGAAAATGGGCGCCGAAGAAGGGTGGTGGGAGGGTGCAGGCTCCGAAATTGATTTCATGCCGGAGTCAGACACAGCCCCAAGGAAGGAATAATATGTGTGTTCATTTGTGAGTGTGTGTGCGAGGCAGGGCAAGGGAGTCCAGTGTGAATTCTGAGGGGCACACAATGGCAGAAGGAGAGAGAGAGGGACCGAAAAAGAGAGGGGCCGACCTGCATCAAAGAGACTGGATCTGCATGAGAAAAAGCATGTTGCTATTTTTCTGTGGACATCGGCAGCAAGCAGCACCACAAAAAGTGGGTGTTTGTTGTTTACAGATTCTTTCAGTTACACAGATTCCCAATCTACAAGTCCATTGAACTATATTTTCAGTGGGATTACAACCCTTTTTCTTCTTTTCTTTCATCGTGTTTGTTCAAATACATCTAACATTGAACTCATGGAGCACTAGAAAATCCATAAATAAAATTTGTATTCGCAAAACTGAACTCGAACAAAGTTGGACTAAATCCGAATCTTCATTATCCTCTGAAGAGAAATAAAAGTCAATAATTGAGAATCATTTCAACAAAGAAAATTAACATCTCGTCCCAAGAAAAATCTCTTCTGTGCACATTCCCATTTATGTAAAATATATGCCACAGATTAGCAGTGATCCCCATACGCTGCAAAATAGTGAGACGTGCCATTTGAAACAGCCATTTGAAATTCAGACTGTTTCCCTCTCCTAACGTCTCTCCCACTCACACATCACATTCATGTGCACAATTGCACAGCCGGAATCCGTCTCATCTAAGTATTCTCACACATGCATATGAGTGTACATGCATGTACACTGACATGCTCATAAAGTGCGTACCTTGGAAGACTGTTTTGAATCGGCCTGCTCCACAGACCACAGATCTGCACTGATGCCTTTTTTGTAATCATTAAATCTATCATTAACCCAATTCAGCCACTTTTTTCCACTCTTCTCTTCCTTCTTTGAGTTTTTTTCTTGTGTTGGTTGCCCTCACTTTTCTCTGCCCTCTTACTTTTAGTCCGTCTTTCCCCTGATCTCCTTCCTTCCCTCCCTCAGCCTGTCTCCATTCTCTCTCTCTCCTCTGTCCTTTCCCCCCGTCTTGGCATCAGCGGCAGCATCTCTTTTAAGACACATGTCAAGGGAACTGTCTGCCGCTTTCAAAGGCCTTTGTGTCCAGCCTTTCTTCCCCTTAATTTGGTTTCCCCAAAACACTTTCCCATAGCATGGCCGTCTCGCCCCCTTTTCTCCCAGCTACCCCTCTCCACACCCCCCCCCCCACTCCTCCAACTGTCCTAAATACATTTTACTGAAGATGATATTATAAAGTCAGGGTATCTGACATAAATAATGAACATACAAGTTAACATACATGGAGGTAAAATGGTGTACAAGTTATGCTTAATGTATTGAAATGCAAAACCAGAGCCACTGCAGTCTAAAACAATTAGTCAGTTCTTCTAAAGAACAATTGTCACAAATGTATTTTTTTAGGAGAGACTTGAAACACAGATCAAATTCATTTTAAAAAGTCTGGAGCAAGAAAAACCAGAGCATCGTAGACACACTTTATAGTACCAGGCCATCCAGTGCATCCTGGGCATCCAGTTTCAATGCTGCCCTCTTCCCATGACTTCTCTGACCACATAGGTTTCTTCAGGGAGCTTCTTGTCATGGCAACGCTCACCAAAGTATTGTTCTGCTTGCAGGCTAAGTAAGAGGGAAGATGACCTCGGAACAAAAGAGTGTATTTATTTATTTGTTTCGTGAGTCAGATGAAAAACACGGTGTAGATGACAAGTTAAAAGTTTTTGCAGGCAGCAGAAAGTTGGCAGGGGAAATAAATTCTAGAAAAAAGTGTGTGGCACCCCTAGTGGGTGCAAGCGATGGCTTCGTTGCTCGCATGTGTGTGCAGCGCTGCAGTGTCCTCACCTCAAGCAGACACATGTGGTTTTAATCCACTGTATACGGACAGACTCCTTCACTCTATCTGCATCTTTCTCTGCCTCCAAAACCTCTCTTGTGTCTCTTCATCTATCCCATCAGCCCCGGCTTTGATCCATTTCTGCTTCTTTGACAGCAGTCTTCCTTTCTTTCAAGATACATATTTCCCTTTTGTATTTCTCAGGTCTGTTGCCAACATCTTTTCTATACTGTTTCACCTTTTTGCTGAAGTCTTTCTTCCTTTTTCCCCTTTTTGTCTCTCCTGAACACATCAGCTATCTCTATACTTGTCATCCACTCTACTTTGAAATCTTTGAACTATTTTCCTACAGGAGCTTTGCAACTGTGTCACTGCAGGATGTATTACTTACCTCTCACATCCCACCGCTTTGAGAGAGTAATGCCAAAAACATCTTTCTTCTCCAGAGATGTCTGATGTGTTTATGTGTGTGTGACTGTGTCAGCGGTTGGAGTTGTTTCCTAAACCATGAGGAGTCATAGAAACATACTGTGTGTTTTTATAACTGTCCAGGGACTTAAAAAACCCAGATCTGGAGTAGATAATCTTTTCTTTGAGGCGTATGTGTATGTGTATGTGTATGTGTATGTGCGTGTGTGTGTGGGCGAGTGGATAAGTAACTGTCTTTCCAAGAGACAGATTTAAAAGCATAATTCTGTCCAAGTGTGAAAGAGACATGGCCTCTTGGTGCTGAGAGCTTTAGCATGATAAAAGCCTCGATGTCTCTATTGACCCATCCGCCTCATGGAACTTATTTAATCCCCTGCTGGAATCATGAACTGCTGTTTACAGTAATTCTGGATGTTTCCACAGCTCTGAAGGAAAACAATGAAAAATCACATCCTGAAGTTTGTCCAGATTTTAGAGTGGTTTCAATTTTGACAGCCAGAAGAGGGCCAATCCAAACCGTCTCCATACCTCTTTGAAAGCTGGAGGGTGGGGGCTATGGCTGAGTTGAACTCTTTCTATCACAGAATCAACAATGAGATTGCATTACCAAGACTATAGTAACTTTGTGAAAGCAATGAGACATAAGATGCTTTTAGAAAGGTTTACCCAATTTTATGGACTATTTCACATGCATGATGGTTATTGAGAGTGATATGGAGTGAGACTGATATGTCCAGGGTCAGATCAAGTCATCCTATGCACAACAAAAAAAGAAAGAGGTGTGTTACAATGGAACAATCATGATGGAGGACATTTGCTTCTAATTGACCTCCACCCTCTTGACTGGGCCCCCCGTCCAGGTGTGGCCCATCACCCCGAGTAACCTCACGCAGCATCTCCACATCCCTGAGTTGTGTATAGCCGCGCTCTCGCTCTCCTGCCTTCCACTGACATACACAGCCTTGTACCTTTGGCCTGAGAAGCAGGGGAGAGGTTTTTTTTTTTTTTTTTTGCTGCCTGAAATCAACCAACCATCAAACCGCTCACAGCTGGGACCCAAAAACCATGACCTGGGACCGAAATTCTGAGGAACCTCCCTCCAATTTGCTTCCCCCAGAGCGACTATAGAAATTTTAGTTGTGGTGGCAATGAATATGATGTAGAACTTCACTGGGGGTTGAAAGTGTGGAAAGGCCTCTTTTTCCATAATAATTTCTAAATTTTTGTGTGTTGTCTTACTGGAAAAGACAGATTAGAAAACTAGCCGGAAAACAAAGAGAATCACTTGATATGATTATACAATAGCTGGGGTTGTTGAAGTGACATGAGGATTTAAAATCGTGGTCCTATTTTCCACAATTAGTTAACCTGATGTCAAACAACTCAGCAAAATTGGCCATTTATTTGGTTTCCAAATGAGACAGGCTACCACTTCAAAGAGATTGATTACCACTGCCAAGCATGCATGAAATCATAAGACATATTTTCTGTTGCACCTAAATTATTCCAAGCGCTGCATTGAGGAGGTTAGACCTTGTCTGATGGCTCGAGAATAGGACTGCACGCAAACACTTTTGCACATACACACAGTACAATCACAGCAGCAACACACCTACTTGCACACACGCTTCAGTTCAGACAGCCAGACTGCCCATACTACCCCCCTTTTTTCCTCTGACTGTTTGTGTAAGCGAAGACTCAAAGAGGAGAACGGAGGGTTTGGGTTTGCGTGTGCATGTGTGCGTGTGTATGCGCACACGTTTGTGTGTGTGCATGTGTGTGTGTGTGCATGTTTGCGTGTGTGTGTGCCTGTGTGTGTGCGTGTGTGCGTGTGTGTGTGTGTGTGTGTGTGTGTGTGTGTGTGTGTGTGTGTGTGAGATGGAGGAGCAAAGAGAATAAAGAGCAGAGAAGAGTTGGTGATCTGACAGCGGTTTGATGGCCGCAGGCTGGAAACAATTTTGGGGGGGAAGATGAATTTAATACAAATTCCTCCCAGCGCAGCCATGTGTCCCGGTCGACCTGAGCTGCCCCAGCACACCTTTGTAGAAACTCGCACCCCCTACCCCCCCGTCCCCCTTCACCCACCTCCATGCTTTCCAGCATGCTTAGCTGTCACTCAGGACCACCTGTCACATTCTCCTCACGCTTGATGTGTCCTTGTTTGTGTGCATAAGAAATGCAATGTTTGAAGAGAGAAGTATTCGGGGAGTCAATCATCTCATGGCTGAGAGTGACAGTCGATGGCCCCGCTGGAGGAATCTAGTTTCACAGTACCTGAAACTATTTTGTCTCAGCAGACCTCACCATGTAGGTCTAAGAATGTAATCCTGTGGAGGCTCAGCTCCTGTCATGACGTGCTGTGACTGATCAAATGATATATTGACTTTAAACAGCTCCACAGTATGGGATTGGGTTATGGAGTTAAAATAAGACTTTGTTCAGAGGGACTTATGTAAGTACAGTTGACATTTAGATAGGCAGCCTCATACTGTTTCAACCTGTCTGCCATTAGTGCATCGGTTGTTCTCCTTTTGATCAAACAGGTCATTTGTGGTGAGGATTAGACAAAGATTATACATCCCAATCATTGTTCCAAAGCAGATTGGCCTCCTCCGACTTCATCGTCCACTCTTCTTGTAAAGGGATACCCTATACTTTTCTGCACCATTGGCAAGCATGATTGACCACAATTAAGCCAATTACAGCCAATTTTAATGACCGGGACAAATTGATGACAGAGTTTATGGGGGCAGCTGTCCTCATTTTCACCGTATTACTCTCATCAAGCTGGACATTACTGAATGAACCATAGGGGCATTTGGAGGTAGGTGGGGGAAGTTGCAGGGTGGAATCTACCGTACGTGTGTGGAAGAGCGTGCAAGGACTGGAATGATTTTTCTGTGTGAATGCAAGTGTTAGGGTGTGTGGGTTGCATTTGTGTGTTCGGGTTGGTGTTGATTCACGTCCAGGGCTGATCTGTAGTCACCGCTGTGTCGGAGCTGCAGGTGTCCCTGTGCCCCGTCGATTGCAAGCCGCCTCTTTTTCCCAGGAAAATGCTTTCAACTGGAGTTGGGTTACTCCAAAGCAGCACAGACATCTGAGAGACGCCAGGAATGTCCCTCACCATCAAAGGGCAGCATTTAGCCATTTTTATATCTGCAATTAAAAAGGGAACAATAAGGGGGAAGAGAGGGTATGAGTGCAAGGATAGACTGAGGAGAGAGTGAAAGACAGTTGGAATAGAGGGAAGAAGTGGGGAAGGAATTTCAGCACCTGCTACGGCTCCATGTGCTACCAAAAGAAAAAAATACTCTAAAAAAGAACGATGAAGTATGATTCTAGCCTTCCCCCGTATTATTTTTAATAAACCCTTCAATAAATGGTAATGACCTCTCGTGACCCCCTGTTTGCATCTGGTTGTAATTGTTGGGGCAAGCATGTTGCCAAGTTCAGGGACAGAAAAGGGAGCAGGGATCTGCGAGGGTAAACCAGTCTCCTGTGCATGTACGCGTCAGACGACACATTGTATGAACTACGTATGTTCGAGCATAATATGCCCCCGGTAGCTTCTTTCAGCCTATTGTTATTGTTTTTGGTTAACTCTTACCACTCTCATCAGCATCAGCTGCAGCTCATAAAATCCACTGTATGCTACCTGCCGTGCAACAAACAGAAGGCAGACAATGTTAGTGACCAGTGAGTGAGGTAAGTGGAGCATTTAGCACCTAAACAGCCATATAACAAAAAAGGCTGTAAGCTAACAAGTTCGCCATGTCCACTTGATAAAGGTGATAACATGTCCGTGTTGTGTACAGCTTGTTTCCGTGCCCGAAACCAGCCAAAAAATCACTTATTGCATGTTTAGGCTATAACATTTTTCTTAAGAGAGGAAAGTTGGCCAACTCACACCGTAATGTGCCTACAACTGTGTTGTTATTCATTTTTTAAAAGGTCAACAATGACCATCATAAAGACGATGAGGCAAGTGGCTCTCACTTTGAATTATGGAAACCTTCATATTTTCAGTGGAGTTTCATTTTTAGAATTAGTGCGGTACCTTTAAAATCACTCCCTTGAAATATGCCTGTTTTTATGGGCCCAGAAAACAGTCCAAGCACAACCAAAAATGAGGCACACAACATACCCTACACCCTAAATATAAGCTGTACATTTTGAACAAAGGTCACCAGAGCTTTGACAAAATGAGTATGGAGTTTTCAATTTGGAACCATGAAATTAATTTTTCACAGCTGGCAGTGGCAAGTGGTGGAACTTAGTTGATCCTTTGAGTTGGGTGTGGCTCTGTTTGGCAAAGCCGGACAAGTCACTTAATAGAGTTTCCCTTTTTTTTCATACTCTCATAACCTATGTCTAAATCCTTTGAATGCTCCGTTTTTCCCTCCCACTTTGGCTTTCCTTGTCTCTCTGCGACTTTGGGAGCTCTCAGTAAGAACATTGCGTGTGACAGTGGTGCTACGGTCTGTGGAGGCACATTCGAGGAGCAATAACATAACTGGAGCAATGTAGAGGTTGTGTAGCTGTGTGTGCACTCTAGTACTGAGACAGTGGATGCACCTGTAGTAAGCTACAGTGGTTTCAGATCTGTCAGTCTATATACATGCAGTATGTGCGCATAAAAGACCATCTGGCAAATGCCACTATAGGCCCAACAGCTCGTAGCAATGCCTGTGAAACGGACTTCCATCGCCAGCTCCAACAGGCAGCTGTGTTCTGTTGCCCCATAAACAGAATTCCTGCCCGATTTTACAGTTCTTTCCTTCTTATTGTTTCCTTCAACTAAATGTGGATCAGGAGGGATGCTGTTGCCCGCACGTTTTGAGCTGGAAGGTATCCCGAGGTGTCTGGTGATTTGGTCAGAGCCTCTTTGCAAAAATAAGGGACGGACCAATAACCGAATTTTTTGTAACCTGTTACACAATCTACACAATCTACTACACACAATCTACTACACAATCACAATAAAAAAAAGAGAGCTGTGGCTAAACTGTTCATTAAAACATCCAGGTCATGAGAGCAAGTGGTTGTCAACTACTCCATTTACACTCACTGAACCACCATCTTTAAATACTGACATACTGACAGATGAGTAATCTGACAGGCACCACAGGTACATGACTCGCTGTAATATTTCTCCACTTATGAATAAGCCCGGGTGAACTGAATGGCCCTTTTAAATCCATTTGGCGAACATGGGATTCAGGAGCAGGACATTGATTGGCTGGTGTCCTGCTGTGATGCTACAGAGGTGCCTTTTTTTATTGGAGGTTTTTTTTTTGTGGGGGGGGGCAGCAGGAAGTCCCTTCGGATGCTGTAAAGCTTGCTCATATAAAGGGGTAATCCCCAGATAATTACAGGTGGGGTGCTCTATACACAGACTCAGGCTGAAGGGGAGGCACCATAACCCAAGGTCAACTCCCCAAACCAAACTCCCCTACCTCAAAGCATGGATGATAAAACACTAATAGGCTGAGGCTAACGCACGCTATTGCCAGCAGTTTATTTCTTTACCGTGGCAGTAGAAACTGAGCCTTGACAGGCGGATTTTAACCAACTTTTTCTGATTAAATGCCATCTTCAAAAATGTAAAGATAACATTAAAGTATCAGAACATATGCTGTACATAAGAAAAAACTCAACTCATTTGATTTATTTTGCAGGGTTTGGGGTTATGAAAGGCCCCAGTGTATTAGACATCGACTTGATGCTTGTGGTTTGACCCAGAGGCTGTAGATACAGTTTCCACAGCTGGCAGTTTAACCTCCTCCACTAACAGTAGTAGTTTCTTCTACACTCTCTCATCCCAGACATGCTGAAACGGTCACGGCTAGAATTACAAACCTTCCTGCATAAAACAACACAGTCACAGGATAATTAAAGGGAAAATGTTACGTTACTTAATAAATTAATACAAAATAAGGTTTATTTTGCCAAGTTGATCAAAATGAGAAAAAGGCCAGTTTAATTATGGACTTGACTTTCTTGAGCAGATCATGACAGAAAAGTATAAATAACAGGGTGAAAATAGAGAGAAGAAAAACAGACACATTTGAGCGCACGTGTGTGTGTGTGTGTATGTGTGTGTGTGTGTGTGTGTGTGTATGTGTGTATTTGGAAGTTCTGAGTTCTAAGTATATACATTCAGTACTGACTGTATTAGAATTAGACAAGCAAATGCTTTCTGCCAGTGATTACAGGGCCACTGTTTCTACATTTACTGAAGTGAAAATTCCTGATTGGTATGTATATTAAAGGCAAAGCATCTCCGAAAGTAGCAGTTGGCTTCATAAATTCCCTCTCTTCCCTTTCTCAAATAATGAAAAGATTTATGATGTATTACAGTGTAAAGCGACATTTACTGGACAGGCAGTGGATATGATTTCAAAGCCTACTGTAAAACTACTGTAAAACTACTGTATGCTTTCCATTGTTCATCTACAGCAAGTTTATTGGACTTTTGAAACATTGACTTTACTACACTGGTAGTTTTAGTCCCTATGTATGCATTCATCTGACTGAAAATTTTGGGTTCATGAATACCCATGTGTTAATATGTTGTGTGGATCCACTTCAGAGGCTGAATATTGATGATGTACTTTGCTTTCAAAATTGGATATTAAGGTTTTGACACATTTAAATTCCAGCATCAACAGTTATTATATTTCTTGTCTTTGTAGCTTTATGCATGCAACATAGGATTGACTCTCTAATTTTAACTTTTTCTTATTTTTGAAGAATAGTCTTGGTCATTCTCAGATATTACTTGTTTGTCCAACAGAAATATCACTACTGCACTTTTCTTCCATAATGTTTCTGCTGATGAAAGGTAATTTTCTCTAGGTGGCACTCTTTTCTCTGCCTGTGGGCAACCACTGGGTAAACTGACCACTGAGTTCTTCTGTTTATTCCAAATACAAACTCTGTTGCTTTGGTCAGAAATTTACAGAATAGGTCAGAGCCTGGCAGATTAATTTCACGTGAAAAGATGTACCCAACATCAGCCTTAGAGTAAGAAATATTAAAACTTTAATTAACTGGCTATACCCTGTACCAGAGTTGTGCTGCATTAACATCGCCAGGCAGAAACAGTGATATTTTGTTATTTTAGAAATTAAGTAGATTATTACTTTAAAGCCCTGCCCGTATTCTTATCTATATCATAAATGTTTTGAAATTATATAACACAATCATCTCTAAAGTCTTTTAATGGGTGTTCGGAAACTTTCTCAACAACAAAATCAATTTGTAAAGCAGGGCATTAAGTAAAACAAAAAAACAAACAAAAAAAATCCTAAATTGCTAAAATCCAACTGTAAGCCTTAACTGTAAATTCCTGATGAAAACCATGTATTAAAGGGTTTAAATTAATCAGCAGTAACAGAAGTATTACAGTTGATTCTTGGGTATTTGTTCAGTAAGAGTGGCACAGTGGTGAATTTAAAGGCAATAAAAGGGATGTATGACACATAAGCATGTACAGATGCATATTTCTGCATGGAAGAAACTATAGTAAAAGATGAAATCTCGGAGCAAGACAAGACTATTTTCTGTGCATGTTTGCATTTTTATCTCACTATATGTTAATGTGACTATATCAACCCTGATTCTTTCCGGTGTTTTAAAAAATGTATTGCATATCCATTATTTGAAAGCACTGAGAGTGTGATGGATAGTGCGAACAGGCTTCTCTGTGCCTCGGCAAGCTGATTTTCAGATGTCAGTAGTGGGGGTGTAGCTCTGCCACAACAACTCCGACCATTCCTTAGAACACCACTGCTCTAGTTTAAACCAATACAGAATATAAGACAAATATGTGGCTTTACTGCTCACATAAGTATGGAATGTATGGTGGATACAACACTTCATACAGCAGTGTCTGTACTTGCTCCCAGCGGTACTGTCCCACTGTGTTATCAGACAACACTTGATACACATTTTCAAGCAGGTATTGCTTATAATCTGATAATCTGATAAGTCTTTGACATGTACTTTTTTTTTCCACGTTCAGATGAATTTTTTGGAATATTCAGTTTACTGCACAATAACTGCTGCTGAGACCTTTCAGAAAAGCAAAATGGAATTAATCAACTAACTTGTGGAGAAAAAATATACGATATCGGTGGAGATATGATATTCAGTGGGCAGCATGTTCCCTACGCAAAAAAAAAGAAGAAAAAAAAAAGTTTGGGGCATTGTGGGAGAAGGGTATTCCCTAAAAACACTGCAGGCCAAGTGAAATTGAGCCTAATTCCCTGGAATGCCGCTTCCGTCTGGACATGTCGATAAAAATAAAGCTTATTGTGATAGTGGGGGTACAGCCCCCAGGTAGAATAATGAAAAGAAAACTGGCAGGGCTCCCAGTGGGAAAAGCTCACCTTCGACCCTGTTGGCCATAAGCTAGTTTTTCATATGGATGCATACCTACAGAGGAGAGGATGTGTGTTTCTATGTGATTAAATTGCGTGTTTGTATACATGTTTATGTGAGTGTGGGTCGTCCAGAATGTTAAGCTGTACGCTAAACATACACTTATCCAGTATCAGTGGAAGGAAAAGCTATGCGGGGAAAGTGAATGAGGGGTTTGGAACCACAACAGGTATTTAAGTGAATGTGCAGGTGTTTGTGGATGTGAAAGGTGACAGGGGCTGAATCACTGGTGAGAAATTCTGAAGTGAAACTGCAAAGGGAATCATCATGTGCCTCAGTAAAAGCACACATCAAAATCAGGAGAAAAAAAAAAAAAAAGACAGACTGGAGAAGGCCAGAAGTCAATCATACTGTACACAACCAGCAGGTGAAAAGTTAGCTGTGAGAGTGACAGATGTGTAACAGGCAGCTAAAGGCCACAGAGGCTGGGGATACGACCGTCAGCCAGCTCTGAGTGGAGGCTTTACGAGCCGGCTCAGGTGTGCCTTTCTGCAGGACCTTTACAAGCCTGAGGATGCATTTAATGAGGCAGGCTGGGTTTGACTTATACACACGCATGCTTACGCACGTGCACAGAAACATATGAAATAATTTGATATAATATAATATAATTTGATATAATATAATATAATATAATATAATATAATTTGATATAATATAATATAATATAATATAATATAATATAATATAATATAGCAGCCTCTAGAAATGCTTCACAGTCAACTTCCAGCTCAAGCTGAGACAACATTAGAACAAAGCATTCTAATAGAGTCACTCACTACAGCAACTGTTTTCTGCGTTTTGACAGAAAGGTTGTTTTAGGCACAATGAAAATGATGAGATTAAATAGAATAGCTGGTCTTTACTAAACTGAGTTAGTTGAGTTCTGGCTGAAGCTTCATATGTAGCTTACAGACATGAGTGGTGTCAATCTTGTTGTCTAGCTCTTGCCAGGACAACAAATGAGCATATTCCCAACATTGCACAAAACTATCTTGTATATTGTACATAGTAGGGACTGTTTACTGCAACTCAAGTCCAGGCTGCATTTGTGCAAGCAACTAATAATGGCCCACCGTTATGTCTTATTGTTAAGCAGCAGCTAGCGGACATGAGATACAACGTCAGTCCCAAAACGACATGTTTACAGCCAAATGAGAAAGTGCTCCAGTGGCTGTAGTAATAATGATGAGCGCAAAGGAGGAAGTAAGATGACGTTGTTAAAGACAAAACACTGAACATAAACACGTGGGGCTGCTGCTTACTTCCCATTTCCAACCGAGAGTCAGAGTTGTTTCGTTTTTATCACCTTAACCCCATGCTTATTATTGTAACCCTGACGCTGAAGGTCCTCTAACCTCCAAAAAAATTTCTTACTGGAACCCAAACCATGATCATTCTCTAAACCTGATCAAGTCGTTTTTCTGCCTAAACCTAACCAATCCTTTATATAATATGTCACATCATGAAATGGTCAGTTGTTCATTTTCCAACAGTGATTGTTAGCTTTTTATCTGTGGCACTAATTCAAATTTAAATAATTAATTTCTTACACATTGCGGTTCTCTCTAATTAACTCTTGTTGTGGCAGGCTATGGTTACAGCTGGACTTAGGCTGTAACCATAAAACATTTTTTGTACATGAAAGACAATACAAACCATTAACTGAGAGAAAATATACTCAGTCTTTGGGGTGTTAAACTCTAAAACTGCCCCCCTTCACATTTAAGCTTAAATCTAGGTGAGAGAGCACAAAAATGTGGTGTAAAGACAAAGGCATAGAGTCATGATTAAGGCAAATCCGTTGACATTATGACATATTACTATCCCTATAATAACAAAATGGAATTACAGAGTTTACTTTTCAACATGAGCAGTGTTTCCACAACAAATCTCTTTTATTTTCCCTGGAGGAGATCCATGTCCGATGCTTTCAGTTTAAACAAATGATAAATGCCATGTCGTGCTTTGTTTAAGGAATGAGTCCAACATTCACCCAAGACTTCAATGAATAACCTTTAGTTCACAGGTTGAGTAAGAATGAGGTCTGACGAAAGCTCCAAAAAGTAGTTTTATTTTGGAAATATAATCGCAAAGCATTGAACCCCTTTGCCAATTTGTGTTTTTTGAAGATAGAGGTGTATTTGTGTTGTGTCTCTTATTTATTTTATTTTGTTTGTGTTACAAAGCAATAACAATTAGGGTTAGTGTTAGGCAGTGATTATAGTGCAAAGGGTCCAACGACAATCTCTGATGGAGACCGTCTTTTAAAAGCGACGACCTAACTCATCTTTGCAAGCTGCTTATTACGACCCGTAGCTTCGTTTTATGTTTGGGGCCCTCTAGTGGCCACAGTAGTTATGGCGGGAGCAAAGGGGAGAGTCAAGTGATATGAGGCGATGTTATATTACCATGATGATGGAGGTCCTCCTGTTCTTAAACCTAACCAAACTGTTCCACAACCATTTGCTTATAGTTATTAGCACGACGATTAATGTCCAGTACGGCTGCAACTGGTAGGCTCCAATGGGTCATAAACCTAAACAACCTATATGGCTGCTTAGGTTATAGAGGACATGTTGCTCTTATGGGTTTATAGTTGGATAATTCTTCGAAAATCACAATGCTGCTGTATGTTTCCATGCACAGCATGATCTCATGGAAAATTTTAACTAACAGTGTTTATTTAAACAAATATAAGTCATTACTTTTCCCTGAAAGGAGTCGAGTTTGTGGACTCAGAAAAAACAGCTTCTTAAGCACCAAGAGCAAAACCATCACCACAATCCTTCACCGACCTTAACATGAAAAATTATTTACTTTAACAGAAATCAAATGAAAACAAAATTTGGAAACAGTGGTTGACAAAACCATATCACCCCAAGGTACATTTAGTTCTGGAGCTTTTGATCATATCACATGCTCTCTCCCTGCAGGTAGAGTTGGCTCATTTGTTATGGAATTGTAGATGTTCAAATTTCAGTTTTTCTAAACATTTCCAGACTTCTCAACATTAAAATATATTACAGCATTATTGTACAATTAGTGCATTTTATCACTTTCTGCAATTTTTGATATGGAAATTTGAAGTTATGTATGAGCCACACGTGAACTGTGGCCAGATTCTGTGTATGCTGCTTGCCCGTACACTCGATTCACTTTCAACACCATCTAACATTATGCTAACACTGCAACACCACTATAGTAGCAATTCAACAGTCGGTGGCTGATGCTGAGCAGACAGGCAGACATGGGGTGAAAAGGAATGCGGGCTTTTTGTATGTTTGTACTGCTGCAGCTGGGTTTGGCCACAGGTATGTATGAGGCTGTGAGGTGGAATACTCTGTATGGGTGGAGGTCCATTCCATCTGCAGCCGGAGTGTGCACTCCACCGTGGGAGAAAAGCTTGAGGATAGGCAGCTAGCATGGTGGTAAAAGATAACAGGACAAATAGATGGAGAGTATGATGCTGTTCCCTCTGCTGGCCCGAGGCTAAAGGGACGGAGGTGAGGAGGCAGCTGTTACAGATGTAGTATAGCTTTATGGGTCGGCAGATGCAGAATTCTATACACAAACAACTCACTTTTGGTTTTGACAGTAACACAACTAAAACTGTCATCTGTCCAATTTGCCGCTCAATTTCACAATGTAAAAACTACAAGGCAGAGAAATTGGTAACTGACATCTTAACTAAATAATAAAAAACATCCTTAGTATACACTAAGAACTGAGGACTTGATTAAGCTTGACAGGAAAAGGACTTTTGGACATGAGGGATAGAAGCTTGACTTTGAAATCTTTTTGATAAATTCCAAGTTGGTGTGATTAAAATTTCCACTGCAGCACTACCAACCCCTTTGCTTAAGCCATCCATTCTATATAGAAGAAACACCTCACCTTAAGCAGCTCGCCTCTGTCATAGGGTTCATCAGCAACTGTCTTTCACCTTTCAGGTATAAGAGTGAGAAACACACACATGTAACTTTCCATCTTTTTTTGGGAGGGGGGGGGTGATATGAGGTAGGGGTATCCAGATGGCCCCTTAATTAAAACCAGATGTTGGCAGTTACAAAAAGAATGGGAAAAATGAAAGGATGCATATATTACACTGAGAACTATAACCTCGATAATGGCTTGTGATTATACCGCTAATCTTTTGTTTTTTTTCTGGGTAATCACAAGTGTGTATCAATATAAGACAGGAAGAACTGAATGCAAAGTTTAACATATTAAAGTAAGGAGCATTTGAGTGATTCATTCTTCTGGGTTCTCATTAATTATGCAAGCAGAGGTGACTCATAAGGAAAGAACACTTAAAGGGAATATATTCCCAGTGTTAAACTTTTTTTACACTAATGGGTCATAAAACATATTTTTCTCTAAAACAATGAAGGGGGTAAGATTGTGAGATTGCCTTCTCTAAACTTGCTAAACCCTTGTTTTGGCTAAACCTCACAGCAAAACAAACGCCTGTCTGAGAGAATTTATTCAGATGACATGTGATAAACCTGCTTCAAATTTTCTACCCACAAATAACCATTCAGGTCAATTTATTTCTGAGTTAAAACATTACAGTTGGCTACAAGTCAGTATTAATTCACACCAGAGCATTTGACCTCACAGTAGGCTGTGCTAACCGCCGCTGAAAAGTCATAACCACAGTGGTTATTGTAGGGTTGGTGCTAGCCATATTGTAGCTCAACACCTTCTAATGACCATCAGCCTACTGCAGCTCACTTTAGATGTGTAATGTGATACTGCTGTTCACACCACAAACCAACAGGTCTTCGGGGACTTTTCAAAAGGTGTCTTGTAATTGACTCCCACTGAATGTCAGCCTTAACTGACAGACTGAGTAATTAGAGTTGTTGGAAGATAAATAAGGACGGCAGAGGAGTTCTGGTTGGAGAGTAAAAGAGACGAGAGCTGCCCGAGGCCCATGGTGTCTCTGGCGCCAAACAAACAGATTTTGTTTTATGAAAGCAAGTTTGGCTTGTGCCGTCTGCACTTAGCTCTATTATGATTACAATCTTGGCAATTTGTTAAGGTCAAGTCAGATGTTTGAAACAAGGGGAACATAAACAAAATCCTTCCTTCATTCTTTTGTGTTTTTCTCCATTTCTATTCTGTCTCATTTAAAATCCTAGTTTTTAATTTTATAATCGGACGGGGCATCAGGAGCCTGTTGCATTCCAGTGAGCTTACGAAGCCCTCTCACCTGGTTGTTATTATGCATGCTTTTTGTGTGGTACAACCGCCCCACTCCCTTTTCCCCCAATAACCCTCTCCTCACCTCAGCCTTGAAATAATAAACATTACTTTGTCATGGCACCCTGGCACACATAGCCCCCCGGCTCGACCTGACCAGCAGGCCCGAGAGCTTGGACCCCGAAGATAACGGTCATTTGTAGGTTTTTTAGTGCTGCAGCATAGGGGATATAGTTGGATTCAGGAGTTAAGTGCTTCTTCATGATGTTATGTTCTGATCTGCTGTGTTTTTTATTATGCACAAAGCTGCTCCATCTCTCTGCGAAATGGCCTGCTTGTGTCAGCGGGCTATGTAAACACCCGAGCCTTCATATATGAGCATCGGTGTTGACTTTTCAAAGCATAGGCATTAGAGCAAATATATGTAGAAGCTAAAGGTCAAGTGAGACTGGTTCAAGGAGAAAGGCGAATTATGGATCACTAAAAAGAGGCTTCTTCATTTTACCACAAGAATGTGATGTGGGGAAAGATTAAGAAAACTGATGTTCTATAACCGGTAGGATGGTCTTCTTTAGTGGACCTAAACCACATTAAAGTCTGTTAAAATTCTTAAAAAACATGAGCTGCACATCTGGCTTTGTCACAATCACAATTTGATGGGATTTTCCCTGCCCCCATCCCTATCTCGGGTTTCTGGGGCAGCTAGGACAGGTGCACATTCAGGTGGAGCATTATTCAAAGATCCTTTCTATTGCTCCTTACTGACAGTCGTGTATCTCAGAATATCATTGCTCTTATATTGTGCGGTAAGGTTTGTACACCTGCATTTCCAACTTTTTTCAAGTGTGAACTGTAGATCCTGCTGATCCTTTGGTCAGTTACTTCAAATGAAAATAATTAAATCGTTTAAGTTAAGCCACATACTGTAGATTTCCCATTCCAAGGCAAATACATTGGCAGTTCCATACAATAGAGTGATCAAAATATGAAGTTCTTTACATGGTCAATATAACCATTGACCATGATCTGTACCAAAGTCAGTGTAAAAAGTGATTTTACATTCACTGAACATTATGACGGAAATATTTTGGGTAATGCATTACAGTCATTCTTCCTGGATACGAGGCTGAAGTCTCCTGTCTTTAAAAAGGAAAGGTTTTAGTTCTGGTTATGCAGCCAGTTGTTATGAGTTTCTGGGCTATGGCGCTGGTATATATTGTTTTTTCCACTAACTCATGTTTGCATGATGAGGCACCTTTTCCTTCCTTCACAATTAGCACTTGAAACTAACAATTTACCAACACGCTGCACAACTCTGAAGCGCATCAAGTTCTTGCCAAGCATGACTCTTTCATTATGTCTGTCAGGTGGAAAAAGGAAATAGGAATGGACCATGCCAGGACGGTTCTTGCCTGTGCCTGGATACCTGTCTAACATGTCATGTGTGTTTTTGAGCCACTGGTGCTCCCAGTTGGTGTTGGTAATGCTGGTCTTAGAATAGGGTGCCAAGGTAAAATTTGATGGCTCTCCTACTTTGTGGCTTGGTCCACTGGTTATCTTGCCCTGGCCATAGCTTTGCTTCAGCCATTACCACTGAGGAAACAGGAGTAGAGGACAGGAAGTGTGGTTTCCTCTGGTTTTACAGCACCATGTCACCATGCATGGCTCTCCTAGCTGCTGAGCTGTGACATAAACTCATAGGAATTTCCTTTTATTAAAAATACTGAATGCAGCCTCAAGCACTTATTGTATGACTGTTTTTGGTGTTTTGCAACTGCTTATGTTGTTATTCCGGAGCAGTGATGTCATGGGGGGCAGCCTATTTAACAGTCAATTTCTTTCTGTCAATTGCAACCAATTGCTGCCAAACCAGAGTCTGAATACAGAAAATAGTACAAAAGCCTCTATGCCATGAAAACCAGATCTTTTCCTAGACTCTACCATCAAAACTAGCAAGGTGTTTTATTGGCCCGTGGGTGCGGCTGCCGAGTGGCATCTGTCATCAGAGCATGCCCTCGCTCTACGCAAAGGTGAGTTTATTTGGTTTGATACGTGGTGTGCTGCCCATATTTTCACAGGTGCCTGTGTTGTTGAACCAAGAGCCTGATTCCTGCTTTGCATGGCAGACACAAGGCCCTGGTTGTCTAGAACTTCCTGTGGTGGGTGAGGGGGAGGAAGAGTGCCCTTGTACATTTTACCCTAGGAAGCATTCCCCTTCAAAATCTAATATAAAATCTCCTTTCATTGATTATTTGGGGTTGAATTCATGAACATGATTTGTGGTAATGAGAAACATTATTTGGGATCCTGCTCTGGAGTGAAACTGTGCTCATTTTGTAAGATACAGCGGTTTGACATCAGTCTTTAATAACCACTAAGGTTGCAAATGACAAGATTTTATTAGGCCAGTGAGTGATTCAATGTCAAAGGCACCATGGATCAAATCCTTTGCTCTCTGACTATTTTTCATATTACATCAACATATTTAAGTGCAAATATCCGTGACTGAATTCGACTGGGTGGAAGAGTAATGATCCAAGAGCTGTCAGTACCTGTGATAGGTCTCTGGCAGAACCACGTCCTGGTGGGCAGCTGGGGCCAAGTTACTCAAGGGGCTATACCCCAGATGAGTTGAGGCTTCATGAGGGGGGCTGAGAGTAGGTTGCCTGTCTGTGGGGAGCTTCACTGCTCCTTTTTACAACCCTCTGACAGTTGGGATAGTGGGGAGAGTTTGTCACATGCTTGTTGATGTCAATTTGGGGTTAGATGTAGATGTTTTGTTGCCAATATAAAAGAGATATGCTGTCTGGGTGTAGTTTAATTCAACTCTGGTAAGAATTAAAGTGTCATAATGCTTGAAATGAAGTCATGGCCACATACTCAAACATTCTGAGAGCCCCTTCACACACACCTTTTCTAATGTATGAACTGGAGAGACTGTGTCTGTAGGATTGATTGCCAGGAAATTTGTTACAGATATCCATGGTGTCCAAAGGATGTATCCTAATGACTTTGGTGTAACCTTGACTATTCCCCAAGTGCCAACATGACTTTGATGATTTTTGGTTTTGTGATTATAGGGTTAATCTTTTTTTTGCTTACACCCCAAAATTAGACGATGATCATGGTAAACACTAGCATGTTATGATCATCAATGGGAGCATGTTAGCAAACAAGCGCCTTTGTGTTAAAGTGAGTGTAGCTTGGTTGAGGCCAGACTAATTTGATCACTTTTTGCGCTCAGCCAACTGAAACATCATGAATGCCAATGATTCTAGCCTGTCTGAAAGTGAGTGCCGCTATCTCCATTTGTATGGTGTGTCTTTATTTAATCTTGTTAGTTTACATGACTGAGCATGACTGCTTTTCTTGAGAAGTGGACACAGATAAAGAGAAAAGGTTTGGGAATAGAAAGTGGATTTACAAATATATCAAGGAAGACGGGGGAGAGTCCTTTTCACTGAATGGTAGTGTTGGCCTGCAGACATTAGAGCGTGACAACAAAGGGCCTTGTGGACAGTGGAGCCAGACGTCATCTCAGTCTGGACTCATCACTGTCGTAGTTATTTCTGGAGGGAATGGCCCCCTGTCTTCACAAAACCATCAAAACCACATAGGTCACTTCTGACACAAGCATCCTAACTGCTGCCTATTCTTCCATCTTGTCCCCAGTCTGTCATGTGGTCTCTATTTTCCATGTCATTCTCTAATCACTTTCCTTTCCTCTTCCAGCCCTTTCCTCTAACCCTACTTGCCCTCTCTTGTT